>JAWNNR010000325.1:0-509189 GCA_035044725.1 Scaptomyza caliginosa
ATTTAAACGATTGTTGACCCCGACGAGGGGTGGCAGCTGCAGCTTAAGTCCATTTAAGATTGCTGGGCTGTAGTCGAGTCAATGAGGCAATTGCCAAACGATTTTAGCAGCCATTAACAACATTAGTGGCCAAAGGGAGCTGCACAACGCAACGTCTGGGCGCATTTGTAATACTAACTCTCTCTCACTCTCTCTCTCTCTCTCTCTCTCTTATTGCTAAACTGCTGAATGTTGATCTCTGTCTGGGTGCGTGTATGGGTTTTCCCTTAGCGTTGGCGGGCAACGTTTATATATTTGACTTGCATTTATTTGGCTCGTTGCTCGTGCAAATCATGTTAAACCACCGGGCACGTTGCAAGCAAGCAAGCAAGTAAAGCAATGCAAGCAGGACTCCGATTTCGAGAAGGAGCACTCTTTTGCCGCATTAGAGATGCTTTAAACGCCAAACCAAGCAACTGTAGCTAAGAGCATCAGTTCCCATTGCCACTGCTGTTTCTTAACCAATTTCAATCCCATTGCAAGTGGCAATCCCGCAGGGCACTCTCTCTCTCTTTCTCTCTCTCGGTTTCTTTGGCTATCCGTGTCTATCTATCTGCTCCTGTCTTTCTGGCATCAACACGCTTGCATCAGGCATCAGTTTGCAGCGAAAGCACTCATGTAGCATGCCATGCTTATGCAAATTTATTTATGCCAAAGGGAGAAAGAGAGACGCAAAGTTTTGCACGGATTTGGTTGCAATTTGTTGACAACACGTGTTACAACAACAACTGTATTGGTTGGGGCTTACACCAAAAGGTGTTCGCTTGTGTTTTACAATACCCATTGCATTTCTTACACACCCACAAATCTCTGGCCACTAAAAGAGAGCTTAATGCCTTTCTCCTTTCTTCTATACCCATCATATAAATTTTGTTGTAAGTTTTACACCAAAATACAGATTCATTACCTATTCTTACTTTGAGTCCTAAAGTCTTTTATGTGTTTTAGGTTTGTAAACTTTTACAGGGTATCTTTTGCCAGCAATATCCTTACTTGTTATCTCCTAAATTTTTGATGCTTTTTTGCAGTTTTTTCCAACTTCTTCATAAATACATATTTAAACAAGTAAAAGAGCGCTATTCAGAGTCGTGATTGACTTGCAAATACCCTGTAACTGCTTTTAAACCTTTACAATTTATGTATCCATATATGATTTGCTGTTTGTTAAGTACAACTTTAGTTTTATCTTTTCGTTATAGAAGCTTTCGTGTGTTCTAACTTAATGTATCTAGAATACCATGAGTAGAGTATTGTGTAGTCAGTGAATGGCTGATTGCAGTTTTTCTAGTTTTTTCCTCTTCCTTGGTTGTAAAATCCAATTCGAAATTCAAAGCACTTGAACTTATTTATGCATTTGTCTTGTGCAAATGGCGTCGCCGTTGTCTCTAATGAGATTAAAACGAACGGCGGACTGGGCCAGCTGAAGACGAAGAGCTTGATGTTGATATGAATGGGAAGAGGATAGAGGGACGGGGGATGGGGGATGGCAGGAGAGAAATGGTAAGAGAACGTGGGCATGTTTATCTGATGCTTGGCTTCGACTGGAGACGATGGGCAGACAGGACTGGCGTCTAGCCATAATCTCCCAGGACGCATTCACATTGCCTTCTGCTGACTTGTGACACATTGAAATTTTGCTCTTTTACTCACTTCTCAGACATAGAGTAAGTATGCTGGAAAAAGATGTGTGCGCGTGTGGACAGGAGTGTGTATGTGAGTGGGTTTTGATTGCAGCGGTTGTTTATCAAGATTCAAAACTCCAACTTCGACTCAGGCTCAGATTTAAGCTTAAACTTAGACAATGGACAATGAAGTTTAAGTCATGGCCCAGACATTGTCTTCATTTCCGTCTTCCCTTGGCTTCACTGTACAATTCACGCGTGCAGTTTCAGTCGCTTGTAAAATCGTTTTACAACAGCAAGAACAACAAAAAATATTGCTGCTTGTAAGATTCAGCAACTAGAGACTGAATGCTGCTGCTGCTGCTACTTTTGCTACAGTTGCTATTTTAATGCCAAAAAGTATGCTATGCTTTTTTCATGCAAACATTGTTGCGCATACCTGATACAAGAGGGGGTTGTTGGCTGCCAAAAAGTACATAATACGTACAGCTTTACATGCATTCACACATACATACATATCAAGGTGAGTAAAATACAATTTGACACCGCCAGCACTCTCATTTTCTCTTTATGTCTCTCTCCTTTCTGTGTGTGGCAAAAACGAAAGCTGCTGCGTGCCCAACCATTAAACCCATTAAATGGTTAAGCGTAAAATGAAGTTGCGACAATGTACAGCCGGCAACTCGTCCAACACCAAAATGTCGCTGATCAGCTATATATATATATATATATATATATATATATATTCAATGTGTTGCACAATTTAACCCCTTTCTTTCCGTAAAACTCGGCTTAAAAATTGCAGTATGCTCTTTTTTGTTTACGTATCAAGTTAATTGGATTAAAAAGACGATTTTGCCATGGTCGTTTGAATGTAAAAATGCAAAAGGAATTAGCCACTTTTTTTTGTTCAATCGAAAAAAGAATAAAAAAAAGAGCTATTGTCGGGCTAAGTGTTTGTTTTGCCATCGCATTCCAATGGGATAATAAACACAACTATTTTTCGATTCTTCTTTTTCCCTTTTTTATTTCTATGTTCGTGTGTGTGTGTTTGTGTTTGTGTGTCAGCATAATCCGTCTTCTAGTCTGGCAGACTAGTTGTTGCCTTTGTTGTTGTCGCCGTAAGCTTTGATTAAAATCTACTTTGTTGTTGGCATTTATGAGCACGCAGCCAGGTTAGGTATTAAGGGTAAAAAGGACGGGTGAAAAGGACGATGAACGTTAGGAAGGCAGACCAGTAAAAAAGTTGCCCCAAAGCGCATCGACGAGGACAACAGCAAACAAACATTGAGCGAATATTTGCAATGGTTAGTTCGCAATGGGAATTATTCAGCACAGTGTAAAACGAAGCAAGAAAAGTTAAGTTTCAACTACGAGCTTTTGTTGGCGATAACTTACCTGATATGCCATCGTAGGTCCACCACTCCTCCCAGCTAACTGCATGCAGAACTGTAAGATAGGAAACGCAAAGACACAAAAACAAAATGTCAATTGATTTCACACTCAATTTATAGTCACAGTATACATAAATATATGTAGAGAGTAAGTTGAAGTTAGGATTATAAGGAGTGCACTTTTTGTCTATCGACCAAAAAGGA
Source organism: Scaptomyza caliginosa (assembly GCA_035044725.1). Taxonomy (NCBI): domain Eukaryota; kingdom Metazoa; phylum Arthropoda; class Insecta; order Diptera; family Drosophilidae; genus Scaptomyza; species Scaptomyza caliginosa. Next base: position 3,260 of record JAWNNR010000325.1, read on the forward strand.
AATTGACCTTTAGAATAAAAGCAAATGCTTACTTGCGGTATAAATAACTGAACATACATTAATTTATAGCCTCTAGAAGTCAAGATAGAATAGTTGGATGCAGTGTATGCTCTTAAATTTTGATTGGCATATATCAAGTACTTCTACTGCATTGCCTATTTTTAATACTCTTTTGTACTTCAAAAAGCTTTTATTCTATTAGATTTTAGTTAATATGAAATTATTACTTAATGCGTAATGAATAATGTAAAGAATATTTACAAGAATAAAATGGTTTGTAAATGAAAATCGATTATGTAGCTATTTATAATAAATTATTTGTTAAACTAGTTGAATATTAAAAAAAAAAACATCCAAACATATTAATATTTTAAAAAAATATATCAGCTTTTACTTGGGTTCAGTTTAAACAACAGTAACATTTAATTGTCATTATTTACATAGCTTTGACAAACCCAAACACACACATATGAAATGAAACCTGCATAAATGTCATTTATTGACCTCTATACCATTTACACAGCGGTTGTAACAAAAGTATTATCAACTTACATCATAACATTCCTTATTAATTTTAGCGCCAAAACACACACATACATATATTGTAAAGAGTATTTACCTATCGGCATTGCAAACAGTTATTTCTAATATTTTTTGTTTTGTTGCTAGCCATTTCTTTCTGGCCAACTCTTTGCTTGGCTTAGGTATTGGTCGCTGTTTTTGTAAGGCACACACCCGCAGAAAACTCTTGAAATGATTTTTGCTTACTTGCCTTTTAATTTTTTTTCGCGCCGTAAATTTACTTCCGTCACTTGTTAACTTTGACATTCATCGACAGTTTTTTCTTGATGTTGTTTTTTTCTGCTGCCGTTGCATTCGCTGTTATTGTTGTTGTTGCTGCCCGAGGGCAAAAGCACTTTGTTATTTTGACAACCGACAAAAAGCGGGGGCCAAAGCCAACGCCTTTGGCTTACCCAGACCCAGACCCAAAACCAGACTCAAACTCAGACTCAGACCCAGTGCCACCCTTTGGCTCGGCACCGTGCTGCGGCGAGTCAAATCAAAGTCAAGAAATGTTGAGTCATTAAAAAGCGCTGCTCATTTCGTAGGGGCCAGCATTGCACAAAGTGCAGTGCTAAGTGCAATATACCTCCTTTACACTACCTACCTAGTCAGAGTCCTATAAGCTAGGCGACATATGATAACAAAAACGAACTTTCACCCAAAGTGACCAAACCATTAGGAATTTGATGTTGGTAAGTTGGTAAGCAATTTAATAAAAAAAATTATGATATTTAATCAAAGGGTGTTTAGGATTCATTATGGTCCTGAGAGTCCATTCCTATTGATTTTCAAACATAATCGCTTTTTTCAAAAAGAATATACAAGAAAAAAGAAAAGAGAATTAAGTTAAATGAAAACCAAATTCCCTGCAGTCGACATGCAAAAATAAAAAACCTTGACACAAGTCGGCAGCTAACGAAAGGCTAGGACTTTTTTTTTGAAGGGTTGTCGGTCTTTCAACAATAATAACAATTATAACATGTGTACTTGAGTTAGCCGAGCTTGACTGTCGAATACCCTACACCCAAGGATCCTTGGCACTGCCTAAAAAGCGAGCACTTGTACACATGTTGTACTGTTTTATTAGCTAATATGCCATGCTATTGCCCGCTTAGCCCGCTTACAGGGTATACAAACATTGTTGCAAAGTCACGGGCAATGATGAAAATAAATGGATTTGGAAATGTTCGCGTCATTGCAACGCCAACTGCTCGCGCTTTTAGAGTGTGTCGGTACAAGCTCTTGTCCTAACCGACAAATTGTTGCTTTCAAAACACACAAATACACACACACACACACACACACACACACAATGTACTTGTTTGAACAAAAAAATTCACTGTTTGACTGGCCGCAAGTTTTATTTGAACACTCGCAGAGCGTCAGCTTTGTGAAGTCGTCGTTTTCTCTTTTTGTTTTTTGTTTTTTAGCCTCACGCGTCAATATTAATTTAAATTTAATGCCATTGTGGATATGCATTGAACTGCATTGACCTCCTCCCTCTCCGCTTCCACTCCCTTCCACTTAGCCCCTTCCTTGCCATTCAGTTTCATTTCCATTTTGCCATTCAATTTTTCATTCTGTTTCCGGTTTCACCTCTTCCCCCCTTCCATATCCAACCCGTCTCTTGAACATCAGTAACAGCATGGACTGCTTTTTATGTGACCCCATTTGCTACCTATTAGAAGGTGATGTATTCCTTTCGCTCGCTGGATTATTTGAGAATATATATGTGTGTGTGCGTGTATTTGTGCTGTTGCTCCAAAAGTTTAACATCTGCCGTTCTTTATTTCACGAACAAAAAAAGTTTTGTATTAAACGTATATATATTTTTTTTTGGTATTTGATAGGTGGTATATGCGAAAAGTTTTGCAACAACTTCATTTATGCATTATCGTTAAATATTTGAAGTTAAACAATATTTAAACTATCGAAAAGGTATAACTCAAATAAATATTTGATCATTCATATATCTATTTACATGGTAACCCGATTTATAGCTGGTTGTACAATATTGCTGTCATTAGTTAAACAATTCATTCTTGTTTAACACTTAAAGGGCGTACAATTTGCGTTTGTTGTGCAGAAATCGATCGATTTAAGTTCTCTGTTGTTTCATATAAAACGACATGCTGGCTTCAAATGGATTTGCGTGCCTGTGGTTTTTGGGCTCTTAACTAGCATATCGTAGCAGAAAGCAAATATTTCATTTCAAGTCAAGTTGGAATTTTAAGCTTTGCTGTAAAGTGATTGTTCTTGCCAAAGTGCCGTATGTTTTGTGTGTATAAGTTTTGGCAATCTTTCGATTTGCCATTTTCACTTTGAACGGGGAACCTCCTAACCCGAATTTAAGATTAAGCTTAAGCAATCTTGCAGCTTAGAAAAAATCTTTCTTTCTTTAATATTATTTTCGACTTCGTTTGTGTGTGTGTGTGTAAATAGATGGCACAAATTTGCATACGCCCCCAAAAAACAAACTGCGAGCCGCGCTAGAAAAGAACTTGGGCTGGTTTAGTTAGTGATAGTGATAAATATAATCAAATTGGGTAAACATAAACAAAATATTATGTTACACATACATTGAGGCGTTGGTGACATGGCGTGTGCCCTAAGCAAAACTAAAACAACAGCAGCAACAGCAACAATAGCCGGGGATTGAGGAGGAAAAAACAATCAGCTAAAATGGCAAAAGGCTAAACTCACGACAGCGTGACTAAAATGCGCACGTCAATCCTTTTTTTTTTGTTTTTTAGCTGTTGTTGTTGTGGCAGCTAGGGAGCGGCAGGACGACTGCCAAGCGGCAAGTGGCGGGCGCAGGGCGCACGAAACAGGATGCGGCTCTGCCATGTTAACGTGTTTTTATACGCGATGACGACGACGACAGCGGCAAACAAGTATCAGCCAAAAAAGACAAATACAGGAAGAGAATCAACTAAGAATAAAGTGTTTGACTACAGAGATACCCTGTTGAGTGTGCACAGTAATTAGAGCCAGTAAAAAGGAGTGGAAAACCTATAACAGTTTACAAAGATCGACTTCAGTTTATTGCTATTTTATGCTATTGCCATTATTGTAAGGTATGAGTCTTTATCATTAGCATACCCAATTTATTCATTTAATGAAAACAGGGCAGAATCAAAGTGGCAAAGGAGGCGAAGACAATTGAGCGCCAATAAAGTGTCACCATTAATTTCCTGCGTTGTAAACAAGTGGACGACGATGTGTTTCTTCTACCTTCTACCATCTACCTTTCCATTTCCATTTCCATTCTACTTCCACTTCTCAGTACTGAAATACTAAGAGTAGGAGGCGATTCGGCATTGAAATTGAAAGTCATGAAAAGCAAAGGCAACCAACTGAAGCCGGAAGAGCGGCAGGTAAGAGACGATTGGGAACACTTAGCACGCGGCCCCAATAACAATAACTGCCCTGAAACAATTAACGACAAATATTTCAGGTCATTGGTTTTAAACTGCAGCCAGCTAACTAGCATTGGGCAGCAAGAACAGCAGACGCCAACCTAGACAAACAGTTGTCCGGAACGATGGCAACAAATGAAAAGGAAATTTCATTTGTAATTAATGGTGAAAGGCGCGACACTAACCGACACTAACCGACGGCATCAAATAAAGGCAACAACAATCATCAAAACCGAGGCTGCTGCCTGCGGGGAATACGATGAAAGAGGCTTAAGAAGGCTCTGATATATATAAATGTTAGGTATGAATTGTGCTGGTATTTATTGATGATAGTTTTTTTCAATTGCAAATGTAGCACAAATAAAGAAGCTATAGTTTTCTCAGTATATTCTCACTTCGTACTGCTTCTTTGACTGCATTTCATTCGCTTAGTTTATTAGTTTTCATTGTGCGACTTTGCCTCTGTCCGTTCGTAGCAAAGTAAGTCAAAGCTATATGCAAATTGCCAGAAGGGACCCAAACGAGAGGGGCGTGTATAGAAATTATGAGTATGCCATGCCTTAAAAACGCAAACAAGTGAAAGCTTTCAATCATATAGTCAAGGTAGCCTGTTAGCCCCCTTCTCAGTCGTCATCTGTCTATTACTTGTCCCCCCTGTTAGTTTGGTTTTTTTTTCAACATCTATTGCTAAGGTTAGTTTTAAGTGACCAGCAGTAAGTTTTCTTGCCCCTTGACCCTTGCCCCTTTACCATACCCCATTCTCATTGCTCAACGAACGCGAACGCTTTGCCACACCTTGTTCTTTGATTTTTATTAAGTTTTGGGTTTCGTGTGGCTGCATACTTGCTGCCTGCTTACTAGCCCAGCCACGCCTTTGTTTAGCTGCCACCAAGCTGCCTCTGCCCCAGCCCACAGCTCACAGCTGATACCCCCTCTCAGACAAAGTCACAGTTACAGTTCGAGGAACTGCTCGTGCTGTTGGGCCAACCTTCTGACTGGCTAATGGTAAATGCCATTTCAATTACGTACACAGTACTAACATTTTATGCGGCCTGTCGCCATTTTTTGCTTTTCGATTTCCATTTGCGCTTTAAGTGCATTCGGACAATGGGTAAAAGCACGTCAGCCAAACACATTCTCCCACCGTACTAAATCCGAGGGTGTTGCTCATGGAAGCTATCGAATGGAATTTTAGCGGCACCTTATTTTATTTATTCACATATATACTTACAAGCATGAGACCTTAAAAGCATTAGTCTTGTGTTTATCTTGAATATTTGTACATTAAGCATTGAAGACTGCAGAATCTCTTTAAGATTCAAATTCATATCGTGAATTAAGTGAATGTAAAGCGTTTTCAAGCATTTAACTTACTTATGCAATTTAATTTATTAAAGCTCTTCACTTACACACAGAAACACACAAACGCACACACACACACACACATTTATTAATAAAATAAATATTTATTTGGCTCTCAACTGTTAGCTCACACCTGAAGGGCAGGAAATGGCGCAAAGGAATATAGGGAAAAAGGCTAACGAAGGCAGTGATGAAAAGAAAAAAGGGAGCGTAAGAGCGAGAGGGAAAAGGCAATATATAAAATGCACTTGAAAAAGTCGACAACAATTGTTGCAGCAAACACTGACGTTGACGTTGCATCCTCAACTCGGATACCTGAGCGCTGAGAGACCCATGAACTGAACTAAATGCGGCTCCAAGCTAAGATCCAACACCCAAGAGACAAGAACGCCAAGTTAAAGCATACATTTCGCACTGACACTGATTTGTGCTCTACATTTTGATGGACCCGAACCGAGCATCTGACTGATGGAAAAACTACGCGAATATTTACTTGCTAGCCAAGTTGCAGCTTGTTGCTGTTTTGCTTGCAAATGCAACTGCTAGTCATCTGTAAACTTGATATAAGTTTGTATTAGATTTGAAGTGACAAAACTTCAAAGAATTTCTTATGATATTAGGCCAACTACCAATTAATATACATACGTATCATTTTTATATGTTTTATAAACTTTAATAAGCTTATATTTTTAGTGTTGGCTAGTTGGAATAAAATCGTTTATATAAGTTTTGCTGTTGTTGTTGTTTTTTGTTGCTTGTGCTGAAAGCAATTTTCATAAAAGCAAAACAAATCAAATGAGAGATTGTAAATATCATTTCAAAGGCACATCACACACAGTTCAAGCACACACACACACACACACACACATACCAAATATGCCACATGCGTGTCCAAATTAAAACAGTCGAAAGTAGGCTGAGAAGCAGAAAGAAACGAAGATTCCCGTTAACCACCTGCCACAGAGCCTGTCAGGGCAACCCTTCTTCACAAGCTGCATGCCTACCGCTCGGCCTCGCCTCCCTCAATTTTCTTTTGGCACGTCCAACAATTTCTGTATTGGGCTTTTCCTTTTTGGCTGAATATATTTTGCGGCTTTTCAACGCCCTGACCTCGGCAGCAGCAGCAGCCAGTATCTTTATCTTTGAATGCAGTTAGAAGGCTAAATTAAAATTTCAAGTTTTTGACTGCACGATGTTGACGATGTTGCAGTCCTTGCAATCCTTCTTGTCGGCTTGCTTTGCGTGCGACCCAATAGGAAAAAAAACAAAAAAACGAAGAAAAGCAACATCATCTTGTTGTTTTTGCTTTTGCTGTTGCTGTTGTTGTTGTTGTCGTTGTTGCCTTTTGCTTTTGCTAATAAAATTGCGAAGTACGTTTTGTAAAAATGCCAAACATTTTGCTTGAGAAAATGTTTAACTTCCGGCACGAACGAACCGAGACAACATCGTTCTTGTTCTTGTTCACTTTCGTGTTCGTTTACTTGTTACAGTTACAGTTGTTGCTGTTGTTGGTGCTGCAGCTGCTGTTGCTGTTGCTGTTGCTGCTGTCGTCGTTGCCGTGTTTGTTTGACTGAGCAAACGGTAAGTTTCGCATGCAAAACATGTGTAGAATTGAAGAAACGCCATCAACTAGCCCAAAGGCGTTTGATTTTACTATTTCTTACTCTCCTTCAAGCCAAACAGGCAGGCAGCCGCATACAGAACGTGTCGTCGTCCTCTTACCTCGTTTTCCATCTTGTGTGCGTGTGTGCTTTTTTTTTTTGTTAGCAAAGAAGTCAAATGTGGAACTGAAGCTCAGGCCCAACTGGCTCAAGCTGCTGAACTGGTCAACTGGTCAGCTGAGTTACTCTGGATGGCTGGACAGTTATGGTTGGTTGCTTAAATTTAATAGCACTGCGACTTCATTTTTAACTTTCTTCGCCTCTTGTGTGTGCAGGGGTGTATCTGATTGCATCAATAAACCAAACGCTGATATCTCTATGCAGCATATATCAGAAAAAGCCACATCAGTGCGACATTTAAGATAATCGTATTTCATACAAGAATATTCAAATATCCTTCCATTCCTTAAGTGCTTCTGCATTATCTTGACTGCCTAAGGCATAATTTTTATGGTTTTGTGATAACATATTCTGTTAATTTCATTAACCATTTGCTTCAAATGTTAACATAACATAAAATATGGCAATTCCATTCTAAAGATCAAATTTATGCCAACACATACTTTGCAATAACAAGAATCGCAGTTACAACAATTCCTCTATTTTACAGGTGTCAGACAAGCTGCCAAAAAAGTTAAAAAAAGTTTAACTTTTTAGTATTTGGTGCAAACGCATAGCATTCGCTATTCATTTCCTATCACTCTCAAGTGTCTCTCTTCCGAAAAACTCCTTGTTGTTTGTTGGGTGTTTTATTATATAGTTGACGTTGCTGTTGCTGTTGCCGCTGCAGTTGCAATTGCAATTGCTGCTGATGCCCAGTGACCGACGAAGAGTAGAGAAGCAGTGAAAAGTTAAGCGAGCACATTTTGGGATGCCATTAATTTATCTACCACTTCGTTTCGTTTCCCTCAAGTTAGCCAAGAGTTTTAATGATGTTGCTGGGACTAACTGTCTGCGGTCTTGCTACAGCTAGGCGAGTGAGTGACCGGATGACCGGATGACCGGATTACCGTATGGCCACAACAACAACCAACCAGAGCCAAAAGCCAACAGCCACTACTGCAACAATTCCACTGACGGCATTTCAGCTCTCTCTCTCTCTCTCTTCTTGTCTCTCTGACCAGTTGACCAGCTGACCATCTGCCCAGTTGCCCAGTTGTAGAGTTGCAAGTCCTGGTCAAGCGGGCAGTCGGTCTTCCACAACATGGATAACAGCGTCAAGTGACGGCGCAGTTAATTAGTCTAAGTGGAAATGGTGCACAAACTTTAAGCACGCTACACATTGTTGCCTTCTCTCCACTGATGCTACTTTCACTCACTACCCTTTCTCTTTTATTTCTCTTTCTATCTATATCACTCTGTGTCTCTGGGAGTTTTTATTTTGGTGGGGGGGAAGCGCTCCTTTTACAAAAAAAAAATATTTTGAAGCATTTGCCGCCAGTCCCACCAATACCTGTAGTCACTTCATATGGCCATAGCCATTTTAAATGCGCATTGAGCGTGTTGTTGCTTTGAATTTCGTCCAGTTTTTAAGTTGACCAGCAGTAAAGTTCAACAGCTCAGCAGTTGTGCAGCCTCAGCAACGGTAGCCAACCAACTCGGTTCCCGCAAACTCAACTCAATGGCCAAAGTGATTCTGGTTTCCCCTTAAAGTGAGCGTCAATGCCGCAATGTGACACAGCTTTCAAATTGAAGCCAACATTGCTGGGAAATTCTAAGGGGACAAGCAAAGCATGCTCATAAATTTAGTCAAGTGCAGATTTTGTACTTCTTCTACAAGCCAAATACTGATAGAGAAAGGGAGGGAGAGTGTGGGACAGTGGCAGATGCGATTGAGCTAAAATGGTTTCACAATTAACATTGACACACTGCATATATATATATATTGTTGACAACTTTTTACCTGCAGCCCTACTTACCACCTTCGTGGTGACATAATTAGTAATTACTTTTCGGTAACTTGAAATTAGCTTACTTGATTGCTGAAACCATTTGAATACTATGCCCTCTACATTACATTACTTACACGAATGTGCCGAAAGGCTTTTAGTATGTTAGCAAAGGAGTTGGCAGTGAACGAGGTAGGTGACCCTTGCCCACGGCTATTCCCATGTAAGTTGACACACATTCTTCATTAGCCCTTGGCGCATTTTTGTTTGTTTGTTTGCAGTTGTGTTTTCTGTTGGGCCCTGAAAAGTATGCTACACATGCTTGCAAGCCAAAGGCTTCTTGTTCGAATATTTCAGAAATCCAGTGATTGTATAGGTGTGTGTGTGCTTGTGTGTGGGGGTGAGGCAATGATAAATGAGCCATTAGCATTTATTTTCGTTTCATTGGCAAGACGAAACCAAAAAATCGATGCTGGCTGATTTTCAAGATTGTGCCCACAGAGAGTGGCGGTGGCTTTAAAACTTGAAAACTTGTCAAGCTATATGCTGTTTAAAGCTGGTAAGTAAAGTTTCGCAAGTATATTCTGAAATATTTATACAGGATAACTAACATTGCTATCACAATGCTTTGAAAAGCAACTTTCTTGACACCCTTTTGGTTTATTTGACCGTCTTTCATAATTTGTGTTGTAAGGAAGGCGCAAATATGTTGATCCCCTTTGAGTGATTTGCTTGTTGGCTAACTGACATTTATGCCGACAAAGAGGAGTAGATTTGCTTGGCATGCATGACACGACGAAGGAGAGAGAGAGAGAGAGAAAACAAGCATTTTCTACGGTCCCTCAAAGTTAAATTAAGCAAACAAGTTCAAAAGTAATTGACGGCAACGCAAACCAAGTGCTTAGCCAATGTTTTTCAAATTGTTTTATGCCTCTGTGTGTGTGTGTGTGAATGTGGTTTGTGTTGCGGGTGTGTGGTCGACGCAGCAATTAAACAACAAATTTAAGCACAGACTTTAGTACTTGCTGGCGGTGCATATTTTATGAGAAATGAAACGACACGTTTAGAAATATTTACACTCAAATGCAGACGCTAAAAATTGAAATAAATCGCGCCTCGTTTTAAATAGTTAATAGATAGTATTTTTCAATTTGACCTAGATAAATGTACATACATGTGTAGCAATGTTTGTATGTTTGTTTGTTTAATTGAATTAGCTAATAATGTATTCTCATCCTGCATTATTTAAATTGCAAACCAAAAACAGTTTGACAATGCATATACAGAGTCTGTGAAATTTTTACTGCCAGAAATCAAACTGTTGGCAAAATTTACAAACACCAGGCAATTAAATCTGAATATTGGTAATCGTATATTCAGTTAACTCACATTACATTCAAACAATTTAATTTACTGAAAATCTATTGCAAAAAAACTGTGGCTTAATCACACTCTATTTGAAAAGTGGTTTATGATGATTACATGTTCTATTTCTATGCAGTTAATAAAGAATCTTTTGTTTGCTCTCATATGCATACAAATAATGAAAATATAAAAGAAAGGGCTTGTAGTAATTATTTAATTACTTTCCACTTTTGACAGAAGCCATTTTCATAAATTCATAACCTACAATAAATTAAGCACGCTCTGATTTATTAAATTTTAATGAAGAATTAGAAACTAGGTCATCTTAAATGAAAATTAGTTCAAGAAATGTTTTGTTCAAAATTAAACCAAACTTATTAGTGCCAAATTAGATCGATCTTAATGAAAAATTTAGAAGCGAACTAAAATCGATATATCTTATCTGTTACCCACACTTAGCCTGTGTTAATAAAGCTCTCTCTCTTTGGGGTGGAAATAGCTTTAGCTAACTGAATGAAGTGCATTTTAAAATATAAATGCTGGTCTTTTTGCTGTAGCATTTCGTTTCTAACCACAATTTGACTATACATGTATTGAGAACAAGGCCATTTGCCATTGATCCCTACAGGCGACAGCCAAAGCATTGCTATCAATTTCTCTCTTTCTTTCTCCCTCCTATTTGGAACCGACAAAGGCAATGAATGCAACTGCATGTCCAGGGACTGGCTGGGCACACAGTACACATCATTGACTAAGGACTGAGAGCTGAGAGCTGGCGACAAGGAGACAAGGTCAAATCGCAAATGGAATGTGGGCGTTGTCAATGATGGCCACTGTTGCACTAAACATTTCTCTCTCTCTCTCTCTCTGTGTGTGTGTGTGTGCATGTATTGTCAGGTTAATCACTCGTTTTGTTGGCAATTACTGTTATGACCCCAATGTGGACGAGGACAATAAACGGACCAGTTCAGCCAACTGCGGGTCAACAGTAAGCCGTACAACAACCGAACTGTTGACTGCCAACAGACATCGGGCATCAGACATTGGACATTGGACGACAGACGACAGACGACGAAAAAGTCAAAGCCACTTGGCTTTTGTTGCTTCGTTACTGCTTTTGTTGTCTTGCTGCGAATATCAATGAGTCCATTATGTATGAACGCCAATGATTATGGTCGCCTGACATGACAGCAGCCACTCAACGTTGCAAGGAGTCGGGGGGGTGGGGCGGAGCGGTTTTTGGGGCGACAGAAGTTAAGCGATGACAGTTGACAGCGTTTGGCATTTTGGCACCCAAGCTACAACAACAGCAGCAACTAAAGCAACGACAAATATGTCAGAGATGGAGAATGGCACCAACAAAGACTGAGACAGAGATGAAGGCCGAGGGCAGAGACGCCTGACAATAACAGCATCAATTTGCCGTCACCTGTGCGGCACATTCAGCAAGTGATGTAAGGAAATGGATTCTGAGGGTGGGGTAGGAGAGGCTCATGACCATAAAATTTTAGCAGCACGCAGTTTTGGATCTTTTCTAAAATCCCAACATTGGAAATATATGCAACTAAAATATTGTCCAAGATTATTGAGCCATGAACAAAGAGTTTTTATTTTGTTCTTTGTTGCTTGAAGTGAAATGAGATGAAGATAAAAAATATGCTTGAATACCAATCAAATCATCAAATATGTGGTTTTGTTCCACTGTAAGACGCTTGTTCTTTCAACGTCAATGGCTTCTTGAGCCATTTTGGGGCTGCCTCACCTTTGAACGTTCACATTTCGTAATGATTATTGATATTCCTGTTATTGTTGCTTATGTTGTTGCTGATGTTGCTGTTGGGTGTGTCTGAAGTGCTTAGTCCTGTATTTTGAGCTAAAAATGCGTGGCTCGCTTTTAGGCACGGCCATTACACAGCACACACACAACAGGTGTTGGTTGGTTGGTTGGTTGTGTTTGTGTGTGTTTCGCAGGGATAAACATTGCATAGGCAGGCTGGCTGGCAGCTGTGATATAGGCATCTTTATCGATTCGAATCGTTGGCGTATGCGTAATATTATCATTGGCAAATTAAGCGTAAAATGCTGCCACACACACACACACACTTTAAAAGGCAAATTAGTAATGCCCAACGACTGTTATTGGCAAATGATCTGTAAATAATGCACACACATGTAAAATGCTTGATAGTATTTTGACTCAAGCTTTTCACATTTTGGACTATGCAATTCATTTAGATGAAGAAATTTGATATTCAATGCGATGCTCTTTAATGCAAAATGACCACAAAAGTCGCGAACAAATTGCGAACAGAAAAATGCCAATAAAGCATAAGTTTGAAAATAAATTATTATTCACGATTCGTGCTCGTTTATAAGCAAAGTTTTCTGCTGCCGAGCAGAAAACGCAATTAAAAAGAATAATGCAGCTGTTAGCTAATGAATAACCGTTGCACTCATTTCCAATACCCTTAAACACAGAGTTGCATACCTTTTGCCTGAATCGTCGAACTTCTACTCTAGCTTACAGCAACTCTAGAGTATTGCACTTTTAGCTTAGATCAAACCTCTGTAAGGGTATTGAATATTCATTGATATGCTTGAAACGAGTTGCTTTGAATTTTTATTTTCTTTTTGTTTTCCATTAGCCCATCCCACCAACTCGATCTTGGTTCATCTGCCAGTTGAGCATGGCCCTTGTTTCCAGCATGGAGCCAACAATTAAACGGGCTTAGAGCTGAACGCAACTGCCAATTGCAGCTGGCATTCAATAAAATTTAAACGTCAAACGCCCGGCCAAATATTTGTGACCACATCGAAAGGCTGCCACAAAAGGATGGTCAAAACGAGCCAAATGGCCAAAATGAGCAGGGAGCACGGAGCACGGAGCACGGAGCAGGGTGCTAAAAGTTGGTTGCATTGAGCGCCTTTGTCTACGCTTTCTTTTGTTTTCCGATTTTCGCTGATGGCTGATGGCATTGTGAAAATGAAAACTGCACTTGATTATTTAGCTGCTAATTTTCATTGTGGCGGCGAGACCAAAAATACAAAAAACCAGTTCAAAAAAAAAAAAGAAGCCAATTGGTAAGATAGCAATGGCAAGGATACTTAACTACGAGATACTCTTTAAATAAAAACTTGAATACCAAAAAAAAAAAACCAAATTAAAAATTGCGATGATAAAAGCCGAATTGATATAAGTAAAGGTTATATTCTAACAGTTTGTATTTAATATGGTATTAGCACTTCGATGCAAATACATTTGAGTTTTTGTTCATATCAATGTTGGGCGCAAATTGAAGGCAAAATGCCAATGATACTGATGACCAACTGGGTAGGCGACAAAAAAAACCAAAAAAAAAAAAAAAACATGAATAGAAAGAACAATAAGAACAATAACAGTGACTTTGGGCAACAATGAAGCTAAAGTCGAGTGAAAGAACAAACAAACGAAGAAGAAGGTTGGAAGCAGATTGAAAGACAGCAAAAACAGATTGAAATCAGTTTGAAAACAAGCGAAGCGTAAAAATGCAGCGACCGGTTAAGTTGAATGGGTTCTCCAAGAGTTGGTCATACGAATCCCGGACAGATGCTGTGAATGATAGTGTGGGAAAAAAGGCTCAACAACAGTTTCTATTTATTGGCCAGGCATTTAACTGATGGCGCTACGATTGGCGGTTTTTATGTGCTGACAATTTCTACTCGCAACGACTTTAATGAATTTATTAACGGTTGTGCCATATATATAAAAAATATATATAAAAGAACAATAGACAAAGAATCACCGTAAAAAGTGGAGTCTAACTTTGATCAGAGTGCGCCTAAAAAGCTGTGATTTTTCTCGGTTCTCTTGCAAACCTTAAAGACAACCTAATGCACATATTTCCATATACATACAAACGTTTATCAAACAAATGTATATATTGCCGTCCAACCTGGCAATCTCTTTCTTTTTTTTTTTTTTTTTTTGTGCGCTGTTGCCACTTTTGCATTTTAGAAATTCGCAGATGGGAGATGGAGATGGAGCTGGAGTTGAAGATGAAGATGCAGCCAAACCTGGAGAGAAAAGCTTGCACCAGGTGTTGGGCAGCTCTCGGCACTCGCGCCTGATTTATCGTCCATAAAATTTATGTTTAGTTTAATCGAAAGGCGCACTTAAAGTGCGCAGCAAACAAGGCAGCCGGCAGCATTGAGAAGACAAAAAGCGACCCAGACGACTCATTTTTTTATTCGCCAGTTGACTTAACGGAGGCAATAGAAAGCTAAACATTGGGCGGGCTGTGTGCATATAGTTTGGAATACGCTCTTGAAAGTGTTGCCTGTTTTATTTTATATCTTGAATGCGTCTTCCCTACCAAATTAGTAGACCAGAGACGCTGACACAGCTATCGCAAGAATTTATTGCTGCCTCTTATATATATATCAGGTTCTCACATAATATTTAATCAAATACAAACATATATTCGCAGTGCTGAAATTTAATAAGTTAAATTTAAGATTTTCCTAAGGGATGACGTTGAATATTCTGTCACTTTAAAAGCAGATCGTTTAAAAACTTATCTTATAATAATGTTTAAATGATCTGTTAAAAGTTCATCAGCGGCAGTATTTATTTTGATTTTCACAGTAGATTAGGATTTTAGTTCATTAATTTAAAATACCAGTCGCTCCTATTTTTTCCCAAATTTTGTATAACATTATTTTGGAACTTTCGCTTCACGCACATCTTTTACTCTGTTTCTTAGAGCGATTTTTGGAGTTTGTGCGCGGCTTTCGCTTGTTATTTTTGGGTTTTAAAAGCGTTGTCTTCCGCTTATAGGTTGACCCTGGTTTGGAAAAACGCACCTTTCGTTTAAGGGCACATGGCTTACCCTTACGTTTGATTGCGGGAACCGTTTTTCGAGAAGTTCTCGATTTTTTCATATTTTTCCCTTGGCTAGTATTACAAATCTGAATGAATTGACTTGGAAGATGCGTGCACACCTTTAAAAAATAATTCTGATCATACTTACATATGTTTGACATAGAAATTTGTCTAATTTCGCTCGATTAGCTTTATCAGCCATTGTTATAAATACTTTTAAAAACGAGAAGAAAAACGTAACTACAGATTGTTTACTAAAGAAAATATATTATTCTTTTGTACGAATTTAGCTAAAAGTTTGTTGTGTTCATATTTTTTCAAAAATTTCAGCTCGAGCTCTAGAATATGAATGAAATATATATTTTTGTGTGTTGAGCTAGGCATGAAAATGTTTGTGGAATTCCCATGGCTAACCTTACATTTGAAATAATTTTAGTAGCTGTGTGAGTAAAAGTAAAATTTAAAATTTATTTATAAGCCCACACACACACACACAAACATCTGAGGAACGTGACTTCTTATTGTTATTGACAAGTTATGCAGGCGCGTGTCAGTTTGCCCCAACATCATCATTGTCGTGTTCATCATCATCACTTGCACTTTGCATATTGTTGACACGCTTGACACTGACCCCAATGCCCAATTTCAACGTTCAACGATCAAAGTCTTCAGTGTTACTCACCTAGCATCCTCGATAAGAGTAGCAGGAATGTGTAGCACAGCAGCTGCAGCAGCTCCATATTTCATTAGCTTGTTCAAGCAGTGAGTCAATCTCAATCTGTAGGTTTAGTGCAGATAACTGCACATCACAGGCCGAGAAACCGGCCAAAAACAGATATCCTTTCCAATAGCGCTCGGCAAACTGCAATAACAAAGGATGTAAAGTTTTAGGTGTCAGCCTGCGTTAATGTTCAAATATGTACGTGCAGCAAACATATTCCACGATTTGTCAAACTCTTTTGAAATAGCTGTAATAAACCAATTGCTTTAAGGCTTAAAGACTTAAATAATCAAACACTAACACTTGACGATACATATTCAAGTTTAAATGCGAGTCGTGTTTCTCGTTTGCCTCATCTATTTTATGGCCAAGGGGTAAACTTCTGTGCAACATGCACACGAATTGACCCACTTGGGAGGCGTTATGTTCCGTTTCGTTACGTTACGTTTCGTTTCGTTTCGTTTCGTTTCGTTCTGATGAAATGCATTTACTGCAAGTGCTATTAACAAATACTGTCCCATAAAGACAAGAGGCAAGAAGGTGAGAGTTGGAGAGTTTGAAAAGGCTAAGGCCAGCGATGGCCACAGCGGCTTTGGTGACCTTTTCACCCCTGGACAGCCAATCGCAAATCGTAATCGCAATCGCACTCGCACTCGTAGTCGTTGTCGTAGTCACAATGGCAATGGCAACAGTAGCCAAGTGGCAAAAGCCTGGCTTACAGTTTATGGTAACAAACGTCAGCCATAAACATTTTTATAACGCTGCAAGATGCGTCACGTTGTAGGCAGCAGTCGTCGGCAGGCACGGTCGAAACAAACAACACAGTTCCTACGTACTACGACTCTTCAGCAGGGCAGAAAAAAAAGAAAACAGAACAGAAGAGAAAAATGAAAAAAAAAAAGAAAATGTGAAGTGAAAATCGCATAAACCACAAGGAAAATGAATTGTGCTTTTACTCTTTGTAATTAGCTCGGCTGGCTCGCAGAAATGCTGCTGAAAGGCTAGAGGCGTGTTATGGCTAATGCAAAGCATCAGAGAAATACGCCCAGATAAAGTCGCAAGTGTGCGCTGCTTTTAAGGCCTGTTTGTTCAAGCAAATGCTTAAATACGAGAAAACCTTCTCACTGACTAAATGACTATTGTTCAGATATCTAGCATAAAATGAAGGTGGGAAACAAGTTTCAAGCAAACTCAAAGTCAATAAGTAAATGCATCTAATAGTGAACTACAACTACAACTATGCTATAAAAAGTTTTCAGTGCAAGTTTATAAAAAAAAATATGCATGCTTTAAAGTGGTTAAACTTTGACTTAATCGAATTATTTGTGATACCAAGCAATGACGCTCTACATGAGCTATTGTCAAGCACACATCGATGTGTATGCAAATGCACTACAGTATATACCATATACACGACCATAAGAAGCAATATAAAACTATAAACAGCCACTGTTGCTGGCAAATGGTAAATGCGTAGGGCTGGCAGGAAATGGGGGGATCGGGATGATGGGTGGTGAGTTAAAGCATGGAAATTTTCAATTACGCTCCTGACATGACATAAAACGTAATTTAAGGTAAATGTCTAAAAGTCTGAGCACACCATTGCGAAAGCCTTGGAAGCTCGAGTCGGGGGACTGCACCACCTTTGGTTTTGCGACCCACTGTGCTGGGATTTAAGTGGGGATGGGTTAATGTGGGGGAGGGGGTGATGTTGTAAGGGGGTCGAGTGTAACGCTTGATTTGCTCTGACATAAGTGGCGGCGACTTTACGCAGCTTTGTTGGAGCTCCAGTGTGCCACCAAGGCAGGCAGTCAGCCGCGTGTCGTCCTTGTTGCGTCGACCTCTCGTCAGCAGCGTTTGTTGTTTGTCCTGCAACGCCTACAACAACAATAGCAGCGACGGCAGCAACAGCAATAACAAGAGCAAGAGCAAAGGCAACGGCATTTGCTGTTTTGTGTTTATACTGGCTTCCTACTCGGTCTACTCGGTCGGCATTTTAGTATTGGACAACAGCCGTGTGGCTGTGCGGCAATGTGGCAGTGTAGCAGTGAGGCAGTGTGGCAGTAACAGCCAGCATTGGTGGCAATGGCGATGGCGATGGCGAAGAGTGCATGTTAAGTGCCTTATTATCCTGTTTATGTAACCGTGCAGTTGTTAAAAGACACACGCGCGGACACATGTCTCTGCCCCACACTTCTTACCCATCACCCCGTCACCCACTCCACGTGCTGTGTTAGTCTTTATGTGTATGTGTGTGTATTTATGTTTGTTGCGCTGCGCTGCCTTTTCATCAGCGCCAAAGTGTTTTTCACTTCATGTTTTATTCATCTTTAGTTTACAAATTGTCGCAATGGCTTTTCCCAGCCAAATGGCCCACTGCGCAATATTTTGAATACAAATTCTGAACTTAAAGTAAGCCCAAATAGCGCTATCTAAAATGTAAAAACAAAAGGAAAACAAACCAAAGACTAACGACTTGCACAAACATCACAAGCACACAAATCTAACATTTAGGTATCATTCTGCTTGTTTGTTTAGTTTGTAACTTTAGCTAAATATGCTAAAAAAAACTCCGTATAAGTTGCCAAGCCTTTTTTCAATTCTTAGAAATAATATTATTATATGCTAAGAGTCATAATACATAAAGACATTTTTCAATAAACGTTTCACATTGCAACCTAGCAGATCTTTTGTGCGTATAGGAACTCTATTAGACCCAATGTGGGAGTAATCCCATATACGTCGCTACTGGCTATTTCTTGGTTAGCTAAGTAATTTCATAGTCTACCTGTATAATAACAAAACGTGTAGAGTATTAACTATATAAGTAGTTTGTTGTTGAATTGATCACTTAAAACAATTTGTTGATTTTAGCAGCTGCAAAAATATAAATTGTATTTACATTTGCTTATAATATTTATAAATTGTACCCAAAAACTTTTCAATAATGAATATGCAAAAGTAAATGCATGCGTGTGTTTGTGTCTGTGTGTGTGTGTGTGTGGTTGTATTTTAACATTTTAATATGCATGGCAGGGCTGACACATTGCAAAAAGCCGGCGAAAAAGAAAAAACCGCCAACGGCAACGAAATAAATTTGTCAGCCAGTGCAATATTCTTCATTTCCCAGACGACGAGCCAGGCTGCCAGGCTGCCAGGCAGCCTGCCTGCTGCCTCGCTAGCTGGTTGGCTGTTTGGTTGCAACAAAACTGGACCTGGACCTGGCTCATCGACAGGCTCTGGCCACGTAAATAAATAAATACACACAAGTAAAATACATATAAAGCACAAGCACACCGAGACCGTGACCGAGGCGGGATGCTCGAGGATGGGAATGAGTTGGGCGGGCTGAAAAGAATGGATGGTATAGCAACGAGCTTCCATTTCCATAGCCATTCCTGCAACAAACAAACAAAACAAACAAAACCAAAACAAAAAATAAACCCCTTCCTGAAATTGTGCATGAAAAATATGGAAAGACATTTGGTCAGAGACAGATTTTTGCAGCTGCATCCGCATCGTACTGATCCAAAAACTGACAATAAATGTCATTTAGTTTGCCAACGATAGCAGCAGCAGCAGCAGCAGCAGGCGGATAGGCAGTGGTAAGGGGTGCAGGGCGGTGGCAGTGGGCGTGACACAGCTGCAAACAAACAATATTTATTTAAAACAAATTAAGAAAACGATGGCCAATTGCAGTTGCTTGTTTATTCGGTATTTACTTTATGGTTTTTTGTATTTGGTATTTTGTTTTTTTTACTTGCTTAATAGCACAAATGCAAAACTGCAGCCCAAAAATCAATAATAATGCCACACAACTCATCAGACCATAACACTGCACAATCGCATATAAATAAGTCCAAATTAAGCGTTGTCAAGTGTAATGTGTTGACTGAAACATATTTTGATAATATAAAGTAAATTGTGATTGAAAATATGTATGTAGGGTTGGCAGTTCTGGCAGCGGTAACAGCTGATGTCGATAACTATCTGATAAGCGAAACAAAATAATCGATAGTATATGGTAATAAATACTCGCTACTTGAAAAGATGTAAAATTTATATTAAAATAAATTCTACAAAGACTTAAAGTTGTTTTCCTTTAAGGTGGCCGCAAAGGCTTAGTCCTACATGTATTAAAAGGAATATAAGATTAATACATACTAAAAAGTAAAAACTATTTAATTATGATAAACTATTGTTCTAGTATCCATTCTAGTTGATTGACTTTATTGCTACCTTATCCCTATAGTTACTAAGGATGTCGTTTTCAAGTTATCAAAACTTTAATTTGCCCTTTAGCTACATGTAAATATAAGAAATTGAATCGCATGAGATTGTATATTCACAAGAGTTTACTATGAAGTCGAATAGATAAGCCAACAACAATTTGAAAATGACAATTCAAATTTCAACACAAATGATTTCATTTCAATTATTGCTTTTATAACTCGGAATGCATATTTTAGCCAAGAATCGATCGGCATAGTGAGAGGTTTTATATTGCACCTGGGTATTGGAATTGTGGAAAACTGTAATGCAATGGATTTGCTTGTCAAACATACAGATAATGCAACTTATAACATTCTATCACATTTGATTGACAACGATATCAATGCAAGTGGACGCAAAGGAATACAAAATACCGACCGTTTAGTTTAGTCACATGCAATTGAAAACACAAATGCACTCAGAAGATTGGCACAACATGTGTTCGCACACAAGCACACACACACACACATGTGTGTGTTTGTACACCTTAAACGGGGCATGATGATGACAAGCACAATCATAAAACGAGCTGTAATCTGAGCATGTTTTTCACTGCCTAGGCAGAGCAATCAAAATCATTTGTTTACTGGCCGGAACAAACATTAAACATTTGTTGCCACACCACACTATATCACATCACACACAAACACACACACACACACACACATCTGCACTACACAATGTTCGTAACAAAAACAAGAATATGCTCACGCACAGGCATTATGACTTTTAGGTCCACGTAGTAACAGTTGCGTGGAGCATTACATGGTTCGGGTTTTATTTTCTTCACTTCCTTTCCTCTTTTATTTTGGTTTTGCTTTTTGCTGCTGCCTTTTTGGTTTTTTTTTTTTTTGGCGTAACGTTAACATAAACGACTGCTAATTGAATTATTAACACCTATGGGCGATGGCGTTGGCGATGGCGGTGGCGGTGGCAATGGCAATGGCTATGACGACGGCAACCCAAACGCAAAATGTCACCGCAACTAGCGAAAGCAGCAACAAAAACCACCAGAATCTCATTCCATTCTTTCTCCCACTACTGTGTGTGTGTGCGTGTGTGCAATAAAACAAAGTGCGCATTACAATTGGCTAACCACGATATGAGACCTCAAAAACATAAACAACCGCAAATGTTGCGTCAAGAACACGCAAACCTAACGCTCAAAATGAATTTTAAGAACGAAGTCGATGAATGTGACTTTTGTTTAGTTTTCCATTGCTCTTGTTTGGCATTTGTGCGATCTGCGACACCGCAGTACATTATTTGTTTTAAAAATCTCAGTGTATGCGTGTGTGTAGTTTCTTATTTAGCGCAATGCAATCGAATTCGTGATACGTAATACCTTTACCGAGCGACTATGCCAGCTGCATGCAATATTATTCATCTGTTCCGCCTCTCTCTTATTTGGTGCAACAACTGCATCGGACAGAATGAGCGGCGGTTTCAAAGCGCTGTTAGCGCTGGGCAACGAGCTGGCAGCCAGAGGCCTGCCTACAAAATGGTACCCTGAACCCCGCTGTGCTGTCATTGGTATCAACAATGCTTTTTTTTTGTAGGGTTTTTTGGGTGCTCTTGCTCCAAAAATTTTTTGGTACATACGTATGCAGATGCTTTTGTCACGCCCACGAATGACCTGGCCAAAAAAATATTCGGGAAAAATATTAATAATTCACAGCTATTGAGGCAGATCAAAAAATAAAAGTAAATGTTAGTCTAACTAGATTTGTTTTGTTTGTTTTTTTGATACATCCCAAAAAGCCAAACTCTTTAGGTGTCGTTGTTTTAAAATTTGGGGCTTTTCTGTTAGCTTACTTTGATACTGCTAAAGTGAATTTTTTCAACATTGATTTCTTGGAGTTTTCTAAAACTATATGTATTTATAAATGTACGAAGAGAAAAGAAAGCAATGATCAATCACGTTTTAATCAATGATGGCGTATTTTAAAGAAATATTAAGTAAAATTAGTTTAAAACGGTTTTGGTTAGGTTTTATTTTGAGTTCCTTTCCAAGTGTTTGCTTATCAATTTTCAACTAGACACATTCACACAGCTTCATTATACCATTAACCATTTATGGATGCAAAACGTAATGAGAACACACGTTGCATATCTCACAATTGACAGCTGCAACGATATTTAACGAATGCGCACATATGCTAAATCTATAACATGATTTAACGTACTTGACTTTTAATTGCGCCACAAACAAAAGCGATAAAAACATAAGTGAGCCAAAACATGTGATGGCATGAGATGAGTGGCAGCCATAAATGTTAAGCCTGGCAACGGTTTCAAGCCAAATAATAATACACATACACATACATATATACCCATAATGACTGAGAAGCCAGCTAAGTGCTGCTTGTGTGTGTGGGTGTAATCAATATTATTAATTTGCCATTTACAAATGGTACAAGAATCTACAACACAAAATCTAGATCACTTAAATATGTCACTCAAACTTGGCATAACAATTCTATCTACATGCGACGTTAGGTTAAATTTAAAGCTAACATCGCATTGTTATATAACGTGTTCCGGGTCTTTGTTCAAACTCTAGGAAATAAACAGAACCGGTAATACCAGCGTTTAAGAGCCTGAACCGTTTCGTATGTTTGTATACACAATTTTTGAACACAACTATTTATATTAATTTTTTTTTGGTATTTGCCAGGTAAAAATTTTATAGCTCGTTGCAAACAGAATATTTCACAATAATTTTCAATTAATTAAATTATTCATTGTTGAATAGAGAATTTGTATATAAAACAATATGTTTTCAATGTATATGTCAGATTTTTTAAACCAGTAATAATTCATGTTGGAATTCTGGATAACTCATTTTTGCAGCAACTGTTCTGTATGCAGAGTTACCAATTCAAGTGTAAAAAAGAGTAAAAATATAAAAAATTAAATGGGGTAAAAAAAATATTAAATCAGTAACACAAAATAATAAGAATAAAAAAGTAAGAAATGAATAAATAAATAAAACAAATTTACGCTTTCTATTGACAAATTATTTCATTTTCCGACCTGATTTTCTGCTTGTGTTTCCGTTCGCAGCACAAAATGTTTTACGTTTTTCTTTTAATTTCCGAAGCTTCTCCCAACGAAAGGAGAAACCTTCTTTTGTGTGTGAAATCGAGCAGTCTCGAGATTGTCACAACAAATTTGTGCTGCAATGCCTTTACTGGTAATGCAAAAAAATTCAACTTTTATGATTTGCGGTAAGTGGCGAAAATATTTCACTTTTAAAAAGGCAACAAACGAAACTGATCGACTAGAACTAAAGCACAAATGGCTAACTGCATTTTTAATACAAATTCGGATTTTATTGTCAAAAAAAAAAAACTGTTTTTTATTGGAATTGCTTTTGCTTTTTGTTGCTTAACACTTGAGCACATTTTCAGATTAAACACATAAGCTTTCACGTCTTAAAAAAAAAGCACAAAATAAATATAAGCGAGATTAAATCATTTTAACAAGATAGAATCACTTAAAATGTATGTTAAGGGTTGCTCTATAGGCCTTAAATATTTCAATGTTACTTTATTTCTATTTATGTGTCTTTATTTATATTTTAGTTTATTTTTGGTTTGTGTTGTGGAATTATTAAGCGTTTGGATGCACTTCCGTTTCCGCCGCTTGATGCTGGCTGGCATTTAAAATGCAATCGAGAAACGATTAGTCAAAAATGTCTCGCTTTGGTATTTGCGTTCGGTTCTGTTGCTGCTTGTATTTTTTGTTCGTTGGACCTTGTTGTGGGAGGTGCCGAAGGCGCTTAATGAAAATTACCCAGCCACTAACAATATGCGTGGCTTAACCGTTACTCTTGTGTTGTGTGCCATTTCTTAAGAAGCGTGCCGCTATTGGTGTGTGTGTGTGTGTGAGTGCTTGCCTTTTTGATTGTAATGAGCGCAAATTAGGCTAATTTAACTTTTTGATTTTCCTTTTATTTCCAAAGCATTTCGATCGCACAATTAGATACGTTTTATTTACGTTGCTTGTTATCGTTGCTCACTGCGTCGTATACTTAATATAACGTTATATGTTTATTGTTACAGGACGTGGCTTAGAGATTAGAGATTTGTGTACACCAGTGTATAGGCTTTACCTTTGAATTTCTTTGATATTTATCGTAAGTTATTGACTGTCGATTGTTTCGCAGAGCACCGAAAAAAAAATGTTTAAAAGCAAAATAAAAAAACCTAGCCAAGAAGTGCGTTTTTTTTAATTAGACTCTTTCTTTTTTTTAAAAAATTGCACTGCACTTGCCACAAGAGTCGCAAATAATTCACGTAAAAAACTCACACGCGACACAAACTTCGAAACGACAGGATAAAAACGCACAGGCTCATTGCGACCGCATGTGTTGACGTTCCAAACAAAACTGTTGCTTGGTCGAGCCACAGTAGCTCGAACTCAAGGCAGTAGACAAGCTCGTTGGCACGAGTCCTCGCTTGAAGGTCGGTATCGTGGCGCACCTTCGTGCTGGACTTAAATGTGCCGCTTGGCACTTGTTCGTGCTATGCTCGTTTCACACGACGAGCTGCCGTTGGCTGTGTGCCAATTATTGCGACCATTGGCGATGCTTCCGGCTTCGGAAAGCTGCCATCGGCGCCTGCTCTTGTTCCTTGCAACGTTCGCTCAGTCGCTCGACTTTGCCGCGACACTGCCGACGAAGTTGAACGTCTAACGAATTATTCACCATGTGGTGGCTTTCCTGAAGCCGGCCAACGTGGCGTATGTTTTGTTTACATTTTGTGTTTACGTTCCAGTTGTCCTGGAAACACGCGCTACAAGTTAATAAACGCTCATTGCCGGCGTTTGACTGAGATTTTTCCTTTGCCTTTTCAATTGGTACTCCTGCTGTGCTCCTAATTCGTAGTGCCAAATAAAACTTGTACTTAAAAATGCATTGCAAAATAGGATGAGCTTATGCCAAGGATTTTAAATGTAAATAAATATTTTACCGTGAACGCATGTAAAGAATAGCTATCAAAGGCCTGGTTACTTAGTTAGTTAGTTGACATTCAATAAACTTATTTTTTTAAGCTTTATAAATTATTCAATTCATATGCTTTTGCCTTAGCCCACTGGCAAACGCATCTAAAGAGTCCATTAAGAGTTCTTGGTTAGTCTTGACCTGGCACTGCTTGCTACTGCACACTTTAAATTGCGCAATTTAGTAGTCATTTTGCCAAATGAAACTCACTTTGTCCATTGCACTGGCAATGAGCGGCAAGAGCGTGGACGAGGGACGCACACATGCGGCGTATGCGTCATATGTTTGCACTGCACTCTGCTAGGCTACGTCAACGATGGGCCGAATGCCGAAGAACTTTTGGGAAGCAATGATTTTGTAGGACATGCTACTGTTTAAATGGCTGACTAGCTAGCCCACTCTATTCATACATACTCATATCAAGAGTGTGTGTGTGTGTGTGTGTGAGAGAGAGAGTGGGGGTTTTTTTGAGTTGTTGTTTTTGCTATTTCAACGCAATTTTAATTAAATTGTTAGCATTTCTTTTTGTGGCACCATTAAATTAAAATAAACTAAGAGCTGCAAAAACATCAGGTGCATAGAATGTCGATGGTTTTTGCCGGATTTTATGAAAGCCAGTAAGTAATTTTAATTAATTTGATTTTGATGCAGACCGTTCAAGTAAAATTTCAATTACAATCAAATCGAAATCGTTTCACAAAAGAGAAACGTGCTAAGCTCTCCAGTTGGAGCTCTATCCAAAGCGAATGGTTCGCAACACGTTCAGGTGTCAAGCATATACATATACGAGTCACACACACACACACACACAGACAGAAAGAGATTGGCGGCCTTCAGGCATGTGTCCAAAGTTCTATATCACATACGAAGCGAGATCATTAAAATTTCATCGCAATACGTGCGAATATTATCAAATTGCCTTAAGTTTGTGAA
The DNA here is from genome assembly GCA_035044725.1 of Scaptomyza caliginosa. NCBI lineage: Eukaryota > Metazoa > Arthropoda > Insecta > Diptera > Drosophilidae > Scaptomyza > Scaptomyza caliginosa. The sequence continues at coordinate 29,315 of JAWNNR010000325.1, forward strand.
TGCTTGATTGAAAATCCAACAACAACAACAACAACAAAAACAACAACAACTGCAAATTTCATTCAGTTTTGTGGCAGTTTTGTTTCTAGTCGAATTTTATGGCATTCAAAGTTGGCAACCAAGCTAGGGTTGCTGACTTAGCTTAAGCTGCGCTTCAGCTCACTTTAACATTAATAGAGCTTCGGAGCTGGCCAACGTGTTTGGCCACCAATTCGGCTGCTGACGATGATGACTGCTGCCATATTAAAGCAAAACTTTTTTGATTACTTTATACTAACGGCAGCTGTGCCGCATCTACATTCAGTTTAGCTAGCCACAAAGTAATTGCGGACCACCAGAAGCACAGCAGAAAGAAACAAGAAATAACTGCAAGCTTTCCGCAAGGAATACCCTGTACAACTTATTCCTGCTGCTTTAAAAATACACTTTTCTGTTGTTGTAGTAAGAACAGCAACGAACGAGAGAAACATAAAATAAAATTAATATTTATGTGATATATTCAGGTTGTACGAGGGATGCAAGACAAGTTTCCAGTTCATTAACAGGGTATTTTCGTGTATGAATCAAACAACAACAAAAATTAACATGTTTCTATTCCTGTTTGTGCGGCAATGTAATTAAACGAAAGATGCTTAAAATTCACGAGCTGCTCAGTTATAAAACTTTGACAATGCTTTGAGAAATCACCTCGCGTGTGAGAACTGTTCAGTTTATGAAGGTGCATTTGAGGTGGACAATGCCAAGTTGTGCAATGCATTACATATTCGACACGTTATCAAAGTCAAAAATTAAATTAATTCGCTTAAATAAAGGGCTACAGCAGCTATTGGATTAATATTTGTGCCAAAAGACAGCTGAAAGGATCAAGGGGTCAAACCAGGAACCAAGACTAGAACCAGAGCCAGACAGCCATTGGCTTGCCATTCCACAGTTGATTGGTTACCACTAAGCGAAAAATTTACCGGCTATAAATGTCGGTCTCGAGTGCCCAACTTCAGTTTAAGGTTATGTTGCTGTTGTTGCTTCTGCTGCTAGTTTCTGAGCCTTGGCTCGATATTTTACAAGCGCTCAAAATTTGAGAAACATTTTATTTTTTGCATGCCATATATCACATACATATAGATAAATATATAATATGGTTAGTGTGTGTGTGTGTGTGTGTGGCTAGGTAAGTCTGCTTCTGTATGTGTGTGTGTATAGCATACAGCTGCTGTCAGACTTTGCCCCTGGTTTTGTCTGTCCAAAAATGTTGTTGGCTTTCGCCGACTAAAGTTTCTACAGCCGAAGCAGCAGGAGCTGCTTCATGCATATGTGCCGGTTAAGTGGTTTTTGTGTCTGAAAAGCAGAAAACTCATTAGAGTTTATTTCACTAACACTAACAACAACCATGAGCAGCAGTATAGAGTATAGTTTGAAGGAGGAGCTGGTCTGCCACCCACAACAAAAGAGATGGAGCTTTGGCTGTTGCCAAACTCTGTGCTCCCCGCAGTTTTTGGTCAAAAATTAAGACATATGCACAGGGTTCGTGTACTCAGCGTCTTTCGCAGACTCTTCTTCCTCACTTACTCCTTAGCGCTACGTTATTGACATTCAGTTCGATGACGTTTAAGCCCATTTCGCTGCCACTTTTGCTGCGGTTTACATCAAAGTTGTCAAAGTTGTGCGTCCTTTTGGACTTTTGAACTTCAAAAAGCCCAGCCAAATTTCCAATAGCAACCATAAGATCTTAGCAGATACTGTTGGTAGTTAAAGATGCTAAGAGTACAAACAGTATGCAAACAGAGCAGGGAAATCATTCCCGAGAGAGAAATAGAGAGTGGCTTTTGTGTGTGCTTAAAATATATTTTATTGAAAAGGATATTCGTTAGAGCATTGAGATAGAGACAAAAATAAAGAATTTTTAATGTATATGTTTGCTCAAGCTTTGATCAAGTTGAGAACGTTAACGCTTGATGCGTATCAGCATCCACATCCTGTTGCATGCCCCATCAGATGCCAGAAGTCGTTGCCAAAACAAAAAACGAAAATTAGGCGGCAAACGTCAAAGAAAACAATCTAATTTAAAGTTTTTTGCCAACACCAATGAGCACACAGAGCAATTGCACTGAATTCTGGCGAGGCGTTGGACTGAACGCGGGAGAGGCAACGCGCGGCAAGGCGAGGCTGGAGTGTGGGTGAGAAAGCGACTTGCAGCATGCAATTTGTTATCTCAAGTATGCAAAATTATGAAAGTTTATTTAAAAGTTGCGCCACGGCACTTTGGTGGGCAGGAAATGCCACCACGGACGTTGGATAATAATTGTGCTGCTGCTCTTCGCCAAATGTAAAAAGCGGAGCACAAGACCAGGCCCAAGCATAGCCAGAACAGAATACTCTCCAGCACACACACACACACACACACACACATAAACATTGGGGCATACCGTGAGGCAAACACACATAATTCAAGTTAGTGTGGAACAATTTATTACATTTACAATATAACTTGGCAAATTGCTATATAAATCCTGAGAGTTCAAGGGAGACACACACACACACACACAGACAGAAAAAACTAAGAGAGAACGAAAGAGAGTGAGAGACCAACAGAAATATAAAAAAGTATAGTGTGACATTTCATTGAATCTTCAACTTCTTCTCTTTTGCAACCGAAGCATAAGTTCTATTGTAGTCTTTTTTTTTATTATTTTGTGTTGTTTTAGTTTTATTGCGTTTTGCTAAGCGGCTCAAAGTATTGCGTTAAGAACATGGTTTCTGTTGCTAGTTAGAGGATCTTCGTGCAATATGTTGTAGTTCTTAGTTTGAGCCATACTTTAAGAATTTAATCGAATTCAAATCGTAACAAAATGTTAATTGGCTTGTTTAAAATAAACGTTTAATCGGATAGCAAATTGAGGCAATTATATTGGTTGTATTCATTCCACTTGCATACCTGTTAGCCCCATTGATTAATTTAGTTGAAATCTTTTACATTTTTCGTACTTAGCAAGCAACAAGCAAAAATCTCAGCTAGATTGCCCATGAAAATTAAGTGCTTGCATCTGCTATTGTTGTTGTTGTTGTTGAATCAAAGTGTAGACGAAACAACTTTAAATGCTGGCAAGATCTCTGGCGTGACTAATGAGGAGCCAATTGGGGCGTTTTACGCTCGACTGGGTCATCGATGAGTGTGTGTGTGTCGGGACTCTGGAGTCACAAACCCCGAGACAGTTCTGTAACATGTATAAAACGCTATCGCCATTAGCTTGTGTGTTCGGTGCTTGTACTCCTCTCCGTCTGTGTCTTTGTCTCTGTGTGTATGTTGAGTGTGTTTGTGTGTGTGTGAATGTAAAGTTATTTATGTATGTATGTGTGTGTGTATAGGGAACATCCCTTGGCATCCATATGCATGATTTATGGCTGTTATTGAAAAATTTCGGAGTGCAGCTTTTAATTATGAAGCGTTGTGCAGCACTTCCCTCGGAAAGCCCAACCCAAACCCCGCCATTTGCTTGCCATTGCCGTGTATTGCCTCACATCTACAACAAATACTCCTACTACTACTACTGCTGCCACTACTACTCTGTGCTGCAACAACGACAAGTTGTCGCTCGAAATGGATTAAAGCATTTATTTGCTGTTGTCTGCAACAACATAAACAACAACTATGACTACAGCCATAGCTGAATATGGCCAGGAAATATATGTGACTCCAGAGAGCGAACAGCAAAGCGCAAAAAAAAAATAAAATAAATGAAATAAATTTGTATTTGTTTTGTTTGTATTTCCATTTCATATTTGTTGGTTACTTAAATTAGTTAAAAACGTTAAGCTTCTACCACTTGCAACAATAAAAAATAAAGAACGTAACGAAACGTTGTCATACGTTTTAATTTGCCGGAAATTAAACGCAAAATAGCGCACACAGGAAAAAAAAAAGGTAGCCTCAAAAAAACGTGTTGAAATGAGGAGTGCAGCAGTGTTGGGTGTGCAGTCAGTAAAAATAAAAATGAAACGAGTTACGCGTCATTGCACGGCAGGGCAGGGAAGCGATGCCTGCTGATGGTTGATATATATCATATATATACATATACATATGTATGGAAGTGTGTACGTTTGTAAGAATGTTTGGGAAAGTGAAGAGCTGGGGAATGTGCCACGTATGGCGTGGCGCAAGTGTTTTAACACAATTTAATATGACCCGCCGACGGAGTCGGAGTAGGGGCAAGAGAACGATGACGATGACAACGGCCGTAGACAACAACTTTCTGCGAGGAAGACGACAACGACAACGACAGCGACAGCGACGACGAGGACGAGGATGAGAACAACATGCGCCAGAGCCAGTTAATATGGCTGGCTGTGAAAAGTAGCTGGAAAAACAGGAGGCAAAGTAGGAGCAGCCAAATGGAGATGTTGATATAGACGCTGTGCTGTGTGTCTCCTTGATGATGTAAATGTAGATGTGTGGATTTACTCGCAGCGAGTTACAAGACGATAGCAAGTAGCAAGATGCGCACACACTTGCAACTTTATTAAATCATAAGGCGCCAGATGCCAACGTCTGATGTTCACATTAGGGACAGGGCGTAAAGGAGTACAGTCTGCTGCCCAAAAAAAATGAAATGTTTAAACAAACACACATCTCAATGATGCACATACATATCTATTTAATACTTGACTTTAAAATTATACTTTGGCATATACAAATAATATGTTGTAATCACATACAATTTGAATTCTCTCCGTTAAAGCATATTTGCATCTCTGATGCAATCATTTATAACTCATAAATAAAGCACGAAAGCGTTGTTCAATATATTATGTGTAACATGAACAGTTTAAAAGACAAACCACTTAAATAGACTAGCTATTCAGTAATAGACTTGAAGCCTTATAGGCTACCTTTTAACTATTACAGTTGTTAGTATAATATTTCTTTAAAAATAAGCCATTATTAATGGCTACAGGGTATGCATATGCATATCTAGATGTTGTATTGTTGCCAGCTTGTTGCCACATGCCAACGTGCAGCATTGCTGAAAAGATTGCCGGACTGTGCGTCCCTTGCTTTGTGTATAAACGGGGAGGGAGAGAGAGAGGGAGAGGGAGAGGGAGAGAAAGGAAGATACTGTATCGCTTTTAAGATTGTTTGTTTTCGTTTCGATGCTGCAGCATGGCTATTTTATTATGATGTCAACTGTCTTTGTGTATGAGTAAAAAACAACAATGTGTGCAAGGACGAAAGAGGAAATAAGTAAGATAGGGAGAGAGGGAAAGTGAAAGAGATCCCATTGGCACACTCGATGCGGCATCGCTTTGGGGTCTCGAATTTCGATCATGAGACTGTGTTGGCAGGCGATGACGATGGTAATGTTGCTCCTTCTGTTCACGTCCTGCACAGTGGGTAATTACAACGAAAAGCAAACAAATATCATTATAATCATTAGTATTCAATGATAAGTTAAAAGTGTTTTGTTTGAAAGAAATACTTATTATGATTAAACCACATCTAGTTTAAGTTTAACAAACGTTGTGCATCATATTTATTTTCTTTCATTGCCCATGGTGCAGAGAGAGAGAGAGAGAGAAGATTGCTGGTTGCTTCAATGGGTCCCCGATGACACTGACACCGGAAATGAACACATTTTCCGGCATACGTATGCTTGTTTATTCGCTTTTCACAGCATCCAGCACACCGCACACTGTGGAATATGTATTGCCATAATGCATTGTTTTTCACGTTGACTCCATGCCACCATTGAACTTTGTGGCATACTTTTGGGCGATTTGCGTATCTCGTTGCACTCGCATTTTGTTTGACCGACCCATCCTTACAGTTTCTCCATTTCGAATTTAATTACTCAAAACATGCACGGAGAACCTTACCTACCTGCCCTCCTACCTGCCCACCTGCCTGTTTGCTGCAAAGGCGGCCAACAGGAAACGCTGTCGCTCAAGGGACACTCTCCAAGATTGCTCTGGCCCCTTTGGCGCCAGCCGTTGCAAAGAAATGTGCTGCAAGTGCAGCAAGCAAGCACTTATTCAGCGAAACTCTCAGCGCTTGCAACGATGGTCAACAAATAAAATTAAAATACACTTATGTGCGGGCTTTAAGACAATTGCATTCCTAGGAATATAAATATTGTCAAATAACGAACATTGCATTAGGCTGATAGTGATAGCTACACTGTGTAATAAGCTGAAGGTGGTAGTACCACAGATCGATACACTATCGATAAATGTGGTGGTTACGCGATATTAGTAAGGCGCAGCCAACTTTACTTAGATAAATAAAAGAGACGCGCAAAAACAAAAATAGCAAATAATGCATTGAAATATATTAAAACAAAGAACTGGCTAAATACTCAAGTGTCAATTTGTTAAAGCTTAAGAGTTTGTCATTGATTAAAACTCCAAGCTGTTTTGTCATTGCATTTTGAATCTGTTCTGTCTCACTTTCTGAAATATGTTCAATAAATGCAGTTTTCTTACAGCCAGTTGATACCTGATTATGACAGTGCTTGACTTTTGCTCCTGTTTCAGCTTCAACTGCACGCCATGGATCCTTAATTAGCTGTTAAAATGTACAAGCAGCTGGCAAAGCAATTACACGCTTTGTTTTCATGAACGACACGTTTCCGCAGTACTCGTTGTCTCCGTCGACGTCGTCGTCGCCGTTGTTGTTGGCATTATTTCATCGGCATTTGCAGCCTCTTTGTCTCTGCCTCTCTCTCTCTGTGTATGTGTTCGCTGCCAACTCCATTGGTAGTTTCCTAATCCTAGACTGAAAACGTTTTACGCTGTCGCCGCATGTAGCATTAAGTTAAATGGCAACGTTGATGTCGACGATGATGTCGATGTCGATGCCGATGCCGAAGAGACACCAACACCAACTTTCAACTTCCAACTCGATATCGATGGCAGAGCAATCTACTGATTTATATTATTGTCACGTTTATGCCTAGATTGGGATTTGGCATTTGCTGATGCAAGTAAGAAGGAAGGAAGGTAAGGCAAGATGGGTTATTGGGTTGAAGCATTTAGTGTTTGTGGATGATAGTGGATTGGTTACCATTGGATACTGTTGACGCTGTTATTTCGGTGCATTGCACTTTTCTTTTAATGCGCAATTAAAGTGGTCAGCAAAGACACTGACACAGAAAGAGAGACTGTTAGATAGAGAGGGACAGAGAGAAGTTGAGAAGCTGCCAAAGCATCTGTAAATGAATAATGAGTGCAATTCAGCGAAATTCAATTCAATTTCGATGCGTCACTTAATCGGGCGTCGCTCATTAATTTATGATAGTAATTTTTAACGCTTTGCTGCCCACCCAACGATGACGCCTTTAGACGTTGACAACGCAATTTAATGCAAAACCACCCAAACCACCCAACACACTTTAAGTGCCCAACCTTAGTGTGTCTGTTTGTGACAGCTGATGTGACTGCCCCTTAATCACCCGGCCCACTCCACTTTCCAAGCCATACGTCAAATATTCAACGCCATTTTTCAATTGAATTGAATGAATTTTTGAATTGAGTGTATGAATGAATGGCCGACTGACAAACGGCACAGCAAGCAAACAAAACGTTTGCTGCATTCGCCTTTTCATCTCTATCTACTCACAATTTTTTTCTATTTTTTTTTTTCTCCAACAAGCGGACAGATATAATCTACTACAATTCGAATGCCATCACTTTTTGCATGCACTTTGCAACGCCTTCGAGTCGTTGTGCTTGATATAGATAAATAACCATATTATCGTTTAACAAAATAAAGCTTTTCTCTTAACTATATATATTTATGTCATATATAAGTTGCGACTCTTAATATTGGAGCAAAAGTTTGACAAGTATTTGGCATAAACGTGTCACTTGCCTCAAAGTTGACTTGAAACTTTGATTTATTGCAATTCAATATGCTATGACTTTTGGCATTTTGTTTAAAAGATTTTAACCGCTCTAAACTTTGTTGCAAGTGCTTAAAACTAAATTATCTGATTGTAGATACTTGCAAATCAAACAAATTCAAACTATGCAGACTTACTTAACCTACGCTATACTCTATTTACAAAAGAAAAGGATTATCTTATTCTATTTTAAAACCTTTTAGTGACAAGGACTGAAAATTTTGATTTACCATTTAATAAACAAACGAAATGCATATTATTTATCTTAATTGAAAGTCCAGTGTCAAGCATAACGAATTGCATTTAAAGTAAAGCCATATTCAATTCATAATTTATAGAAATGTTTTGTAGAGCATTTGTGTTGCGTGGTAAATACTTTCTCATGTATGTGTATTATGGGATTTTTTTTGTTTGTTGCTGTTGTTTTGTTATGTTCTTTATGATTTGTGTTGGCCTCTTTGTTGACGGCTTTTGGGCATTTTGCCTATTTTGCTTATGGCCATTTTGCAAGGCACAGTTTAGTGGCCATATTTCATGCGCCTATGATGGCCTTGTCAACGTTCCAGCCGAGTCCACACACACACACACACACAACACAAACAGAATGGAATGAAAAAATAAACCACACACACACACACAAACAAATACCATGGTAAAAGCTGGCATTACACTTTAATTAACTGCAGCTACTCCACGGCAATTGCATTTTCAGTTCTTTTACTTTACTCTCTTCTCTCCTCTCCTGTTTTTTCTTTTTTTTTGTTCCAACACTTCAGCCCAAGCACAAGCCCAACTCCCTCTCGTTTAGCGTCTCCCTCTTTGGATGTGTGTTGAGCTAATAAAACATTCAAAATATTTTTATCTGCTTGTGTCTTGGTATGTTTGTACTCATATATGTGTATAGACATATACACACAACCCACACACACACACACACACACACACACACACACTGTGTATGTGGATCTGTGTGTAATTTGGCACATTTCATACGAAAAGTTGGCTTGTTTTGGGCCACACACGCAAAAGTTTTGTCTTTCGCAGGCGGCAAGATGCAGTTATATGTCACACCGTGGTCAACTGACGATTGAATTGCATTTCAAAAGAATACACTTATCACTTTATATTTATCTACATAGATTGATTTATAAGGCTTCTTAATTCGACAAAAAGATAATTGAGCTTATCTTACCTAAATTAGTCAACTGCATTTCAAACTTAACTAGAAATAATGTAACTATTTCAGCCATATCGATAGGCAATTCCATATAAAATTCAATCTTTTCCAGTACAAAAAACATTTAAAAAAAAATTGAAAACTAATCAAATTAACACTTTGCGTATTGTGTTCTGTCTTTAATTTTTTCTCCTTTTTGTTAATGGTTATTTTTGTGCCACACAAGTTGCCAGTTTTTCGCCATTGTGCACTGTGCCAAGAAAAGTTTCTTAGGGAAAATATTAACAACGCAAAAGCATTCACAAACGAGAAGAGGCGAAGATTGGAGGGGCAGCTGGTGCGTGTTTTCTTGGGACATACAAATGTACACACATATGTGTGTGTGTGTGCGTGTGTGTGTGCGCTTGTTTGGCAATGCGGTAAACCAAATTATGTGCTTTGGAACTTGCAACTGGAAACCAGAGAGACAGGCGACGCCGCTACCGACACTACCCGCTGCTAACCCGCCGCTTCTTTCGCTCCTCGCATCTTCAGATACCCTTCTTGCTTTGCAGCTGCATTTACACAGCAGCCAAAGAAATGCCCTGCCCTCCCTGGTCACACCGCCCTTCGCTTTTTGGCATACCACACCGCACCTTTTGCATGCGTGCGGCTTTGGGGACGGCCTTAGCTGCACTCAACACAGGTGCTTAATGTCTTAGTTGCTGTGGCAAGATGATTAAAAACTTTGCCATCCATGCCAAGCATCTATACCCCCTTGCCACCTCCTTCAACCCTTGCACACTTCACACCCACCAGTTCTGTATACTGCAAAATCAGTCATTCGTTAAAGCAATAATAGTTTGTAGCCTTACCAAATACTATTTCTACATGGTTTTAGCCAAGGCAGTTCAATTGTTAACGAACATTGACGAGTGTCAAATATATAAATAGTTCTATAAAGATCTTAGACCAAGCTTTCAAAGGATATAAGTATGAGCACGCCTTAAGCTTTGGCGCATTGCTTTGATCCTAACTAGATTAAATAGTTAGTCATTAAAGAAACTATCAAATCTACCTACAGCTGTTAAAATAAATTACATTGGCATTAAGCTGCTTGATGTGTTGCCAATAACGATACGTTGTTGCCATTCTTTTGGAAGGTAGTGAAAAAAGTTCTTGACTAATTTGTTAATATAGAATATACGATGAAAGTATTTTTAATGGAAGCAGCTGTTAAACCGCTTGGTCAAAAGTTTCAAAATTACCTTAGAAGTGCTGTGTAGGCTGCAAAGAATAAATAACAGCAGAAGCAGCTCTTACGCTAATGGTTACATTACAATGTAGTCATAAGATATAACTTAAATACCAAACACGGAGTATTTCATCAATTGCTTAGCATAATTTCGGGCATAATTAATTAATACTGCTGGGTTTGACTACAGTCCATCTTGCCCGACGTAATCAGAAGCACGTTAAATCGCAAAGGTATGCAACGAAACGATGTATTAATCCATGAATCAGTTTTGGTATGACGCGGTGATACAAGAAATCAAGTAAACTAAATATGAAATGGCACCATTATTACGTATTTAACTTATAATGATTTGGCGTTGCCACTTGCTAAATTAATTATTAATTGCAGAGACATGGTGTAGGCATTTTGTTTCATTTCAGTTCTAAGAAAATTATCCAATAATAGTAGACATGGTTCTGCCAGCTATGTACATTAGCACAAGTTTGTAAAACCCGTTTTGTTTCTTCTTTTACAAATTTTTAATGGATTTAATGAAGAAAAAGGTTTAACATAGTTTTGTAATGATAAACACCATAAGCAACAAATTTAAAGCTTTAACCAAAAGTGCTGCTTACATATCCATTAACAACGAAATGATAATCACAAAGATATTTTCTTCTTTTTTTATAGCTTATAAAAAAAAAAATCAAATGCATTTCCGCCTGGGTCAATCAGTTACAATGTTGGGTGACGTTAGAAGAGCGCATCAAGCGAATCGAAACAGTTGCGAGTATAAAATTAAATTCATGTAAAGAATAGTCCACATGATGATGTAGGCAAGAAGAGGATATCATTTCTTCTTGGCATCCTTCAGACCGGCGCCAGCGTTGAACTTGAACAAGATAATGTCACCATCCTCGACGGTATAGTTGCGACCCTGTTGGCGATACTTGCCGGCTGCCTTGGCTGCCGCTTCGCTGCCCTCGCTCTTGAAATCCTCAAAGTGCATTACCTCGGCCATAATGAAACCCTTCTCGAAATCGGTGTGTATGCGTCCAGCGGCCTGTGGCGCCTTGGTGCCCTTCTGTATTGTCCAAGCCTTGACCTCATCGGGGCCAGAAGTGAAGAAATATTCGAGCTGCAATGCCTTGTAGCCCGTTACAATGATCTTCTCCAGTTGACTCTTGCATTTCGTTTCCTCCTCATAAGCCTTGCGTTCTAGTTCATTTTTTTCGGTTAGCTGCTGCTCAAAAGCGCCCGAAAAAGGGATGAGAACCGCGCCCGGATCGTGTTTGTCAATCCACTCCTTGATCTTTGGCAGCCATTTGTTCTTTTTGCGTATAAAGTCCTTGTCTGACAAATTGACAAGATAGATGGCCGGCTTCGAGGTCAAGAACAAATACTTGTTCAACGTTTCAATCTAAAAAACAAAGCATATCAAAATTTGTACATAATACATATATAATACTTACATCGTGCGCATTCCAATCCTCGAAGCGCAAGTGTTTCTTCTGATCGACCAGAATCTCCTTGATCTTAACCATCGAGTCGTATTCGGGCTTGAGTTTCTTGTCGCCGCCACGGGCAACAACCTTCTCCAGCTTGTCAAGGCACTGCAGCAGTTTCTCCTCATCCTTCAGACGCAACTCCTCCGCAATGATCTCCAAGTCACGCACAGGATCCACCTCACCCTCTACATGCGTCACATCCGGATCCTCAAAGGCGCGACACAAATGGAAAATCGAATCACACGCACTTATATGCGAAAGAAAGTCATTACCCAGTCCCTGCCCTTCGGCGGCGCCCTTCACCAGACCAGCAATATCAACAACATTGAGATAAGCAGGCACAACACTGCAAAAGTAAATACGTATATTTAGTTAACCATTTCCGATTTGACACTCAATACTCCCAATACTACTCACCTGGCTGGCTTATGATATTCCACCAGGTAGTCAAAACGTTGATCGGGAACGGGCACGCGACGTATTGGTAATGCAAAAAAGACAGAGAGAGACAGCGAGAAAGAAAGAGGGAGAGACAAACAAAGCGAGAGAGAAAGAGAGAGCATGTTAGTTGGGTTCTGTAAGAAATTGTTTGCTGGTCAGTCAGTCGGTCGGTTGCACTGCGCTGCGTACCAATCATCGCAATTTTCTATAATTTTTTACAATCACCATCGAGAACTGAAAACCCCCAAGTCATCTCTCGGACCAGACTCCAAAATGAAGTCGCTCAAATTAAACGCGCTCGCAATTTGCATACGAAGCAGCAGCTGTCGATGCTGATGCTGATGCCGATGTTGGCTAGCTGGCTAAAAATCTTGGCCTGCAACTAGATTCGACAAATTGCCAATGCCGAGACGGTGGGGCACGCCCTCTTGGAAGCTGCAGCAAAGGCAATCGCTCGACCAACAACGGCAACGAAATTGTTCAAATGCTATTGATTACAATGATTATCCGAAAAGGCAACGTAAATTGCTATTGAAATAAATATTGGCCAGCGGCGGTAGCAGCATCACACACACACACACACACACACACACAAATTTACATAAATGATAATTGGTAATACTTATTCTCATTGGGCTTAATGGTGCAGAAGGGAAAATTCTCGGCCGGTGCAGCGCTCTCTGTCAGCACATTGAAGAACGTTGACTTGCCCACATTGGGCACGCCTACGATGCCGATGCGAAGATTCGTTCCAATGCGTCCGATTAGCGGCTTGCGTTCGGGTTCCGCTTGCTTCTTAGGTGGCATATTGATTTGTTATTTGTTGCTATCGTTGATGTTTCTGCAAAACAATTATTAGTTTGTAGTCGCGTCACTTTTTACCATGTTTGGCCACAACAGCATTCAACATAACCTAAAACGTTTAGTTGATTGCCGTCTGCATTTACAATATTTACCTGCTTGTCGCTAGCGCTGCTGTCCGCTATGGCTGCCAATTGATTTGTAAATTATTTGATTAGTTTCAGTTTGTTTGAAATGCCTTAGTTATTGTGTATTTACATTTCGTTTGGGTCCCGGTCGAGATAATATAAAAAGTTGTAGCAACGCTGTCGCCGTCTGCTATTGAAAGAAACAGCAAGGGAGAGGGAATGTAGAAAACAGCTGTCAGACAAAGCGCCGCTAGCGGTTATTTGGTAAAACTGTGCACACATGTGTTGTGCCTCTCTAAAACATAGCATTTAGCTTTGTGTTAGCTAGCAATTTGCAAGTAAGCGCTGCAGGCAATAGATGGCGTCAATTGGCGCGAATTTCAAATGACACAAGCCATTTAATAGCTTAACACTGTTTATCACACAATCTATCGAATATATAATTTGGATATTCTTAAAAAGATTTTTAATAAAACAAGGCATCAAGACAAAACGGCGATTAAAATTAATAAAAAAGAATCAATTCCAATTGATTTATGCGTGGTTTTTTAATTTCTTTCCATAATATAATCAGCCTTTGTTTAATTTTAACCAAACACAACTGAAAATAAAATCGTAGATTAGAATACGCTTTCTATCTAATAATGTATATACACAAAGCAAAATGTTCAAAATGATCAGTTCTTAGCCGTAGTAGTAGTCTTAATAAGCTCTCTTTTAACAAAACTGTTCTAGGATCTTGCGATAAATGCGTAAAGATAACGACTTAAAAGAAAGCTGGTTCTTTGCTTTTATCTAACCAAGATGATGGTATTTGCTTAGTGATTTTTTCACAATTAAGCTAGAAATGCCTCGACAACTTTTCAGCATTAGGGCCCTTAAAGGTCTTATTATAACAATGCATTAAATAAAAAGCAAGTGAAACAAGCTTTCTTTCTTTCTTTATTTGTTTGCAAAACTCTTTAAAAGTCTTTCTTTTTTTGGCTTATGTGTGATTAACAACAACAACAGCAACATCGACAAAAACAAGTCGCACATTCACTTTCTTAGCGACTGGTTGGATTGAGTGCCTGAATGTTTGGTTGGATGGCCAGCGACAGATCTGTCAAGGTCACTTTGCAGACGCACGTAGTCGCAATTTGGCGGCTTAGTGAAAAGCTTCAAGAAATAATCAATAATTACGCATGATTAGCGGACCGATCATGAATGAGCTTTATTGCACATTGAAACGCAACTTCGCATTCCCAAACGATCCTTTACACACACACACAGGGAGCAAGAGAGTGTGTGTGTGAAGAGAAAAAGAGAGAGAGCGAGAAAGAAAGCGAGAAAAAAGGAGAAAAAGCACCAACGGAGCGTTGAAACGATTTTATCTTTTCATTCCATACACACACAATGATTTAATTTGATTGATTTTAACAGTTTTTGATATTCGTTTCAAATTAAAAGCACCGTTAAGCTTAAGTTGTATGCTTTTCACCTTTATGCGTGGATCGTTGTATTTTTGCGCATTCTAAAAAGTTTTGATCATCATTTTACGCTAGCTTGACCTCTGATGAATTGTGGTTGGGAAACATTTAAAAATCCATTTGTCTACATATTGATGTCTATTTATGTATGTATGTATTGTGTTCGTTGTAACCGCAAGGATCAGAAGCAGACCAACTGCTGTTTGAGTTAAGTTCCCTCTCTTCATTCCCCAACAATAATGTAATGCTTCTTTTCTGTCCGCAAACCGCAAAACGTTTTCTCACAGGTTCTTATCGGTTTTTTTTTTTTTCATTTTTAATTTTGTATTCGTTTCATGTCATGCAAGTTGTATACTGTTCGTAGAAAATATATGTATATTCTAAACCGCAAGTTTCGACGGTCAGGTTCAATTAAAAAGGAGTTAAAATGTTTGTAGAATATTAAAAGGTATTTGACTTGAACTAGTTTAAACAGTTGACGTAAAGGATTGGAACTGGCTTGTTTGCCCAGCAAAAAGGAAAACAACTGAATTTAGTTTTGTGCATATCGATTCCACAGGAGAGCAAAATGATTGGAAGGTATTTGGTATATATAAACTATGGATCTACTATGAGTAAGATGGCATTGAAATAACTGATATCCGACTAGAGTATATTTATACAGAGTCAGGAAACAATATTCATTGATATTCATTGGCGAAAAAGTAATGTCAATCCTTGTAGAATGCTATGTAATATCTTAAAATTTCTTTAAAATTCATTATTTTGACTCCTTGCAACACGTTTGTTGCTTAAGTCTTTCGATTCGCTTGCCACTTGAAGTAATGTATGTATTTTAGCATATATGTATGTATGGATGTATGTTCATCTGTACGCGTTATGCGTAGTGCTGTAGCAGCTGAAAGAAAGAAAGCAAATTTATGACCGCACCACTATTATAATTAAAGGCAATAAAATATGAAAATTTCCACATTTCATTTTGAATATAAGTGGCAGCAGCAACAAAACCAAAAACAACAACAACGACAACAGCATTTTCATTAATTGGGGCAACAAGCTGGAAAAACAACAACTCGAATTCACTGAAACTCCATGCTATGCATTCGCATTCACAATTCAGAATTCACAATTCACATTTGTATTCATATTCACCTGACCGAGTGCAGCCACGCCCACGCCCCGCATCAACATCGACGCATGCTTAATAAGTACGAATATTAAAACAACCAAAACAACAACAAATATATATAGAGCACACTATGTAAGCATAGTACAACATTGTAGTATAATGCGAGTATTAGCATTTTTATACGCAAGGCGTTGCCATACCTCTGTATAATTATGACGTTCGGAGTCAGGGTGTATGGATACCATGTATAGTTTGTCAGTCAGTTAGTCAGTTAGCCAGTTCGTGCGTGGGTTGACTATTGGCGGCGCTCTCAGGCTCGTTGCTAATTTGGCAAATTAAATGCGGCTGCAATGCCAATGAATGAAAAGCATTAATTACACTCTCAAAAACAAATGGAATACGAATACGAATATGAAGACGATGTTGATTTGTATATGTGTGCATGGCATTAAGAAATTTATGGGCAGCAAATTACGTACGTTCCGGTCAAGCCGATCAGTATCGCTATCTCTCTCTCTCTCACTCTCTCCATTTGTAATAATGCGGGCGGGCCAAAGGTGGAGCAGTTGCCCATCTAAACAACTAACCATCCGCCTTTTGCCGACGCTCACAATCAGCAATCAGCCATTGTGATAATTAAGCGCAATAAAGGGCAATTAAATGCCGCTTATTAACAAACAATATGCCATAACTATGGCGATACATGTAGAACATAGAAAACACACATGTTAGCAATATTAATATTCACTTTCTTGCCTCTTTTTCATTGTTGCTTCATGTGTCAATATCAGTTTTTTAGCCACTCAAATTATTCTTACTACAAAATTTTCTATGAAACGAGCTTGTTTGTTTTGTGATTATTAAATCGAAACTTTAATCAGGTTTAATAACTAATCAATGTTGACAGTGAGCTATTTTTGTGGAGTTAAATTCAAGCTTTTATTCTGTTAAAAGAACGCAGAACTTGAATTTGAATTTAGCGTTAAAATTATACGAGAAACATAGTCAAACAAATCTTGGAAATGTCGTTGTAGTGTTTCAACGCTTATCTGATGAAAGAAACTGAGTACGGGCAACTCCATAGCGAATTTGTAAAATTGATAGCACATAAAAGGGCATATACAAAGCTTTTTGGATGAAGTTCAATGACAAAATGTAAACGCAATTAACCAAGATGTATAAATTGAACAGATTATGTGTCTACTACTTTTGAGTATATTAAATTGTATAATATATTTTAAAGGAAAAGAAATTCTTCACATAGTTAAGAAACTTATGGATGTTAGTAGTCTTAACGCATTTAATAATACATGTATATTAATTTATTTTATGGAAAATTTAAACATTTAGGTGTATTCGACTCATTAGGATGATTAAATCGATTTCAAAGCAGATCTTTCCTTATGCAGCTGAAGATCGAAGAAAGCGAATTAGATATTTTTTATATTTCAAGTCTTAGTTTTATATATTTCATACGACTATGTTTTCATACTTTTTAATGACCACAATTTGACAAGCTCTATAAGCAGCTTTTTGTTGAGAGCGTGCCTTGCAATAATTAAGATCTTAATAAATCTTTATCTACTAAACTTTCTTGATGTAGACAAGCTAACAATCAGTAAGATATAGTCGTTGGATACTCTGCTCAATACGCGTTCTCTTGCCTGATTTATATCCTGCGGTGATAATGGCTTAATACGATAATAATTCCGTTGTCTCGGCGGGTGGGCAAAGCAAAACACTGAGCAGTGGTGTTGGTTGAGAGTTGGTTAGTGGATGATCGTTGATCGGGTCACGTGTTCGCGGCTTTTAGATGAATCAAAAGTGTTAGAATTAGATGGATATATTGCTGCATTCACACACCAAAATCTATAAAATAAGTATTTATAGTATTTTTTTATTTATTTATTCCTATGATGCCATTGAAAATAGGAGACTGGTAACCGGCTGCGGTGCGGCAAACGGTGGCAGGGTCAACCTCAGTTCCCGATGCTACAGCAACCTTAGGGGTAGTTTCAATTTTCGTTTCTCAAACTGCGTTTGTGTGTGTCTGTGTGTCAAATGTTATTTTTTATTATTGTTTTCCCAGTTCAGTTTAGTTCGGTTCCTTTTTTTTCATTCTATTTTTTTTATGATTATTATTGCGTTTATTACGATTTCCATTTCAACCGTGTGCCGAGGGGAGTCGGAAGGGTAACGCCCACATTTTTCGTCACACATATACATATGCATGTATTTATATAAACGAATATTTCTTTTTGTTTGTGATCGAGCTCGTTCCGGTGTCAGATCTTTCCATAACAATGACCTCTAAACATATACAAAAAAACCAAAAACCTAATATATACATATATATATATATTTATGCAAAGATATTGTTTGTTTCATATGTAAGTTTATCGCACCTTTTGGCATTCCATTCAATTTCTCTGGCAACTTTTCTGCCCCTTTGCGTTTGCTCCTCCTTATTACCAAACTTGATCCTTGAGGATCTTTTCGTCTCTTAGGTATTTGTTACTTCCGCTCCTGTCATATTCATTTTACTTTTTAATATATTCAATTTGCTGTTTGCTGCTGCTTTTCTTGCAACATGTAATTTGCTGGCAGATGCGAGAACAATTATTTAAACCGCGCCATATATAATAAACGGAGCATGCCTCTCTATCTCACAATGCTTGCCATTTGCATGTTAGCTAAGGGTATTATAATATTTAATCTTACTCTTCTTGAACTAAACCTATCAGCTTTTGCAAATTGACGAAACTGAAGTCCGAAAACCCAATTCAAAGCCATCTAGTTAAGAACCTGATCAAGAAGAACAGTTATACGCACTTAGGTATATCTATATCCTCATTATTGTTTGGATTGCGTGATTTTCTTTTTAAACATTCTTTTGTTAAGAACTTTTACTCAACATATTTCACAAAACTTTTATTTATGTATACATTTAACGATAAAAAGATTTTAAACGGAATTTCAACATGTAATTTTGATTTTTGATGTTAAAGTAAAGTTAAGGAAACTCATAATTATTTATGATCAAGAAAATATTCTTCAATAAGCTCTGTAAATATTAGCTTAAAGCACGTAGGATAAATTTTACTCATCTTCCAACTATGAGTCTTAATAAATAAATTTCAAGTTTAAATTTGTAAAACAGAATTTTAGACTTTAATTTGTTCTAAATCTTATTTTTAGAATGTAACATATTCATAATATTATTATGAAATCCAAAAAATTATATTAGATTTAGCTTTTGGCTGTTTTGTTCATTGTTTACATGAAAATATCAAAAAAATATTTTTATTTCAAGAAAATCATTTTGTAAGAATTGGAAACTTAGCATAGATAACTTCCTGTCTTTAATAAATACTACACTTTTTGTTAATAAGCAACAATTAATTATTAAATGTTTAAAATGTTTTTACCTTAATCGACTTAAAAATTCCTTAACTATCATTTGCATAGGGCAGAACAAAAATAGATTTTTAAGTCAATGTTCTTCCTTGAAAGAAACACTTGTTTATTTCCCCCACCCATCCATTGCCCATTGGGTACGTACCAAATGCCGCTGGCAAATGGCGCACAACCATTGGAGCAGCCATTTTGAAAAGCAATTACAGCAGCAGCCGCCGCAGGAGCCGGTCGAAAATACAAAAAACCTAACTAAAAACTGACCATACCACAAAACTGTTACCAACAAAAAAAAAACAAAAATAAAGTTCGTCGTTGTTGAAGGCAACAATTTTCAGAGAACATATATGCTTTTTGTTTCTTTTTGTTTCTTTTTGTTGGTTGAAACATCAAAAATGCGGTAATAAAAATTAAATTGACGCTGAATTTGAAATTCAGATGCCAGCGACAACGGGGGCCTTTTATTATTAGCAGCAATAGCAACCAAAACAACAACAACAAGTTTGCAGTTGAAGAAAAGAAAAGAAAAAGAAAAAACTAAACGCAAGCAACTCTGACGACGCGACGGCAGTGAACAGAGCAAAAAAATTAATAGGACCGCATTCATTAAATTCATTTAATGTACAGAGCGGCAAATTATTGCGCTAAAAGAAAAAAAAAAACTTCGAAGAAAAAAAAGCTGGAAAAAAAATATACAGCGAACCATAATTGCAGTTGGCTGAACACCCCAAACGACGACGACGACGACGATGACGGCCATTAAAATGGCCAACAAATTTGCCAGAGCTGAGGGATGACATGGCATGGGATGGGATGGGATGGGATGGGGTTTGAGGTGCCTGCTTGGCCATGTAAAGTGGCCAGAAAGCAAAGCAACAAAAATAAAAAATGAAACGTAAAGCAGAGCAAAGGCAAAGCAGAAACCGGTAGCTATCGTTGCCAGCTCCACTTAAGAGCCAAAAGGAGCCATACAGCAGCTCCAAGTAACAGCAGCAACAACAAGTCCAGCTGCACCATTCAACACAGTCTTGAAGCTTCCAAACCAGGCCATATTCTGCTCTCTCCCTCTCACTTTGGCTTTAATTACTTTCGTGGAAAACACGCGCGCCATTTTGCGAGTTGTTGTTGTGGCGCTTTTCCAACAGCGTCGAATTGTTAGTTTCGTGGCCAAGAGAGTTTGCCTTCTCTTTCTGAATCGTCAAACAATTTGCACAAATCGCATGCAATTTCTTCTTTTGACTTTTGTCGCCCCCTTTTTGTGGCGCTGCATTTCCCGTCTGCACGATGTATGATCATTAATGAAATGCTCCAATTATGGTCAAACACACACACACACACCATGCAGTATACATACGGATACGTGTGGCAGAAACAGTGAGGCAGCAGCAACACCATGCCACAAAACCAATTCCCATTTGCCGTCCTTGCTTTGGACACCATATCGTGGTTGTGTTAGTCGTAGTCCAGTACCAGTCGGACACGGCCTGGCCAATTTAAATTGTTGTTTTGCATGTTAAGTCAACATTTTCCACACCTTTTAATTGACACCATTGCGCCATTGGATGTTAGAGCCAATAATGGCGAATTTTATTTCAACTCAAGTCGACTTTTCATACACTAAAAACAATATACTGCCAAATTTTTGCTAGCCAACAAAGTTTTATTATTTAAAGTTTCTTTAAATGAAATTAAAATCCTTCAAAACTATATATAATTTTTATATAATGAAATGAAAATCGCCTGTTAATGGTCACAAATAATAAATATAAGAATCATATTTAAAATTGCATCTTTTTATTATTATTATATTTCGATACATGAAAAAACATTAATTGATCTAAAATCCTATTGACATGTATGCAAAAAATATACAATAATTATTTACATATTTATATTGTTTTCGCTTACTTTTCTGAGCGTATCAGCGACAGTGCTTGTGAATGAGGAAAAAACATGAAGTTTCTTACAAACAAATACAATTAATAGCATACTAGCAGCAGGTAGCATTCTGCATTAAGCAAAGCAACAATTTGTTTGAAGAAGGAAACCAAAATCAGTTCAACTGCATACCACATCGTCTGATTTTGGCCATGATCGAGTCTTTTGCCAGAAGCAAAACAATTACTTAAGCAACGAGAAGAGAATTTAAACAGACATATACTTAATCATGCATTAAGTGGTGCAGTTTTTGGCATCTCTTCTTCTTTAGTTGGCAGCCACTTGGGCCAGCGGCTAGCCAAACAGTCATCAGCTAACTAACGGTTAAGCAAAAAACAACGGAAGAAATACGTGTGTGTTGTACGAAAAAAAGTTCAAATAAAAGTGCTGAGTACGAAACGAGAACTAAACCAGTCATCAACAGTCCAACTATAATTGGACTTATTATTATTATAGCCTGTTGTTTTGTTTTTTTTTTTTTTTTTCTTTCTTCTTCTTACTTTCCACATATGTAGCATACGTATACGGATTTGACTTTCTTGAAATGACGCATTTTTCTGTTCGCTGTACGGCTGTAGTTGCAGTTTTAGCTCGGGTTTGAGCTTACGAGTTGACGGTCCCCAAAGTAACGTTCAAAATGGCAACAATCGTTGGAAGAAACGAAAGAGAGAGCGCTATAAACAGCTAGATAAACAATGCCAATGGGACAGACAAAGAGCGCGAGAGAGAGAGAGAGAGAGAGCAAAAACTGTTGAAACGCAACAGCGAGCAACGTTTTGCGATTGGAGAGAAGAAGGCGCAACCGACCCCGCGGTCTCGGACAAACAATGGACAACGCCTTCAACGTGACTGATTGCCACTTGGCACGCAAGCCAAGCCAAGCCAAGCCAAGCTAAGCAACGATGATGATGACGACGCCGACGACGACGACGACGACGACTGCAAGTTTGGGTTTGGCAACGCCACAATCGTCGCTGCCGTTTCTCGTCGCCATTGCGCAGCCGCCGTTGACGTCAAAGCCAGCGCAATGGCCGCCAAAAGCTGTCGTTTTTAGTTATTTTGTTGTTGTTGTTAGTGTTGCTGTTTACCATTTTGTGCGTGTATTTGCGTTTTATTTGCTGGTGGCATGCAAACCAAGCACTGAGCCACTCCCCGCAGCAGCAATCTGCCTGCCTTGCCTGTCAGCCAGCAATGCATTGTTTGCTTCTGGCCGCAAACTGGTTGCTGCTTGCTGTTTGCTGTTTGCTGGTTTCTTGTTTGTTGTTGTTATTACTGGTATCTTGGTAAGATGCGACGACGACGAAGACGACTTCTGTTGTTACACTTAAAGCAGCCATTGTGAAGAGTAACTTTTTGCACACTCACACATGCATACGTATACACAAAAGATACATTGAATATGTCATTCAGTTTGCTTTTAAGTCTAGATAACTTTTTCTTATTATATAAGATAGTTATTATTGAATCAATTAACATTAGTGCTTTCTGCTTCAGGCTGCAGTAATTTTTTAATTGTATTCAAGTTTATTTTATTAGCATATTTGATGGTTTTCTTCTTAGAGTTATAGTAATAAATATATATTTTATAATGTACTCTTGTTTGCCTTATAACTTATAAAAATCAATATAGTGTCTTATGTCCGATTTGTTAAATGTAGTGTATTGCCAATTCGTTTTTGGTATCGCATAACATATGATTTGTCGCTGGGTTGGGGTTGTTATTCAAATTTTATGATAATTTGCGCAATTGTTGCTGCCGTTGGTCGTGATTATAAGCTGCAGGCTCATTTTCTCTCTCTGTCTCGCTCTCTCTCTGTTTCTCGACAGGCAACCGGCTTCGGGTTTATGCTTGGCAGGCATAGCAAAAATTATTATTAGTTGCATCTTATCGACAGGAAGCGATCATCGCACATTCGCATTGGGCACGGCTGCTTGGACCAGCTCCCGTTTCTTGCCCACTCCTCCCGTTTCGTACCCCACTCGTTGCAATCATCTGATTTCGCCACCCTTTTGCATTTTTGTTGCTGCTTTTGCTGTTGCTGTTGCCGTTGCCGTTGCTGTTGCCGCTGCTGCCGCTGCTGCTGCTGCACTTGCTCTTGCCAGTTGAGTTTAGTTTGAATTTGCCAGTTTGCCATTTGCAGTTGCTTATTAAATGCATTTTGTTGTGTTATTAAGCTCTGGTATTCATGGAAATTGTTACTTATTGCAACTGGTTGTTGTTCTTGTTGTTGTTGTTGCACTTTTTGCTACTGCTTCTGTTGCTACTGCAAAAATAATGCATTGATTTTTCACATATAGCAATTTTGTTGTGTTGTTTTGCTTCGTGCTGCACTGGACACAGATTGTAGCAAACAGATAGTGATATAGAGAACGACTTTTGCCATTAAATGGATTTTCCATATCTTGTATGTGTGGCATGTACTTAAATCAAATAATTAAGCTCGCTTCAAGTTTGCCACTTTGCATTTAGTCTTAATCATGTTAACTAAATATCTGTCAGCTTAATTGCAATCAGCAATAGCATATAAATCGTATTTACATACTAAGATTGAACTTTTTCCAAAGTAGGTTAACTATAAGGTTAATATTTACCGTAATAAATAGAACTTAAATCAAATGCGCAAATAAATGATTTGAAGCTAATCATGTTGTAAGTGGCAAATAAACCTAGCTTAAGCATATACAAACATCACACACTGAGCACCTACTGTGAGTGTGTTAAAGGGCAGAGTAAACACAGAGAGGGATATTGAAGGAGCCAGAGTAATTCGCACGTGCTGTTTGCTTAATGCTTGAACGTAGGGGATGTGATAATCAATCATTGCAGCGCTGAAGGAGAATGGCAAACAATAAGGTAATAATATTTTCTAGTAATAATTTTAATTCAAAAATCAAATTAGATCCTGGCAACTGGCAACACTGTGCCTGTGTTCGGTAGGGAGAAAAAAGGAGGACTTTTAAGAGAGAACAAACAATAATACACACACACACACACACACACACACACTGAGAGTTGAATTCTGGCAGCTGCAGAACTCAAAACTGGGTGCACAAGTCCAGAAAACTGGGAGCTGTTAGCTGTTGTCCTTCTCCTGTATGTCGCGACAGGATGCATGAAAACCGATACTCGCGCATTGTTTTGATAATTACACGTTGCACACACACACACACACACTCAGAAAGTGAGAGAGAGTGAGAGAGAACGATGGTGATGTTGAGATTGCGATGTGCAATAGATTCATAGCTGATTTTCGGCATGTGCCAACGCACAACCAACCATTTAACCATCCATCCATCAGGGGACTAGAAACTTGACTTCCGCTCTCTCAACAGGAACGCAGGCGCACAAAGCTTTGGCACCCCGCGCAGGATATGCTTAGGATATTTCATATTTATTTTTGCTATTGGGTGCTGTTGAAAGCGCTTCCGGGGTTGTACCTATAATTATATTACTGCACATTGTCGTTTTGTTGCAGGCGTCAAAAGGGTGCTAGATGCCAGGAGCTGAGAGTTGAGTTCTGCTTTAGCCAACTGCGCAGACGTAATTGCAGCGAAAGAGAGTGCAAATGGTTAAGAGACAGAGAGAGAGAGAGAGTGAGAATGAGAAATGGAGTAAGCAAATCTCGCCCTTTTGTTTTGTTTGGTTATTATTTGATTTTTCCTTCTTTTTTATTATTCTCAGTTAATTTTTGCACACTTCCGGTTTGACATGTGACAGGCAGCGTTCTACACACACACGCACACACACATATATATATATATGCATATATTGGGGGCGTGACACGCCCCGCCCGTCAAATGAATCGCTGCACAAATGCAAAACGCGCGCCAGAAATGGGCCGGCTGCCAGCCAGCCACTGGGCGTACACCCAGCTGGTTCTCGTCCTAGTCCTCATCCTCATCCTGGTGCTGGTCGTGGAGTTTTTGCACCTCGTCATCGTTATTATCGTTCGACGTCCTTGCAACCAGGATCATTCTCGCACTCGCGCACGCTGCCACACCCATCCAGCCTCCGAAGCCGCCTTCACACAAAAAAAAAAGTGTGCGCTTTGTTTAAAATTTTACTGTGTTTTCTCGTCTCTGCGACACACACACACACACACACACACACACACACAATCACAATTTAACAACAATTATGAGGCTGGTCGATGCGTTTATTTAATATGCGAGTGTATGCCACACACTCACTCACTTGCAGCTCCCTGGAACTGGAACGTGTCAAACGTCAACTAATCAGGCTCAACTCCGAGCCTTCGGAGCCTTGTAATCCTTTTCTCTTTACTGCACTAAATACTACATGCACACACTTATTTACGCATAATGCGATTTTGAAATGGTAGGCGTTATGTCGTATGGGGGTATAAGGGAGAGGAGGGGTGGTTTAAGATGGGCGTGCTGCATCCGTTTGTAATTGTGTGGGCGCTTAGTTTTTAGATGCGCTTACCCCTTAGCTGAACAGATGGATAATAATGAAGGTGGGAGGAGACAACGTAGCTGCTTCCGGAATTTTAACTGGATTGACTGATTGTTCGTGTAATGCATGTCAAATGTATCGAATTCTCAACCATCACAATACCTTTTTCAAATAAAATTTCACACTGAAGTAAGCCCATAACAATGGGTTTTTAGTGGAATTGACCATCATTGTAGAAACTGTTGGTATTGGCTTGGTATTCTGCGAATTTACCAACAATTTGTTAAGTGTTCAATAGGAAAAAAAGCTGTTTATCAATATTAAAGAATGAAATATAAGCTAATGAATTAATAACAATAAATACAACTAGGATAAAATGTGTTACGGATATTGACTAAAAGCCAATTGCCAATTAAGTCCATACTTCTTCAGCTTTAAATCAAATCGTGGCACTTGGTATTCATCCATAGGTAACACCTCATAATGTACTTTTAATCAATATATAAATATTAGATGATTGTTTAAAAACCGCAGTTCGATTAAAGTTTAAGCAAAGTATCGGTAATAAATTTAGATAGTTTATTGGGAAAGAACTTGAATATGTTGCTTGTTGCCGTTGCAGATGTGTATGTTAACGTCCCCAATAATTAAAAAAGGTGCGTTTTAACCAATTCCAACTTCAGACTGGTCAAAGGGTTGTCCCTCGGCCTTTGTGTAATGTGCGTGACTAGGTCTCAAAAAGATGCCTGGCATTGATGTTGAGCTCTGTGGCTCCCTAAACACAATGCCAATTGCATGTTTTCTATGCTTGTCTCTATGACAAAGTCTGCTGGCGCAATTATAGCTGGCAGACAAAAGACATGCATGCGACAAGCTAGGCCAAGTGTGAAGACTCTTTCAGACTTTTTTACTCATTTTTTTTCTTTACTTTTTTTACTTTTTAGTTCAGTTATTGCATTTGAATGTATATTATTTTTCAATTTGCAGCTAGAAACCGCAAAGAAGTAACGCTCATAAAGAGTCTACGAAGCATGTCAAGCAATGGAGAGCAAGATCACAGATGGTCAAGAGATTTGCGCCTCTTGCCGCCAAGGGCCAACTCTCTTGGTTGTGTGCAAGCTGAGACGAGGGCAGAGAAGAGAGTTTGACCAATCAGCAAGCGCAGCTAGCGCCATGGCTAACCATAACAAACAACCGTTGGCTGGCGCCCAATTTGACTGTGGGGATTGGAGCTTTATAGTTCTGGTTGTTGTTGTTGTTTTTACTGGTGCTGGGGGCGAAGGTTGTCCCCAGTTGGTAACTATGCGTATCTGTCAGGTAGCTGCGACAGCTTAAAAATTATTAAAACAAAATATATATATATAAAAACAAATTGTATAAATATAAAGTAAGATAGAGAGAAAGAAAAAAAAAAGTTGGGAAAAATGTGTTATTAACTTAACCGCATAATTATAGCTTATAAGAGAAACAACAACAAACAATTGCTGGTGCGGGGATATTGTGGGCGTGGCAACCGTTCCGTTGACAGTTTTTAGAAACGGCCATTTCTGTTGGTTGAGTTGGCTGTTGTGTTTACTATTATTATAAGTATTTAGTATTTTTTGATTGTTATTGTTATTGCATCCATGGCATCCATATGCATCCACATGCCACATAGCATATACTTAAATAATATACTCGTACATATGCAAAAGAGAAACAAAAAAAACCTGCTCATTATTTCCCATCCCCATCTCCATTCGCATTCTCAATTTCGCATTTACCATCCGTAATCACACAGAATGTGCGAGAGGTTTGTTTATTTATTATTCTTTTCATTGTTTGTATTGTTGTTAAATACTCAGCTTGTTTGATTATTTTTATATAACATTTTTTCATATACCTTATTATACTATAGACAAGAATAACAATCAACGCTCGGTGGGTGAAGGGGAGGAGCATACATAAACATACGCCCATGCTGGACAACATTTTGTTGAGCATTTTGTCAAACGTTTAATTTATTGGAAAATTGCCAGTTGTAGATGACAATTTTGTCATTAGCTTTTTTTATTTTATGCTACAACATCCATGATGAAGAGTTGAGTATACATTAATGCTATAAATAGATGTATTCTTGGGTGTACTTACTCTAAATTAATTGCATATAATTGTTTACCAAGGACCCAACACTTATATTATAAACTAGTTTAGAGTAGAAGATCCTTGTACTGGCCTAAATTCTGATGTTTTTATCTATCTAAGTGATAAGTTTAGCATAAGAAATATTATATTTCTTAACCTAACTTTGTATCAATGTATTTTGCGATGTGTCAAAGGCACCGACACGATAGTGTTTTTCCTTTGAGTTACAGTTTCTGCTACTCGGCTCGTCGTAATAGAGACTTCCAGGAAGTTGTTAATAAAAAAACAGGAAAAAAAAATACTGCAAAATTGCCGCATTGGCCAACAAAGCCAATGCCAAGAGACTACTGACATTTGTCCGAGTGTCCAACGGATAAAACGTGCCATAAATTGGAAAAAATTTGCAACAACAATGAACAAAGTCAATATTGGCCACAGGACCCCAGGACAATCCATACAGCCGGCAACAATTGTGGACAGCAACAGCAACAGCAACAAAAGCAACAAAAAGAATTAAGCAAAAAAAAAACTGCCTCACATTCATGCATCGTATACAAAGTTTGAAAAGATGGGCAAATAAAAGAAGAATGTTGCATAAAAGTTATATTGTTTGGCCAAGTAATTGATACGCTCTCAATGGGAGAGTTGAGCCGCTGATGGCAGCATAGAGACTCGGGACACAGTGAGACGGGGCAGCTCCTGGCCAGAGGCATTAACAATAATAACAATAACACGCATAAATGTCAACTTCATGTAACTGACAAACTGTGCTGGGGATGCGGTTGCCCTTTGCCAGTTGTTTGCCAGTCAGTCTCTCTCTCTCTCTTGTCTCCTGTTGTCTGCTTTGTCCTGTGAGCTGTGTCAGTTATCCTGTGTCCATTTGTATGCTTGGTATGCGCTGCTAAGGGCACAGCATGCGACACAATTTATCAATTAAATAACTTTTCGAGAGGGATGGGTAAGAGATATTTTCGCATTGCATTTTCTACATGCCTTCTAATTACGCGTCGCGCTGACAAATAGTATTCCCAACAATATTTCGAGGTTCGACCCTAACGGCAAGGAAAAAAAAAATGCTCATAAATCCTTACTAATGATAATAATAGTTGTCAACTTTTCATGCTCGTTGTCGCTTCTCCACAAACACACAGAGAGAGAAATGAAAAGAAAATCATGCTCTGATCGATGAATCGATCGAACGAAAGATGCATGATGCCACAGAATATATATATATGTATGTCTGTATGTTAGTATGTATGTGAATGTCTGGCATGTGTGCTCATGTCCTTGTGCCAACCAATTGATTGTTTGTCTGGCTAACCGCAAAGCGTCCTGTTTGACAGTACTACAGGCCGGCTGCCAGGGTTCGTGCCCTGGTGTTGTTCCTAGTAGCTCCAAGCTACTGCCACTGCCACTGCTACTGCTACTGCTACTGCTATTTCAATCAAACACAATGCAATTGCTGCCACAGCATGTGGTCCCCATCCACGATCAAGCTGCTTACACAAAAGCAACAGCAACAGCAACCACAACAACAAGAACAACAACAGCAACAACAATAAAAGCATTAACAAAAAGGAAGTTTTTTAAATTGAAAATCGCGCCTGATGTGTTTGTGTGTTAATTTTGGCGACGCTGTTTTTTCAACTTTTTAATTGATTGACAATTTTCACATTTATCGCTCAAATAAACAGCAAAGCAAAGCAAAGCACAATTCACATTTTTATTTATTTTTTGTATAACTGCAAGGCATATTGTTTTTTTTTTGGCTTAGTTTCTTCTCTTTTTTATACAATTCATTCCATTTGAATAAAGCTTTAAATTAGACACGCTTCAGTGCATCCTTTTGCAGTTATACCTTAGGAATCCTACAAAAATATGCCTATAATCAACACCTCACCCCATTCGATAATCCTTAATGCTCAACAAAATGCAAAACAGTTTTTTTTTTCATACTCAATTCGTAATTTGATTTAATATTCAATGGGTTAACTAATTTCTTAACTCTTAACACGGTTTGCCCGTGAAGTGCTTGAGATTTGTGATTTTTTTTTACAGTTGATGGCTTTTGATAAAATAATATATCTTACACTCTTCCAGTTGCAAAACAATAGACACAACTAAATTAGTGGCATACCAAGTATAAATACGAAAAATAAACCTATCAAAAAATCCCTCAAGTAAGGAGTTCTTAATCATGATTGATTGATAAAGAAAAAACCTGAATACCCAATCAAAGACTCCTGGTATGTATAAATAAATATGGATATAAACTACAAATTTATAGCAGCTAACGTGTTACCAACAGTTGAGAAACACATTTTCTTACCTTATTGATTACATAATGAAATGTTATTAACATGCTTTACATATGTTTAAATCAATCTTAAAGCTTAAAACTTATCATTGAACTATAGATGTTTTGAATTTTTTAGAAATGTTACCAATACTTAACATCAAGTGTAAGTTTGAACTTACAATTAATCAGTCAACAACTAACCGAGACCAAAACAACAAGCGATGCTCATGTTCAATAGTCATACAATTTATAATTTTATTATTATACTCACATGTAATTGATCTATTGAAGCAAAACCATCGATTATTGCAAATTCAACTGCAATTAATTGCAACAGCAATGATAAATATTTGAAATGCTCTAACCAAATCTTCCACTTGTCAGTGTATATGAAGGGGCGGTGGGAGCCGGAGGAACGTTTCAAATAGCTGCATATGCGGTTGGCATTCAATTGAATGGCGAATCGAGCAATAAAATCGAAATAAGTGCGGCAATGCACAAAGCCAATTGCCACTAATTTTCTAATTAAATCATTAAAATTAATAATAAGGCATACACATTACTCAAAGACACAGACGGAGACCGAGAGACAGAAATCGCCGGACATGTGCATACATAAGTTGATATGCCATTGAAATGAGTTGCAGCCGGAACTTGACTACAGGGAGAACCCCTTTTTTCGTGGACTTACTCCGCTCAATGACAAATGTTTGTATGATGGGTGATAAGTGGCCATGAAGGTGACCAAAACTAGCGGTCAGCTGTTGATGAATGTGACAATTACGCAACTAATTCCCAGTTCACTGTCATTGTTCAAAAGGTGACAACGAAAAATCTCAGGTAGAGACAGAGAGAGAGGAAACCCAAACCCTTATTAGCCTTGGTATTCGTTTGATTAATGCTTAAAGGATTGCATTGAATTCGACGCTAGCTGCTGCCAAGTTCGAGTATGCGAATCAAATTCAGTCGATACAAGCAGAGATAGTCAGAGGGTAGGGGTAGTCAACTTTAAAGCCGTTGCACGTTTTGCAAACGTTGCCAATTTCAAGCGACAGGCGGCGCTGCTGTTTCGCTCAAATTACGCTGGACGCGTGTAGAAAATTTAAAATTAGACGACAACAGTGTAAATTAGCACGCACAACGTGGCAACGAGGCAACAAGAAAAGCGCCACAGGCAACAAGGATAACACAGGCAACAACTGAGTACGGATACGTACAGGATTTGTCAGTCAGTCAGTCATTCTCTTGCCTGTCTTTCTATGAAATTATTCCAATTGAATGACTTTTGACAAATGACTTTCATTACATCTATTATACGCACTCTTTCCACAAAATGAAATGGCACAAAATTAGTATATACCGGTATTTCTACAATCTGTGTTCCCTTCTTACGGCTATCTGTCAGTTTGCCTGGCTTTCTGTCATAAAGTGGAAGAAATGTTCTTTAGCTTAAGTTTTAGACATACAAATATATATGATCGTTACCTATACTTCTCGTTATCGCATATCAGTTAACTTACAAGATTACAATCGTTGGCAAAATAAGCCTCAATTAAAGGGCTTTTGGGTATAAATATACTTGTGACCTGATGATAGTTCGAGGTAATTTGCAAGCACTTAGTTAAAATCAGTTGGGAAAAATACTTAATATTACCGAATCTAGTTTTGTTTTTTAACATTCAGTTCAAATTGCGGGTTTGAATATTAAAGATGTTTTCAAGCTGCTTTCTTCCAGCATTTTATGCTTGAAACATTCTAAAAGATATATGTGTTTGTCTATAGATACATTCTCATCATATATGCATGCATATTTAATGATATTATTGCACCCACGCTCACAAAATGGCCAGTCCTTAACCATGTGGGCGTTAGTCAGCCTTGATTATAACTACTAAGTACGGTACGATATGGGACAATTTTTTTGCCTGCAATGTGTTACGCAAGCATTGACGTAAGCAAAGCTGCTGACTGTTGACTCTTGACAGCTGAATGCAGCCTAAAGCACGCAATTCAGAGTCAAAGTCAATACTTTTGCAAGCAGTGAAGCTACAAAGTACTCGCAATTAGTATCCTACTACTTCTATATGTGGTGCATTTTTTTTTTATGCGTTTAACAGACATCTGTTGAAATACAAGCTGAGTTACAACTTGCATTTGTTCTCATGGCCATGGTAAAGAATTTTTTTTTATTATTTTTTCAACCTAACTGATAAAAAAATCAAACCATAAACAGCGAAGCGCTATAATTAAAATAAGTAATTAAAAATTGAGTATGTGTGACTTACAACCATATACATACATATATATAAATATATAGCATACTTAAGTATATCTTTTATATCAGCTTGTTAGCCTTTGCTTGTCATGCGTTGTACTTTAAATAATTGATATCCTTGTGTGCTGCGAATTATGGCCAGGTGCCGAGTGCAAGTTCTTTTATATCTGTTGCTTCCCTTCGGTCATTTGGGGCATTGCGGTTGCAGTTGCCCTTGCAGCCTGTCACCTGTTTGAGCCCAAGACTGATTTGCTGACAATATCCACTTTACACTCTTTACACGTGCTAGTTTTAAGATAAGTTTGTTATTAACCAATCATCACTTGAGTTATGTCCTTGTTAGTGCATGTGACTTTGATCTTTATTAAGCCAACACTTTAATTTGTTTAACTTTAATGCTTTACTTATTGAAAAGAAATATAACTCAGTTCATTTAGGCTGACAATTAAAGTTCGAATGGGTTTTAAAGTACTATCTTATCGTTGTTAGTCCCTATAACGTTAAATAGGCAAGGACATGCAAAACTTCTTCAATCACATTAAAATCTACTTGGGTTTTAGAGCTAAAGAACTTACAAGCTGCTGTGTTAAGTCTTTTTAAAGCGTTTTAATGGTTAATAGTTTAAAAAAAAAACATGTGTTACACAGCTATGATAAAAGCAACTGTTGAAGCGCATTTAATATTCGTTTCTGTTTAAGAAAGCAAACTTTTTTTTTTGTTTCTATATGAGGTTTGTGCCTTGTTTGTAATACTTGGTTTTTTTTTTTTGTTTGTATTTTCTTTTAACAAGCTAAACGACAGCAGCGTCAAACCGCAAAATATGGTTAGGGAAAGAGCCAGGTAAGGTACTTGCAACACACACATACATCTGTTCATGTAAAAAGAATAAAAAATAATAAAACAAAAAGAAAAAATAAAACGCTAATTGTAATGCGTTTCATTTGAAAAATATTAATTATAAACTAGAATGACTGTCGCCTGTCGCTCATGTATTGGACTATCAATATGAATGAATTTTTAATATCTATGGGGAATATGTAGTTTGGTTGTTAATTTTTTTGTTGTATTTTTATTTTTAATTTATAGTTTATGTATACTGTTTTTTGTTGTTTTTTGTTTTTTTTTTTGTTTTACTATGGACAAGTCAAATCAAATGTTGACAGGTGTGGGCGTGAACAAAATAATGGGCGGCATTGGAAAATTGGAACAGGCTGACAAGCTAATTGTGAGAACTGGCAAATGTGTGCGAGAACTTGGAAATCTGATAAAACAGCCTAACAGCTCTAGCTCAAACTCAATAGCCAACAGGCATTTAGATCCAAAACAGATCCTGTCTTTCACATGTTGCACTTGCAACTGTTTGAAACTGAAAACGCATATTAGCTGCACAAGAGCCTCAAAGAAGGATATTCGAATATTGCATTTGCCATTTAACATTTTCGTGCAGTTAATGTACGATTTGTTATTGATGTTGATGAATGATGTTCAATGATAAGCGTAGCATAGTTTCACAACGTGAAGCACTTCCTGTCTGCTCGCTGTCGTCCTCGTCGTCCTCGTCGTCGTCGTCTCTCATTTCATCAATGGAGTAGCGCCCTGGAACGCACATTTGGAAACTATTTGTTATGTTTTTTTGTTGTTTTTTGTTTTTTTGCGCAGCGTGGGAGCCACAAGTGAATGAATGATGTGAGACGAGGAGGACTGCGATCTCGACAGGACGCGGACAGGTACAACACAAAGTGTTCGCAAAAAGAAAGACAGAAAGAAATGAAAACACATTGGTTCATTGTTCACCGCAGCAGCGGCAGCGGCAGCAGCAGCAGCACCCAAAAATGATATAAGAAAAAGAAGGTCCTGGCGCGCTTTGAGACACACGATACCACTTCAAATGCTACTGCTGTTTGGCTGGCAGGCAAAGGGATAATAACGAGGCTAATAGACGGTATCGAATTTAACTCTAACAGATAATCATCTCGGGCTCCTTTCCTGTACGTGTATGTCTGTGTGTGTGTGTGTGTGTGTGTGCAGAAACTTAGGTAATTGTCTAGGGATACTTGACGCTACTGACTGACTGACAAGTGTGTGTGAGTGGTCCTTGAAGCTGGGTAAGGTGGGTAAGGTTAAGGAACTAACGCTTGCTGCTATTCTCTTTAACTCTTTCTACTGTTTGAGAATGCATGCATGCATGCATGCAACATCGTTTGCCAGCTCCTTTTGTTAGCCAGTTGGCAAATGAAGCGTGCAGCCTGCCACAGATCCTTGATCCTTGCGTTTATCACTCGCCGCCAATCTGTCGTAAGTAATTAAATGCAACTTCTATCGATACAAACTACAGCGACTACTACTACTACGACTACTACGACTACATCAATATGCATGCATGAAAGATATCCTTGAGATAGGCGTGAACGGAACAGGGTATTGCGTGCAACTTTGTGCAGCAGTTGCCAGTTGGCTCTACAATTAAATTGCCACTTAAATTGCGCCTCCCGATATGACCCAAAAAAAATATATATAAAGGGTTATTTCGATTGCTTGCTACGATTCTAATTATTTAGATATCATGCAGCCAAAATAATAGAAAATATATTTCGAACAAATATTTGTTTCTAATCAAACCACAATTGTACACAATTTTGTCATTGTGTTCGCTCAACCCTTTACGTCGCTCGTCAGCCAAACAAACTCCAAATGATAGGTTGAACAAATTCAAAATTAAACATGAACTTATAATAATAATAATGTCTATGCTACATGTGACTGACTGTGTGTCTAGTCTATTTGAAGACTTGTTAACGAACTTATTAACCGTAGCCACAGTTGTTGCCAGCCACATGCAAATGTAGAAAACATTCACAATACTACAAGTACAGAAGGTACCCAGTATACTCTACGCATACATATTATTAAATGAACGAATGTGCGTTTGCTTCTCCACTGCGTCTTATTGAATAATTGATCAGGGGTTTCAACTCTTTCAAACTCTATCTGTTCGGTTCATAACGACAGACCGCAAATAGAGCAATTAACTAGTACTAGTATCATATGTAGAAATGAATAATTTAAATGCGCTTTGACTAGATTTTGTTTGAAATTCTATTCTACTTAACTATAGTTCAGGTATATCAATATAAAAACTATATAATATAATTATTTATTTGTTAGTTTAGTTTAAGGCAAACACATGTCTCAAATAACATGCAAACGCTCTAGTTTCGAGTAATTAACAAAAAATTTCAATATTGCGCAGTTTTTTCTTTTTCGTCTTATACGAAAAATCGCATTCTCAATTTCAATTTATAGTTCAATTGAGCACGCGACTTGTTGTTGGCTCCAAAATGGCAATAGCCGCAGGATAACAAATGCAATTTGCTTAAATGTTATTGCAGCCACAACAAGAACAGCAACAAACAACCCAATAACAATAACAATAACAATAACAACACATTGTGTGTTTGACTCAGTGGCAACAAAAACGGTCACAGTTAATGAGATTAAAATACGCAGCGGGTATTCTTGTGAATACGTTTTGAATACAATCGCCACGGGATATTTGCGCAATGCAAACGACACTCAAAATATAATACAACGACAAATTGAGAAATTTGACAACTGTCAGCGTTTGGCTAACCTAGACTAAAAGATACTCTAAGCGTATGAAGAGGCTGCACGAGCTGAAGCATTAGGATAATAAGGATGTGATAGATGTGTGTTTTTGTTGCTGGCTGTGACATATACGCGTTTCAAACATCTTAATGAGTACTTTACCTAATAAAAACTTAAAAGTAAATAAATAAAGAGCGGCGAACGGAATGTCAAAACGCAAAAGAATGAACGAAAGATGTAGAAAAATGCTGTGAATGTGTCCACATAAATCACTGCCATAAATTAGTTGGCTTTTAATTACGATTATTATGCTGATAATAGCGCGCATTTAACGCGCGATAAACATAAATAATCGTGTCAAATGCAAACAGATGTGAATATTATCCCAAAGCAAGAGACAACTTAGCGACAAACAACAACAACAACAACAACAAATCACGCGCACTCATTCAGTAACAGCAAAAGCCGCAGCAGTGGCAGTGGCAGTAACAATGCCAAGCAACAACAATTCCAAAACTGAGGATGAAATTTTTTCGGTGCGCTGCTTAATGAAAACAATGTGTGAACAAGGAGGCAGCACCCGCGGTGCCAAACACCAAGTTGGGGGAGGGAGGATGGTACAACCATTAAGAAATTTTTCAACTGCCTGCGGCTTCCCCTTAGCTCTTCGCCTGCTCCCCCCCATCTATGACTCTCGACACTCAACAAAAGTGTTGACACTTTTCGGGAGCAGCTGACAAACAGCATAGCAGTTCCCAGTTCCCAGCATACAGCGTATCCAACTCCAAGTAGCTCGTCCCAATTCCCTAACCATTGTGTTACCCCTGCCACGGCTTAGGGGCAGGCGGATGCCTGATTGGCGGCGCCTAACGCCACTAATACCACTCAAATGTGTGAAAATCACATATCTACAATCAAATACCCAGCATCCATGTGGCCAGCAATGGGTAGGCATCTGGATAACAGCAAATTGATTATTTGATTACGATCTTACGTAAAATGTATCGAATGGAAGGTGAAAGGGATTCAGCTACTTATGATTTAAGAATAGCAAAAAGGATTCAGTTTCGGGTATTTCTTTATTCATTTCAGCAATCCTATCAATTAAAAATTATTCTTGATTTTAAGCTAATTTTCTTTTTAAATTAAGCAAGTAAATACTCAAATCTTAATGTCAAAATATAGCTTATGACGGATGTATGCATATTTAAAGTTATGTTTGACCGTTTATGAGCAATGTTTTATTATTAATTATAAAATCAATACTATTTACTCAATCCTTATGAACATCAAAGAATTATCTTTATTCAATCTGTTTTAATCCCTGTTTTTATACACTTACCTTATTAACATACATAAAAATCTCTGTAAGAGTTTTCCGGTTTCATTCTTATGAAACAGATATTTCAAGGGTATCTGGAAGTTGGGCATTCAAGTTGCTTTGTTTTTCAGTCTGTTTAGTTGTTTAATTAAAATTTTCTGCTACTGATTTTTAGCGCCGTTGAACCAACCATTTATCATTTGCTATAATATGAGTGTGTGTGTGTGTGTGTGTGTGTAAGGGTATGAGTGTGTGCAAGGCGATGCCAGGCGCATGTCCCTTCTCGAGTTCCGTTTTTAGACTCTGTGTGTTTTTTATCATTATTTTAATTTACAACTTTTGCGACGTTCCTTTTGAAATTTGACTATGAAATGGTTAGAAATAGAAGAAAGAGATGGAGAGGGAGGAATAGAGTAAGCACAGCAGGAGCTAGTTGTTTTGGGTGTTGAAAATTAAACTCGTATAGATCTTCTATATGACACCCAAAATCTGAGGAAAAGTTATGCAAAGCTTATGAAAAACATCATGACACAAAAAATAATAAAAAGGATTCTTGACCACAACTTTGCAAAAGCTAGAAAGATTAATTTAAAAACATTCAAACTTACCGAATTATTTTCTATTTATTACTGTTGCTTTTTCTTCTGTCAATACGTTTCTATTAGTATTTCGATAATGCTGTTCTATTCAGTGTACTTGTTGTTATTTATGCATTTTTTTGCCCAACAGACATATTCAATTCATTTATTCACCCACCACATGGAACACCATCCAATTCATACCCCACCACTCCCGTTTGTTGCCACAACGCCCCATTTGGAAATGTCAACACACACACACACACACATACGCAGTGCAAAGTAAATGCGCAACTTAATCTACTCATAAGGCAAAAATCAAAAACAATCTGCACACACTTCAATTTCAATCTCCACACGACTTTCCTTGCCCAACCCCCTTCCAATCCCATCCCATCCCACTCCGTGCTCACCCCAAATTGAAGTCTGAAGCCGATGCGACCCCAGGGGCAACAAATCTACGGTAATAAAATTTAAATCACCCAAAACAAAAACAAAACAAGAGAGCTGGTCCAGAGACGGGTAAGTAACTGGCATTGGCATAGGCAAAGCAAATAGCAAATAACGTTAGCCGTTAACCGTTAACCGTAAAGCGTAAAGCGTAAAGCGTTTTTCCACCCATCACCTATTTTTGTGCATTTAAGTCGTTAACGACAAGGTTGGCCGGGCCGCCCACGATGACGCCCCAGAAGCATTCCAACCGTCAAATGTTAAATAAACTGTCAGAGAGCACCCTCAGCAACGTTGCCCTTACCCCAGCAGCCGCTGTCGCCGGGTCGGAAGTGTGCTTCCCAGCATCCCCCACATGGTGGTCTCAACACACGCACACACACACCCACGCACACACTCGTACTGATATACACTTTTGCTGGCAAATTGATATTCATTCCATCATTCATTGCAATTTTCTGATTGGATCTTACTTTGCACACGAGGAACAAGAAAGAGAAGAGAAAAACGTTGAATATTTATGTTTTTTTGTGTTTTTTTTTGTTTTTATACATTTATTTTTAATAAAATTGAAATTGATTTACTTTATTTTAAATAGGTTTTAATTTACATGTTTTTGTATTTTATTGTTTGTTGACAAAAAAATTTTCTTTTATGTAAATATCAACGTATGCATGGACACACATTTATAGATTAAAGAAGAAGATGCTGAAAGATGCAAAGTGCTCCTTGCTAAGGTTTTGTTCTAAGTATGTTTGTTTTCATCTCGTAAGTGGTTAAAAACTAGTCAAGCACTAATATTTTCATCTTCTTTTTTGTTATCATTATGTTTGTTATTTACTTTTTTTGTTTTAAATCCAATTTTAAGTAAGCACTGCGTTTACATATATATTAAATATATAAGATTGAAGCTTAAACTAAGAAAACAACAAAAACATATAGTTGCAAATTTTGTTGGTTGGTTGGTTTGTTTGTTTTTTAAAGCGCTAGCGTCTAAAAATAGTATGTATATTTTGTATATTAAGTGTATAGCAAAAATAAAACATACAAATTGGATTTATTATACAAAATCGCGCTGATTGTGCGCTCTCATTAAGATCAGAACGGACGCAGACATTTACAATAACGAATCTAACCCCATTTTCCAGTGTTGAACAACAATAGAGCAGTAAACGGTTCTCCCTCTCTCTCTCGCTCTCACTCTGTCTATTCTGAAGTGCAATTGATCTTTGTGTTTTGTTTCTTTCATTTTAAGCAAAGCATTTACAATTTTGGTTTTTTTTCTTTATCCATTCTTAACTTGTGTGTGTTTTTTTTTGTTTTTTGTTTCATAATTGGACTAGAAATATTATTTTTAACTGTATGTTTAAAATATTTATTTTTCATATTGCTCACATATATGTTCAACAAATAATATTATAATATTTATAATAATAATAATTGTTTACTATTAATTGAAATCAGAATTTATTTATTTAGTTTCGATTTTTATTTTATTTTTATTTTTTTTTTGATATTTCTTAATGCATTTCATATATATGTTTTTGTATCTTTATATATATATGTATGTATAGAATTAGTATAATAAACGCTGCGCATATTAATACATCCATTTTCTCAATATTTATTTACCTACAGGCTATTCAAAAAAAAAAAAAAAAACATAATTCAGTATTATTATTTTTAATTTACTTGCTATTAAAAAAAATGTGACAAAAAAAATGAATGTATGTGCTTTTTGTGTGTTTTGTTTCTTGTATTATTTATAGCTTAATTTATAGCAAAAGCAATTGTTTGATAAGTTGATTAAGATTTGAGAATCGTTTACTGTATGCATGTACTATATGAAACTATATATATATGTTCGCATAGACATCTAGAAATACATTAAATACATATATACAATAGGGCTTCTAAGCAGGACTTTAACTACATACATATATTAAATCTATGCTTTCAACTGATTGTTTGATTGTTGTTCTTTGCTTGTTAGAATTCTTGTTAATAAATTGTTAGCGAAAAAAAATGTAAGCTGCATTCCAATGCACCTCTACATATGTACACACATATATATATATATACTATATATTATAAAATACATAATAGACAAAAAAAATATCCGTTTAGCTTATGTTTATCTCGAGAACCTATATAAAATTAAAAAAAAAAAACTTGACAAAATAGCGAAAATCTATGTGATAAGCATATGTATATATAATAAGATGCATCATCCACTCCCACTCCACTCACTACATATAGTTCCGCCAGATGGCGCTGCAGAACGTCTGCATATTGAGCTGCAACCGGGAACCCATTTCTGCTCAGTTGGTGAACAGAAAGGGTCCCAGCGAACCTCAAACCATCGGTGGCTTTATATCAACCAGAGCGCTATGGTCGAGCCGATGATCCAGGCCAGGACTGGGAGCCGATGCGCCCACCAAATGGTGATGATGATGATGATGTAGATGCGCATGTGGATGCGATTGTTGTTGTTGCTGTGAGAACTGTTGTTGCTGCTGCTGTTGCTGTTGTTGCTGCTGTTGTTGTTGCTGTTGTTGTTGCTGCTGTTGTTGCTGCTGTTGTTGCTGTTGTTGTTGCTGTTGTTGTTGCTGTTGCTGATGTGCCGACTGGTGTGAGTGTTGCTGTTGTTGGTGCTGCTGATGCAGCATCACCGGCGAGCCGCCCGCGGCGACCATCTGGTGCGGCGTGCCCAGGTGCAGACCGCCGCCCAGCAGGCTGCTGGACGTGCCGGAGGCGCTGTGCCCATGCAGCGAGGTTGGGGTGCCGGGATGGCTGCCAGCTCGGCTGCCGGCACCGCCAGTGGGGCCACCATTGCCGCCACTGGCCGAGCCGGAATTGGAGCTGGCCGAGCCACCCCCGCCGCCGCCAACTGCGCCCGTCTGTTGTTGGCCACTGGTCGCGCCGCCCAGCCCGTTCGACTCACCCGACTGATTGGCTGCCTCCTCAGAGTCGCTGCACGACTCCGAGGAGCCCTTTTTAATGCCATTCGGCGCCGTACCGTTGTGCGTCTTCACGTGCTTGGCCAGATGGTCGCTGCGCATAAAACGCTTGTTGCACACGGGGCAAGCAAACCGTTTCTCGCCGGTGTGCGTCCGCAAGTGCCGCTGCAGCTCGTCGGAGCGTGTGAAACGCTTGCCGCAGAACAGCCAGTTGCACACAAAGGGACGCTCGCCGGTGTGCCAGCGCAGATGGGCCTTTAGATGCGACGTTTTGCCATACACCTTGCCACAACCCGGTATGTGGCACGAGTGAATGTTCTTCTTACGCAAATGCACTCCAGCCGGCCCCAATCTCTCCGCCTCCTGACAGTTCGGACAATCGCACGTTGCCCTGCCAGCATAGCGACGCTGCGACCTTGGCGATGGCGTCGATGGCGTCGAGGCCTGTGGCGAGGCAGCTGTCGATGCCGCCGATGGTGAGCTGTGCGGCAGCGAGAAGCCGCCAACGCCCTGACCCGGCAGCATGCTCTTGTATGTATCCTGCAACAAATGCTGTCCCGATCCCAGCAAGTGTGCCGTATTCGACAGCGAGTGCGACAAGGCCGAACTATAATCAGTGCCAGCTGCCGCAGCACTCGCATAGTTCGCCATTGTCGAATGCATGCCGGCGGCTGCAGCACTGCCCATGTCAAGCCAACTGCCAGCAGCACTATGCATATCCCACCAGCCCGAATTGACGCTGGCTGCCTCGGCGGCCTTGTGGGCGGATGCTGTCACAGCATTGAAGGGCCAATCGTATGGATGGCGAGAGTAGACCGAACCGAAGGCGGCACCCTCCACCTTGCCCAATAGGCCCTGATGCATGTGATGATTGTCGGCAACCATGCTGGCCGATGATGTCGATGTGTTGGGAAAGTATAGATCGCTGCCGTAGGCCGAGGCTGAGCTGCCCACAGCCGCGCACGACGAGGCAAGTGGGCGACTGTAAGGATATATGCTGAAATTACTCACAAGTTGTATAGAGCGTGCTGTTGTTTAAGCAACGCACAGTGATCCCCAAATATATATTGTATCGAGATGAGATCAGCTGAACAAGTACACATTAATCGATTGTTTTACAAAGGATAAAGTTCAAATCGCTTTAAGTAGTTTATGTTGAATAGGAAACCTTTTTTTCTTTCATGTGCATATTGTTCAGCTGGTTCTCTTAAGATGGGACCACTGTGCGCCGTCAAGCTGCTTACCTAGCAGTGATGTTCACCATGGTGCTGCCGCTGTTGGCACTGGACGAAAGGCTGCGTGATCCTTGGCCACCGCCACCAGCGCCACCAGCACCACCAGCACCACCACCACCACTACCACTGCCACTGGAACTGGACGAGCTGGCCGCTGAGATGGCGCATGGTGAATGCTGTCCAACGCTGCTGCTGCCGCTGGCTGTGCTGCCACCGCCGTTGTTGCCACCGCCAGAGCCGCCACTGTTGCCAGCCGCTGGTGAATTGGGGCTCTTCTTCCAGGGATGAAATCCTTTGCCAACCGCTGCATCAGCTAGAGGCGGTGGCGATTTGTTTGACAGCTTGTTGCACTGGGCGGCGAGCATGGCCAGTGGAGTACCGCGCAGACTGGGATGATCCTGCAAAGAGTCATTGAATGGGATTTCTTTCGTTAACGCTGTGTTTGGCTATTTGTTAGTTAATTGGCAACAAGCGCTTCTTTCGCGCGAAACTGCAAATTATTTAAATACAAATTAGTTATGCTCAATTTTATATCCTGTTGGCAACAACAAAAACGAATCAAAACGATTTCTAATGCCACCGACGCCAACCCACATAATTAATTCGCCACGTAAAT
Organism: Scaptomyza caliginosa; assembly: GCA_035044725.1. Lineage (NCBI taxonomy): Eukaryota > Metazoa > Arthropoda > Insecta > Diptera > Drosophilidae > Scaptomyza > Scaptomyza caliginosa. The sequence continues at coordinate 72,309 of JAWNNR010000325.1, forward strand.
CAAAACTGAATTTCGCTTTTAGCGTTAAATGCGCCCATATTTTACGGTCTGCAAGTTTTTATTTTCCTATAGGGTATTGACCAGATGGCCATGGCCAAAACACCAACAGCTTTGTAACGCTATAAAGCAAGAAACTTATATTCCTAAAATACTTTAAGAATAAAATCACTTTTAATCATTTAAACTATTTTAGAAGAACTTTGTTCAAGGAATGCGATTATAACAACTTGCATAGAGCATTTCAAAGGCGACTTTGCTATGTTTCACAGCATGATTTATGCACTGACAACAACAACAAACGAACAAACACACACTTACACTCACACACACACTTAAAAGACAAAAGGAAGTCACATTTATGAGCTGTTCTTGGCGTGTTTCCTATTCTGTTTATCTGTTTCTCTTGTCCTCTTGGCCCAAAACTAATTTTGTTCAATTCCGCTATTGTCTAGCGGGGCTTAGCAAAAAAAGAGAAAAAGCATAAGAAAACCTCATCATCTCACACTTGTGAGCGAGCCTGCTCTCTCTCTCTCTTTCACTCACTCTTTCTCTCTCTCTCTCAATTACTGTCTGCATATGGTTTGTTGAAATTGCAGCGTGATTGACGAAGGTCGAGGATTTTGGATTTAGATTTGCGCTCTCTCTCTCTCTCTCTGTCTATCCAATCAACTTGACGGTTTGATCCTTTTGCCTTTGATCCTCATCACACACATTTCGCCTGGCAGCTGTTTGATATGACACCCAAAAATACAAACCATCAACACAAAAAAACACAAAAAAAAGTACAAATTGTCAACAACATGTAGAAGAACAACCATAATCAAGAACTGCTTTTCGTTTTTGGCATGGATAAAAGTCGGTTAGGCCACTTTTGACCGCCCAGTAGTCAAGTGGCTGCCTCCCCTGTCCAAGCGAATTAAGTTTATAGTTTCAGCTCAGCGATTTACAGTTGGCTTTTACCGTTGCCTGGCGGCCAATTTAACAGCACTAGAAGTGGCAGTAGTAGTTGCAGTTGGTAGTAGGCAGCAGCAAAAACAAGAAAAAAAAAAAAACGAGCCAACAAATGTTGGCAACCAGCAATCATCAGAGGCAGAGATCGAGGCCGCGGAAGCTGCTATTTGTCGGATAATTGTGCTCAGCTCGCCCTACTGCCCACAAACAAAAATAGTGACTTGGAGACCACGCATCGTAGTAGCCAGTTTCAAATCAATAATAGTTCAGCTGTTTCCGCATTGCAGCTCGACTCGAATCAAGTCTGATTGCAGGGTGGCAAGGAGGCAGGAACGCAGAATGCCTGCTAGAGCCCTCTTTTTTCTCTTAGCCTTTGTTGCCTTTTGGTGGCACGTTTATGGCCAATGTCGCTGCAGAGAGAGAGAGAGAGAGCGAGGTGCCACTGCCCCGCTGTCAGTCTAATGATATCAAAGATCCGAATGGGTATAGTCTCAAGGATGAGCCACTCAGTCAGTCAGTCAGTCAGTTAGGCAGTCAGGCAGTTAGAGAGCCACCGAACTACTTTGACCGAACAGAAACAGAAAAACATAATTGGAGCAATTTCAACGTCGTGCAACTGCGCGCACATGGGGCAAGAGCTCCCTGTGTGAGTTTGTTCGATTGTGTGGCAAGAAAATTACACAAAATGATATCGGTGCAGCAGCAGCTATCCAACCACCAAAACCAACCAAGCAACCAACCACTCAGTCAGCCCAGTTAGTTAGTTAGTTAATCAGTTAGGCAGTCAGTCTTCAATCAAGTCTTGGCAAACTTAAATGCTAGACCATTTGATTCATCGATTCAGCAAGAAACAATTACCATATGTACTCTATGCATGATAATCCACTTACTTACTTGCGATCAGTGTAGACTCATGTTGAGCGCTATTAACAAGTCGTCAGAAAGTTAATATCCCCAAAGTACAAGGCAAAAAGACAGCTACCCGCAGTGCAACAACAAGCTAAATGACAAGTGCCTCCACCTTAGCTTCGTCTGCTTTGTCTCATTCTACTTTGCCCCAAATCGAATCGTTTACAATAGCTAACAATTTGCTTTGGCATTTGTGCGCCATAGGGGGCGCCACTGGCGCCACACAGTCGATCCGTGACACCAACCAAAACTGACCAAATTAGCGCAGCGAGCCACTGCAACGCCCAATGCGCTCATTGTGTGCGAGTGTGTGTGTGTGTGTGTGTAAAATCCCATTGTGACTGCGACTGCGACTGCAGAGAGAGGGGCAACAAATAATAACAATAAAATAACAAAAAACTTAAGCCGAGGCAAGCGAGCTAAATTGAAAGGAGACCGGTAAATCCATATGTATGTACAAAATGAATAATGAATTGTTTTCCAAATTTATGTGGCCTGACTGTGTGGCGAATACAAACAATGCGAGAGCTGGACACTCAATTCACTCACTCTCGCACTCCAACTACGGCGGCTCCCTTTTGACCTCGTTGCGACATCAAAGCAAAGCGCGTCTGTCCACAACGAATTAAGATTCCTTTTAATGTATGTATGTCTCTCCCTGTCATTCCCTCTGCCATTGCTGCACTTTGTAACTGCATATTGTACTATGCAAGTGCGCCATCTCGCTCACACCTTTACACTAGCACTGACTGACTGACACTGGCACTGCTGTAAATCATTAGCAGCGACACCTGCTGTGAAAATTATGACACCGCCTCCGATTGATGTGCCCAACTTATTGTCGGCTATCGCACAAAAGGTGCTGAACCTGCAGCACCATCGTTGATAGCGCCTGCTGAGATCAGGTTGCCGTTGCCAGATTCTCTCAGACTTGTCTACTCTCTCTCTATCTCTCTTTCTCTCTGTGCTGTTACCACCTGCTGCGCTAACCGAATTTGTTTAGCTCGCGCCTTTTCTCGGTTTTTTCTCTCTTAGTTTTGTGTGTCTTTGAGGTTCTGTTCCGTTCCGTTTCGGCAGCAGTGAAACACACAAAATGACATTCAACTGTTTTAATTAGCTAAATCCTAATATATCTCTTTGATATCACCGATAAGCAGCAAAGACCACCTTCGAATAGCATGTCTGCAATCCAATTATTCTTTCTTACATCTAATACATTTAAGGTGGTCTCAACTTGAAGCCAAAACTGCATTAAATTATTATACGAGCAACTGTTTCCAACAAAACTTCTTTAGATAGCATTCGAATTTCGACCAAATCAAAGGAATACTTGAACCAAGAACGTTGTAAACAAACTTTATATCAATTACATATTTAGTTGTATGTAAGTTTTTATTACAAATGATTAAAACTGAACTTTACAAAACAGATTAAAAAGCTTGTCTTCATGCAGTTCATGCGAATTCTTTGCTTTGCAGTAAGCACATTTAAAAGATTCCCTCAACTTTGTGGAATAGCCTGTCAATTGTGAATATAATTTTTTTTTTCTTTTGATTTGTGGCAAGCAATATGGGAAACAAAATCTTAACTGCAGAGGCCAACTTGCAGCTCGTAACGGCGCCAATGTGCAAATAAAATAATACCAAACAGTTAAACTTTAAATTGCCAAGTCGAGAAGGAGAACGAGGCAGCAGCAGCAGCAGCGGCAGCAGCAGCGTCTGTCGGCTACCCAAATACGCGACTTGCCCCAAAACGGATGAGCCTTAACTGCATGTAGCATGGAGCGGAGCTGATGGTTTCCTGGGAGCTGCTGGAAGGTGCTGCAAGGCTAAGACCCAACCAGACGCCTAGGGGTTGCCGGTGCTGAGTTTCATAGGCAATTAAAAAGTTCATTGGTTTCATTTTGAGCAGAGGACAGAGTGGCGGCCAAATGGTGTAGAAGGGGTATAGCTGGTGAATGGTTGTTGGGGGGTATTAGGGGGGTTAGCGGAGCTGAAGTCTAACCAGAAGCCCGAACATTGCCAACCTCTAGCTTCGGGGCATTTGCTGAAGGACGCGACAGGCTCTTTTCGAGCCATTTGCCATTAGCATGTAAAGTGTAAACTAATGGCTTTGATTTTGCTGGTTGCTTGCTGGTTTTGCTTGGCCAGCAGCGTGGGAACAGCTTGAAGTGCACATATTGAATGGAGATGCGGGCGAACCAGCTCATCTAAGAAATTTGTTAAAAATGAAAGGAAGAAAGACACAATAACAGCAACAACAACAACCCAGGAGCAGCCAGAAGAATCACACAGAAGTTAGCAGGAGGAAGGAAGAAATAAGAAAAAAAAAGCATTAAGTAGCCTTAGTTTGGACCGGCTCTTTGAGTTTTCGTTACCAACTTTGTGTGTGTTTGTGTGAAGGAACGAAAGGGACTGCTCGGCGTGGTCCAGAGTTCCTTGGAACTGTTCCCTTGCCGTTGCTCTCATAAGTAAGCCATACACAAAAACTCATTAACAATGACGCAGCCGCCGCAAACGGTGCTCAAAATAAAACAACAACAACAGCTACAACTACTACTACTACCAAAGCAACGAAAAATTAATGGAGTTTCATCATAATTTTTTTTTTTTTTGGTTTCACATATATATATTTTGCGTTATCTGCAAGCCAAAAGCGAGCCTTTTCTTACCCCATTTGCTGCTGTTGCTGTTTTTATTATTTATTATTTTTTTGCGAAATCTTAAAAAAGCCAACTCGACTCGAGTCAAGTCAAGTCTGCGCCTGAGCGGGAGATAATTACGGCTATGGCTTGGGCTCAATACACACACACACACACACACACACCATGCAACGGTGTGTATGAGTGTGTGTTGGCCACCGTTTTGTAGCCACAACACAAATTGATGAAGTGCATTAAAGTGTTTTTATATTGTGCGGCAAGGCAGCTTAAAACTCAAGGCAAAGCTCTTGATTTTTAATTTACAAAATGCTTTAATTGGTATTACAGTAATGTGTGGATAAACGAAACAGGCGCTTTAGTAAGCACTAAGTAAGTATTTCAAGGTTATTTCAGCAACTGTGGCTAATGCTTTGCTCTGGGCACCCTTTTGTTCTAATCCGACCGGGTGTCCATTATGACGCGCTGCATCAGAGCTTTAGGGTGGCGCCACACACACACACACCCACACACACACATGCAACGCGTCTAAAATGTCATGATTAACCGACCGCTCATTAGGACCACATGAGTGTTTTTCTAGCTCCCTTCATTGTCGTGGTGGTGTAGAAGACGAAAAAAAAACCCCCAACACCCTTAGCCCAACATTATGGTCAAACCCTCAACGGGGTCACATTTAATGTGTCTCATATTGCAATTAATTTGAACTCGAACTTTGCCAGAGTCATTTGCCTTGAAGTGGGCGACGGGTGCCTGAGTGCTTTGTCTGCAAGTAATTGGGGTTGAATATTAGACTTTTTCAATAATGTATCAAGTGGAGAACTTCTTCAGCTGCTTCTCAACAAACATAGTTGCAATTATAACTTTAATTTAAGTTAAAAACTGACTTTCATTTAGCCATGCCATCCGCACCTTAACTCCACTAAAAAGGCCCGATTGAAGCAAGTTGGGTTCGCTTGAAGTGTTTTAGTATTCACCCACCGCTGGGAAACGTGCTTAAAACGTCATAAACTCCATGGATGGCCATCAAATAAAATATTGGGGGCTCACAGGTCCCGCTTCTGACGGCAACAAATTCATCGCGTCATTAGCTAACAACAAAAACAGCAATTTGGCAATTTAGCCAGCGAAAAATACAAAGCAGAAGGCACAAAAAAAAAAAAAACAAAAAAATGAGTATATCAAGTTAAGGGTTTGGTTGTTTGATGGTTTGGGGATTGTTGGTGTTGCAGCCAATTGGTTAACATTGTTGTTAGCGCTAACGCTTCGCTTGGTATGTGAAGTTTGGAGTGCTGAAAGGTTCTTTGTGCTTGGGTTTAAGGGTGTATCGAACAATAAACAACAACTACCCTCAAACTCAAGTTGAAAGTTTTGTTTTAATGCTCATGTAAACGGGTTATTTATACCAAAGCCACTAACTGAATTGCTAATGTGCTGGCAATGTATTTAATACATTCGACAACAACTTTTGAGTTGGTTTACTACAAATCAAGCTTATCAAAGTATAAACAACTAAACTGACTGTATCTCAATCCTATGATTAACTACTATTATATATTTACACCTTAGCATTAGCTGACATTTGCGATCTTAATCAGTCAACACTTATTACAATGCTCATCTATCGATCACACCAGCTAGTCAACGGCAAAAACAACAATCATTATTTTGCATTATTATGGCAACTCGATTAAGCCAGTTTTATTCATGCTTGAAATGCAGTCAGTCATTTTTTTTTTGTTTATTTTTTTTTGTATTTAGGCGCATGCTGAACAAAATTAACATTTCTGAAACTTTTTAGTTGAAAGCTTAATTTTAACAAATATTTACACGAACAGATAACATCTTTTAGCCCATTTTGTTTATAGTATGAAAAAATTTAAACGTCGCCGCAAGCTGTCGATGCTCATGTCGATGGTCAAGCAGGCAGGCAGGCAAGCAGGCAAGCAGGCAGGCTGGTTGGCTGGTTGACTGGCAGACAATCATGATCATGACTTCAGATCAAACTTCCAACTGCAGTGTACTTGTACACAAACACACAAACATCACAGCGACTCTTGACTCTTTGGGGTCTTTGGGTATAACACGAGCAAGAAGCGATAAGCGAGAGGCGAGAAGCAGGCAGCAGGCCAAAGCCACTCACTTAGACAACTCGACAAGTTAGTCAAGTCAAGTCAACTCGAGTCAACTCACTTAGTCAGTCAAAAGCAGCTTTTGCAAGCAGCACTCTCTCTCTCTCTATGTGTGTGTGTGTGTGCGTTAGGGTAAATTGTTGTGCATATAATATCCGTATATATATTGTATACTCACGAATGTGTAGGCGTGTGTTGTGGTTGTTGCTATCGTGTGTGTCTTCATTAGCATAATGAGCTTGATTGCAAGTAAGTTGATATTAATATTTATGGCGCCGCAATTGATTGATATTCCATTTGTGTGTGAATAGTTTTAACGATTAACTGTTTAGACACCCCAACCAAACCCAATGACTGAACATCGCCCAAGGATTGTTTCTCTTTGAACTAAACTAGCCTAGCTTACTTATTGTGCATTGACTGTACTGTTGTGCATTTTTGGTATACACCATTTTGGCAAAATAATAATTTTAGGGATCGTACACACACACACACACACACACGCGCGCTGCTAAAAGCCGCTAAATGATTCAATTGGCGCAGTAGGAGACGAAGGTCAAAGTGCAGGGATAGGAAAACACGATGTTTGATGCTTGATGCCGCAGTCGCATCCCGACAAACAAAAAAGAACAAAAAAAAAAAAAAACGAATGAAAAGAGGCAGGAGGTAAACTGCCAAATGGCAGCGCATTTGATGGATGGTTGGCATAGAAATGAATCCGAGGATGAGGATGAGAGAATGAGTATGGAACTTGGAATGGAAATGCTGTGAGAAGGGAAATCAGCTACCCCATGTTGGGCACTCAGACTCAACCTCAGCAACAGCAGCAGCAGCATCAGCCAAATGTGCAATTTTGTAACAAATTAGCGAGATATCACAAACACACACACACACACACACACACAAGCTGAGAGTCCCTTTGTTGAATGAAAAGTGCCATTGTGATTATCACCGCAGGATATTCACATCAGGTAACAGAGAGTGCGCAAGAGAAAAAGAGAGAGCTATCTGGCACCTCGCTTGAAGAGTGTATATTTATATGCATAGATAAATCCTTAGCCTTAAACTCATCCGCTTTTGCTCAAAATGCGCCAAATCCTTTAATGCGCCTGCAAATGCAGCGCCTGTTAAATAAACATGCCACACATTGTTCCAGAACATTGCCCAAAAACATTCGACATACATACATACATTGCTCTAAATCTGATGCCTAATGAGCATGCATTTCAATCACATTCTGGTAAAACGCAAAACACACAATGGCCAATGGACATGGGACAGGACATTTGGCATTGTCCTGTTGTTCTCGGCCACTTGACCGAGCTAGTCACAAAAGCTGGCCTAAAAGTCTTAAATAAACAAACTGGCACTTAATTTCAAAAACTATGCCACAGTGGGCCTAAGCAAACACAAAACACACAACAACACACACACACACACACACACAACAGAGGAGTGGGAAACAAGAACAACAAGAAGCCGAACAAATCCGCATTCTAGTGCAATTCCAGTAAACGGTGAATTGGCAACAAGCCGAAAGAACGTTTTTCACTCGAATATTTTCTTCTTGGTTTTGTTTTTTTGTTTTTTTTTTGGTTTTTTTTGTTAGCTGGCCAAGTGCAGACACACTTAAAAGCTAGTTTCCTGCCACGCCCACAATATCACACAGCTCCACATATCGCTCGTACATGCCACAAACTGGAGGAATTGAGTTGAAGTAACTTCTGGCAGTAGAATCGCTGTCGTCCTCATTCCAATTGGCCCGTCCGTTATCATTAAAGGCACGCGAAAGTGTTCTAATTGCAAAACTTTTGCCATTCCAACTCTTTACCATTTCACCATGCCACCAAAAAGCGAGTAGGTTCTCGTTACACTGCAGTTGCAGTTGCAGTTGCAGTTAACCGTTCAAGTTGCCTTTTGCCGTTTGCTGTTTGTCGTGGTCGTCTATACCGCACTACCGCGTGTTTGTGGTAATTGCAAATTGCAGTGGCATGCAGCTGCAGTAAGCTAACCCCCCCGCCCCCCGCCCGCATTCCCAACAGGATAAGGACTTTGGGTTTGACTGGGGTTCAGGTTCAGTAGCGGGTCCGGTGCTGAGTACCATGTGCGGGTGCCTTTCGACTTCAAATCGTTGGTGCCTTTTAATTAAAAGTGACGAGTATTTAATCAGTGGCAGGCCTCATACACATACGGATGGGTGGGGGGGGGGAGGGCGGTAGGGAGAGGGCATAGCATGCAAATTTGAATGAAAGCCAAGCCACAGGTGTCATCCGTCACCTTTCTGAACGACAATATAAATGGTACATGTGTACCAAAACTTGTACAAATTATAAAAATGCCATTAACAGCGACAATTTATAATGCAATAATCTTGATTGTAAAAGCTGAAATGCTTTTTTTAACCAGTTAATTTCACAAACTTTCTTAGTTTTCTTAGTTATAATTTATCACACAGAATAATTTTGAATAATTTTCATAGTTTGCCAAGTTGAGAACAAAATTCAAATTTTGCTCATCAACTAAATAGAAGTATTTAAGTCAACTAAACTTAACCAGGCTCATTTACTAGCAAATGCTATTTTTCTCACACACACACACACACACACACACGCAGCACATTGTGGTTGGCTTAATGCATTTGTGCCATGTATAAAACTAATACCCATTTAGGGTAAGCCGATTCTCAAAGTTTTAGTTGCGTGACTACAGTCATGATATATTGCCATAAATCAACAGCAATAATATCACATTGTTATTCCTTTTTTCGCTCCTATTTACGAGCGTTAATAAATAAGTCGATTGGTATCAACTTTTGTTTCGCAAAACTAAACCATTTATGTTTGTTTGTTGTTCCTTTTAGGCAATTTGACATTGTTAAATTGCGTAAATCATCAAGCACAATTATAAATAAATACATATATTGTGAGACTAAGCTTATATTTATTGTTTACGTTTGTTGTGCGCTAAAGTGCGACAATTTGTGTTTAATAAAAAAAATCGCTTCAAAACAGCATCTGCAGTAGCATTAAACATATATAAAAACTGTATATATATATACAATAAGCAGACGTGTGAAGGCGTTCGGCGAAACGGATAGGAATGTGTTTATAATTGGATATTCAAATCAATTGGTTGGACCCAAAGTCTGCGACTCCAAGACTGCGACTCGTCCAGTCTTAACTTGCTGATAAATTGCAAGGCATAAAGAAAGAAGCAAAAAATATACTGAAGAAAAGGCTGCATCATAAAACCAGTAACTGCTGCTGCTGTTGCTGCTGTTGTGGCCGTGACAGTGTGGCAGTGACAAGAACAGAGACAACAACACACATACACAAGCTTTGTCCGTCTGCCACATTGTCTGCCTGCCGTACTGTCCAACTGTCCAACTGTCTGTCTTGTTGTCCATTTCATTTTGCAGCTCATTTGAATTAGCTATATGGATATGAACTGTAGCTACAGCTACGATTCGAATTCGGATTTCGACATCGAGTGGGGCTTCTTTACTTTTTTTTTTTTTTTTTTTTTGTATGTTACCCCGCTGAGCAAGCTGTCTCCAGAGTTTTGCATTTTGGTCAGTACACACACACACACACACAGAGACACATTGGAATCTTTTGGGTGTTGCCTCTGTTACGGCTTCTGGCTGTGGCTCTGGCTCTGGCTCTGGCTCAGTGACTGCCCTCTTTTGCATGTTCATTTGGTGTGGTTGTCGGACAGAACACCGGTAGCCAATTGTCTGGCAGTTAAGGTTGCACCAATTCGTTTAATAATAAATAATGAAACACATGGAGAAAAAAAATATAAGAGAAAAAAGAGTTAACAAAGCCAAACAACAACAGCAGCAACAGCAAGTTGACTTATTGATTTCTTTATTTGTATAAATTCGCTCTTAAACATATTTGCATATGCATATATGTATGATTTAAGCATAGTTAAATTTTATTCACATTGACACGTTTATGTCTGCCTGTCTCTGTGTCTGTGTGTGTATGACCAGTTCCAGTTTTTAATATGCTGACTTTGATTAATGACCATGTATTAAACTATGAGAGTTGCGTGACTATCGATTATACATATATTCTACCTTTTATACCCTGGACAAGACAGTAACTTATCACTTCAAGTTGTTTGTTTGGCCAATGCAGCCTTTACTGTACCGATAGCGTTAAGTTACAGGGTATCAAACAGTCGATCTCTTTTGCTTTCTCTACTTGGTTTGACTTGTTATGCTTAAGCTTAAAGCGTCTGTTTTGATGAATTTTCGGTGTGGCGTTTTAGAAAAAATTGCCAAATTATGAATTCAGTGCTGGCGGGGGCACAAAAATGTAGCCATTTGATTAATTGACTTCTAGTTAAGAGCTCTCTCTGTGTGTGTGTGTTTTATTGAGGTGTAAAGTTAGCTAACACACCATGAAAATTGAACAATTAATATGAAAACTGAATAAAGCAACAAAATTGAGTTAACCTTAAATTGTCAATATATGATATGAAAATAAATAAAAATTCATCTTTTAAAACTAGTTAATCGATTGTCAGCATAACTTTAATATTTTTAGACCCTATCTACAAAAGACAAACAAAGAAAAAAACGCTGCTAAACAAGAAAATTATGATTATTATTTAATGACTCAATAAATGCAAAGAATATATATGCTAGCCATATTGTGTGTGACTCGAGCTGTGACTAGATGGATGGCTAGATGGATATATTGTGATTGTGGCTAGTGTAAAGTGTTGTTTTTTGTTGTTTGTTTTTTGTTTTTTTTTTTTTAATTTTATTGAGCATTAAATGGCTAATTAACAAAACGCAAAAACACCACAACACAGCAAAACAGTAAAGAGCGATAGACAACAGCAATTAGTTGAATCGACAACAACAAGAACAACAACAGCAACAAACAGATTTATGGGTGTCTATATAGTTTTATGGAAAGTGCAAAGCAAGCCATAAAAAGGCGCCATCAATGATAATTTCTGATTGAATTCCGCACACGAAAGAGCCAGCCGCTGCTGGCACGAATACCGAAAGCGAATACAAAAATAAATCCATTGTCCATAAAGTGCCTTGTTGTTGGAGGTACAACAGCAAAATCGTGTATATCATTTCATTTAAGTTAACAATTTTTTATGAGCAGTTAACAAGTTTCAACATAATTATGAGCAGCTATCCAGAGCTCTCTCCTCGACCCTTGGCGATAATGATCATAGCCGATTACTGAGCAATGGCAATAGCAATAGACTCCGAAGAAAAAAAAAATACCTTATAGCCCTCAAATGCATTGGCATTGCATATTGCCATTGCAGCATAGAGTCATCGTTGCGGGTGCTGCTTTCTATTATCAGCATTTTTAGGCGCAAAGTAGAAAATTACAACCTGCACACACGCTAACGCTAATGTAAGCAAGAGCCCCCAAGACCTTTTTGCCAGGCCCCGAAAATTACCTACAATTTTCAGGCAACAACGTTTAGGTTGCTTTTTTTTTTGTCCAGCTTTTTTTCTTTTCTGTATATTTTTGGTTTTTTTTTTGGCTGCAAATGCAGATACCTAACCCAATGCTTTTCCTCTCATTCTGTCTTTTGCATCTTAAAGTCTGGAGGGCATTTTCTCAGGTTTTTTTTTTTCGTTAACTTCTTCTCAAAGATATTTCACGGCTCTCTGGGGTAAGACTGACGAATGTGGGAACATCGTTGGCGACGAATCTTATGAACGTTTTCGATTTGTATACCCTGTATATAAAAGTAGGGCTTATTCACAATGGCAATGTTTATAACCAAAATAAATGACAAATTCTAGTTCTTATTTAATTTTCCTTTGTAGCCACTAAAGCTGGTTACTAGTAAGGCAAAGGGTTAACCTTAAGAGCGAAAGAACTCACAGAACGAGACTCTGACTAATCGTATTTGAAGTGAAGCAGCAGTTTTTGTTATTGTTGCACGTTGCACGTTGCAACCAAGAGGATGAGGCTGAGGCTGTGAATAGTCAGGCAAATTTGTCATGTTAACAACGGCAGCAACAATTGCTGTCACACACACACACACACACACACAGAGAGAGAAAGAGACTTGACAAACAACTTGGCAGGTCAAAGGTAATGCTGCGATTTTCATCAATGGCAAAGTCATTGAGAAAAGTCGGAAACTGGAATTTAATTCATTGCATACAACATTTCTACTGCACTGCGCTGCCAGTTGTTGCTGTCATTGCTGTTGTTGCGGTAGCAATTGTTGGCTTGCTTGCTATTTGCATGCAACTTATTTGTCAAACGAGTAACAGCAGCAACAGCAGCAACAGCGGCAGCAGCAACAGCGGCAGCAGCAGACAGAACAATTTTCGCGTACACATTTCAATTGAGAAATTGTTTTGTGGCAGTTTCGCTGCCATCCGCATCAGCAAGAGCAACAGCAACAGCAACAGCAGCAGCAACATTTTCTTGACTGCAACCAAGACTTGGCTTTTGGCCAATGGTGGGCGTTTTTGCGTTTCGTTTGAATTGCATTTGCTGCATATTTTGTCGCCGGTCGTCGTTTGAAAATAGCACGCATAAATATGTATATGGTATCTGTATGCATGCCTCAATAGATTTTGGCACTCCAGCAACAGGAACAGCAACGGCAACTGCAACAACTATAGCAACGCCTGCAATGCCAGCAACAACGCCCACTTTTTCATTTGCCCCCACACTCATCATCACAAGCGCATAGCTTTTACACGGGCCATACTCTGTACATTTTATGTATGTATGTATGTATAGTTATGTCGTTACCAAAGTGCCTTTAAAATGAAATTGAAACTGAAACGAGTTTTATCGCTGTTGTAGCTGTTGTTGCTGTTGTTGCTGGTTGCCTTGCAGCTTTGGGTCCAGCTTCGTGCCGTGGCAAATCAATCAATTTACTTGGGCTCTCTTGGCATATTTTCTGCTGCTGCTGCTGCCGCTGCTGCCGCTGCTGTTGTTGTTGGTGTTGTTTGCTGGGGATAATCGTTGCGCTTCATCAGGCCACAAACATGAAACATGAACATCATCAACGCCATTTCAACGCGCGCCTTGCACAAACTTAAAAACCTAATTTCGGGCGTAAGACTTCTCCTCGTCGTCACCGTCATCGTCGTCGTTGTCCTGCTCTTCAAACTTTAACTTGACTCGACTCAAGCTCGTCTCAACAAAGTGCACAAGGACAACGTGGCCTACAAAACAACAACAAATAACTGAAAAACAAAAACGGGCATATAAAATGCTAAAGCATACGCTCGCCTGGTGGTAATCACTGCACATACATCTTAAGCAGCAGGCGCAGCAGCAACAGCAACAGCAACAGCAACAACAACAGCAACACCAAAGGCAAGGCGACTCATGTTGTTGCCATGTCGCCGGAGGCAACAATGTTTGTATATATATATATATATATATTTATATATCTGTTTATGTTTCGTGCGCTGTAATGCACGAATTGCTCGCAGCTTTAGCAAAGATGTTGCTGTTGCTGCTTGTTGGCGTTTGCTGGCATTGATAATGCGCCCAGCTTGACCTTAAAGCTACGCTCAGACATTAGATTCTAAGCCGGCAAACTTATGCACCTGTCCAAACATGTATTCGTTGCTGACGTCAAGCTGTTGCTGTTGTTGCTGTCGTGTTTGTTCTTGTTGCCAACTGCAAATTTGACGTATTTGCTAAGCAATGGAAAGCATGTATTTTTTCTTTCCGTATTACAATTGTTGCAGTTATCTGTAATTGCAGACAATGTTGCACTCAAAGAAGCTATTTGCATATAGAACTTGAGCTTTGTTCCATATATAAAACGAGTATTTTATAGTGTTTTTTTTCTGAGTGTATTGCTGCAATTTCGTTTGCGCTGCATTAATTGTACTAGAACATATCAAATTAAATTAAAAACGCTTTCGATTTACTTACTGCAATAACAACAACAACAACAAGAAGAAGAAGAAAAGAAGAAGAGCATCAAACATTGCATGCCAACTCACACGCAACTTTAGCAGCAATTACAGCAACAGCAGCAGCAGCAACAGCAGCAGCAGCATGCGATTTTTATTAGCTTTGAAAAATGAGTTGCAATGCAAAGTCGGCAGCAAGCAAAGTGTTTCTGCATGCATTTGTCAATTTAGCATGCCATCAAACATCCTTTCAATTCTTTTTGACATGATGCCGCCACAGCCGGTAAGTTGCCACGCAGTTGCACAGTCGCAATGCGTCGCATCGTCAAATGTCATGCCACATGGCTCTACCCGGCAGCCATTTGCATGCCTCGCTAGAATGCAACGCAGCGTTGCAATTGCAACCAAAGGCAACAACTGCAACACCAACACCAACAGCAACAGCAACACCAACAGCAACAGCAGCTGTAGTTGTCTAAAAAGCGTCGGCGTTGAGCATCACTTCACTTGTCAACACGAGTGACTAACGAGTGCATCATTAAATGATTTTAACGACTTCATTTACTGTTTAACATAATACTTTACAACTGCCGTCGCCGAACTCGTTGCATGCCACTTGCAACCGATACCTTCTGTTCGATGTGTGTTCTTGCTTTCTGTTCTACTTCCCGCATTGTGGCAAGTGACAAAGTGTTGAAGGCACTAAACCAATAAGTGGCTGACAATTTTACTTTTGTCTATTTTAATACACTCTTTTATATGTTATTGACAAGCAAAATATTGATGTGAGTTTCAAGAACTAAAAATCATATAACTTATTCATAGCATCTCTTCTTTTCCAGCTTAGGTTTCTCTGCTCTTGGTCACTGTGGTTTGTCACTTAAACCACAAAAAAAGAGAGAATACAAAAACAAAAAGAACCCATTTCTCTTTACTATTTTAAGCATGGTGCCATGCTGCTTTTCGCTGTGGTCATAAATCAATACAAGGGCTGCAAGGGCCAAGCCAAACGCCCACCACAAATTTCACCCATATATAAATCAATGCATTTCCCAACCACGTCAGTAACAAGAAACAGCTGTTATTCGCTGCCAAAACAACGAGAACAGCAACAAAACCACAAAACAAGCACAGTTAATAAATATTACAAAGAAATGCAAAAAAAAAAAAGCATTGGCAAATGCACACTTTTTGGCATTGACATGGATGGTATGGTGCGGTGCCAAGCATGTAAAATATTTGCATGCAAGTAGTACAAAGTAAAGGATGAAACATAACCCAAAACAAGCGAAACTCTCAAAAAACAAAAAAGAAAACCGAAACCAAAACCAAAACATTCAACTAGCCAGCAATTTGAACGGCCCATCCGCTGCGCTCGTTTTCTGTCAGCTTGTCGACTTGTCAGCTTTATCGTCATCTTCTCGTTCCTTGTGTCTTGTGTCTTGTGTCTTGTCAGTCAGCACACTTCAACACTTGCCAGAAATATGGCCACATAAAAAGACATGAAATGTGCAGCAAAGCACTAAAATAAATACATAAAAAAAACAAAAAACGTGCGTATGTGTGCGTGTGTGTGCGTGTGTGTGTTTTGTACAAGAACTGTGGCATCTAAGCCTCGGCTCAACATATAAACCCAGGCGCTTTACAACACAGCTCACAACTCACAACTTACAACGCTCTGACAAATGCACAATGGCAGAGACAATGCCAAATCCGTTATGACAACAACAACAAACTGCAGCACTGTGAATAAATACAATGACGCCTACTACAATGTACATTGTACATTATCTGCCTTGTTGTAGGCCGGTCGCCTGAGCCGCTTAACGGCCTGATCTTTGCACAAATCCCTTTTCGCATAAAGGCCAAAAAATCGGCATCTCTTTTGTCTTCCGCTCCCTGTGATGCCTTTGGTTTTTTGGTTTTTTTTCGTTTCTTTGACGCTCCATTTACATAATTTGTGCGCAGCAAATCAGCATAAAACAAAAAAAAAACTAATCAAACAAATATGCAATAAAAAATAGCTATAAAAAGGCAAAAATCCATAATTGACATGCAAAAATTCCACAAATTTGAAATTATTAAAGTTGATTTGATATATTTGCGTACAAAGTGTATTGAGTAAGAAAAAGCAAAAGTTTTATGCATTTCAGACACGCATCCTCTTTAGATGCCAAAGCCCATCTCTTTTATGGCTCTTAAGATTTTTTTATATTCATATACATATATATATATCGATTTCAGCAATTTTAACAACAACAGCAACCAAAAACAAAAACAAAAACCTGCGACTTCGACTGCGCCTTTTCGGTATGATTATCACAATTATCTGTAATTCAGACCATAAATCATTTCATTCTGCAGCAAAACTTTAAACGTAACCCAATATTCCATAGCTATAGCTATAGCTGTTGCTGTTGCTGTTGCTTTAGCTGTTGATGTTGCAGTTGCCTTTATTTTATTATTATTATTTTTTTTGAGCGCGCGCGCTTTTTATACGAGTCTGTGTAAAAGAAAAAAATAGATACATACAGAAAAGTATGTGTAGAAAAAAAAAACTTTAGTGGTTGGTTAAGCGAACTCTCTTGGTTATTGGCCATATAAGGCACTTCGTTGCCAGAGAGCCGTCGCCACAGTTGAAAATCAAATTTACAGCACGATCAAACAATTCAAAAAGCTGTTTCGCGTTTGACTCGGCCAATTGATTGCCCGAGACAGGCAGAGAGACGGAAAGATAAACGGACAGACTCAGACCAGATCCGGGGGCCTTTATCTTGGATCGATGTGTATAGGTGTCCAGTTGAGGTTTTGGCCTGCTGCTTGTTGTTGCTGCTGCTGCTGCTGCTGCCAAGCATTACAATTGATTAACTCATGAACGTGCATTCAAATCAACGCTGACAAACGTTTTGACTTCGCGTCAACAAAATTTATAACAAGTTGTTGATGTTGATGTTGCAGTTGCAGTTGTTGTTATTGTATTTGTGATTGCATTTGGTTTATGCAATCGTTGCGAGGGTCCTCAACACAACCAAAAAACCCTTAACAGCTGTTATTTTTGGCTCACAGCTCAAGCAAAAGCGGCACGATTTTCCACAAAAAAGAAGCATAAAAAGAAACGGATATAAAACAAGCGAATACACTTAATGTAAGGGGTATTTTGGCGTTGGCCTCAAAAAGGTGCAGGCATTATTCCTACAAGGTGTTAAACATTAATGCTAAAGAGCCATCTAAGCAGCAAAAACAACCGGAAACCGCATGTTAAATAACGCTAATATCGATTTCAACAAGGAACATTTAAGCAATTATCAATGCTATTAGACAACAGTTTGTCAAGCGTTTGTTTGTAACCTTAAGTTGACTCTTGAAATAGAATATTCTGTATTAGTTTTGTGGTTGAGTTTATTGCAAGTTTTGTTTGCTTTTCAAGCTGTTGGCTCTATAGCTTTTCATCGCCTGTCACTGGCCTGTCACCTGCTAAGCCAACATTTCGATGCCAGCCCATATGAGTGTTAATTAATAGACAGCAACAGCAACAGCAACAGCAGCAGCAACAGCTACACTTAGATAGAGCGAAAGAGCTGTGACTCAGGCCATGGGGGTCAAGAGTTGTTGTGTAGACTGGTTCTCAGTGGAAAACAAACTATACACAAGTTTGCGTAAATGCATTCAATGTGTACTAAGTATAAGGTACTTGAACTATTATAAAGTGCACACGTCGTCGACTTTACTTGCTTAAGTTAATTAGAAGCGCACTCAGCCCATTTAGACATTGTTGTATTGTTGTTGCTATTTGTATAATTACTTGGCCATCTAATATGCACTTAGTTGGTAACTGGTGGTTATTTATCCATTTATCGTATCTGGTCTATGCACTCTATTTCACTTTTAAATGTATCTACCATACGGCTACCATACACACACACACACACACACACACACATTTAAGTAAGGCAATTAAAAATATATATCCACAAATGAATGAACAACGAATAAACACACACAGACACACACAGCGAGTGTAATTCAATTTAAAGTTGCAAGCCGCACAAAAAAATTTGCATTGTTTTTTTGCTTAACAATTCAACACGTGCAACAATTATTATTACAAAATTAACTAGGCACTTGAATGCTTAAAATTATAATTGTTTTAAATTAAACATGCAGTGATAATCAAAAACGAAATACTTAGACACAATTTGTTTAATGGCCTAATGGTTTTTTTTTCAATCGAAACAGAGAGGAAGCGAGAGAGAGAGAGAGAGAGATATGCTTTAAACTGTCATATTGCATATCATAGAATGCATTGCGTATACGCCGCGATTACCAACTGTCTGTCAGGCATAAATTGCTGGTCTATGTGACGTTTTTTTCATTCTGCATTTGCAGCCTTTTGTGGCTAGCCGAAAAGAAAGAAAAATGCAAGTCAGCAAGCACTATGTAGCTGCTAGTAGCAGCAGGGAAAACCAATTGAAAATGCTCACAGGAGGCGGCGGCAGCGTCGGCGGCGGCATCGGTTCTTTGAAGGGGCCAACCGCGACCTTGTAATGCGTACTCGCTTCCACTGGCACTCACACAGTATGTGCGTCCCTGTCTGTGTCGGCGCTTGTGGCGTTTTTAGCAGCATCATGCCAACTAATTTTCCAAATGACGCAAGTTAATTGCGTTGGCCCAGCCTATTGTCAAAGGTGAAAATGCGCAGACAGTCGCACAAAGCGGGGCGCATTCATTAAGCCAAATCATACTATAAAGAGAATATGTCGAGCAAAGGTAAAGCTAGTGAAATAACAATAAGAATACGAGGCAGTCGCTGTAGTAGTCGCTCTACACTTGGAGAAATGACAGAAGCTAATAATGCTCTCTACTTGACTAACTAAATCCTTTTTGAATTTGTTTTCTTTTTTTACAGTGCAGTTCATAGAAAAATCTATGCGCAGAGCGCCTGCTGTTTTTCGGGGCAGTCAGGGCTACCGATGAGCCCTACCACTGCCACTTACTACTACCACGATCACAATGAGCGACGCCCTGGCGCCTAGCCAAGTTGAGAACACAACAAATTAGTCAATGACGCGGCGATCTCCAGCTCCAGCTGGCAACAGCAGCAACAGCAGCGAGTTGTATTTGTATATTTCCATTAATATATTATTGCTTAATTTCTTTTGTTATGCTGATTATGCCGACAGACAGTGTTGGGCCAAACCAAACGAGACCCATGCCCACAGACAGAGAGATTGGTCCAAGAGTCAAGTCCAAGTGATGTTCATGGGAAAAACGGCAAAAGCATTGCATGATTTTCAATAATTTAACAGCCACAACTTTGGGCGCATACATATTTCAATAATCTTCTGTTTTTTTTGTTCTCTCTCTCTCTCCTTTTTTACCGCTGTCTGACAGTCTGTCTATCTGTCTGTTGGTTGCTTGCTTGCTTGCTGCAAAGTCCAACAATCTGGTCAGGCTGCAACACATGTTTTGTGCTTTTTGTGTTTTGTGTTTTGTGTTGAACATAAATGTTAATTTTCAGTTTGTCTTGGTAATTTATCATTTCGCGTCGCGTCTTTAAACGCTTTTAATTAAAACCAATGCGCATGTGTAACTTTCTTAAGCAGAGAGGCCAAGATTAGAGCGCTTCACTCGCATAGGCATAAGCATAAGCACTAGAGACTACTGTCTAGCTGACTTTGAACTTGGCCGACAGCACGTTTGTAAAATGATTGATGTGGTATTAATTTTAATAAACGCCTGTCCGCTCCATCAATATGCATATCGCTTGCCACAGCTCCACCACTTGACCATACAACAACCGACTCCGACTCCGACTCCGACCCCGACTCTAACTTTGACTCCTACTCTAGGCTCTAGAGTTCTAGTTCCAGTTTAGAGCGCATTTTATTCTGCATTTCTTACATTCAATTTCTATATAGGCACACACGCAGCTGCGTGGCATGGCGTCTGCACTTTGTGCTTGTGACTTTACACCACCAAACACTTTAAAATGTATTCTTTATGTGGTTGTTGTTTGAGGCATGGCACGAAGCCAGGCTCTTAACAATCTTATGGCCATTACGACTCTTACTAACTCTATTAAATGTGTCATGCTAGACAATTTCTCATCAGTTGCCACATATGAATGTGGAAAAACAATCAAAACTAATATTATACATTAAATTAAAATCAATCAATGAATTAATGTTGCGCATAACAATCATCATTAAGTTTATTTTTTTTTTCTACTCAATTTTCAAATACATTTTGCTAAAGGTATAAATTATGTTTGGCATTGGCATTGCTCGAGTTAACAGTTTTTTAGGGTCAAAAGCGGCACAGATCAAAGAGATGAATATTACATTAAGACACATAAGCATCCAAAAGATACTAAGTTAACGCGAATATTTTCTATGCTGCTGCTTTAGGTTGTGTATTATCTCAGATAAAGCGCGACAAAGTCAATTAGATCGATTGAGAGCAATGTCAGAACGTGTTGAAAAGTCATCGTCTGAGTGTTGTTGATCTGCAATCTTCGTAATACGATACATTCGATCAGTCGAGGCAAGAGGGTAGCGGGGCGGATAAGAAATGGTAAGATGAAAATCATTTCATCGTTAGCTTCACACCTCAAGTAGCCCAACTGAGCCAGAATAATTGATTTCAGAAGCGGCAGTTACCTGAGAGCCCACATAATTGCCATTTAGTACTCTAGTACTCTTCCCAATCTGTCTATCTGTATCCGTATCTGTATCTGTATCTGTATCTGTGGCCTGCGTATCTGCTAAGCCGTAGCGTGAAATTCGTTTGCACACAGACAGCGAAGAGCCGCTGAACAAGCCGCACCTAATCGATTTGGGAGCTAACTTTTGTTTAGAGAGCAAATCATCGTCAGACTTGAGAGCAGCATTAGATCTATTCGGTTAAATCATCATCAACAATGAAATTCAAACCCAAACCCAAACCCAAACCTGGATGAGTTTATGTTGTATGAAACAGCATCAGCATAAAAACAATTCATATCTAGGTTAATTTTTAACGCCACTTAACGTTCAATTGAAAGGAACAAAAGCAAATATTATTCGCATTATTTGGCTAAATCTATCTGCTGGGGTAGTTTTCAAGCTAAGTAAAGGGTGTCTTCTATTCCATATATATACATATAATGCTTGCCAAAAACAATAAAACGATGTTCTTTAATCTAATCGAAAAAACTTATTTTTCTTGCGATAAACTATTAAACTGCAAGGAAACGTTTTAGTAAACATAGAATGACACAATTTTAAAGATCTTGACAACTCTGAAAGTGAACTTTAAATTCTTTAACAACCCTGAAAATTCTACTTCAAGCCAACTCAGTTATAAGAATGCTGTCAAGCTGGTTTTAAGCTTTGATCAAATTTAGTTAGTGTTACTTTAGAGTATCTGACTTACCGGATTGACTTGCGGTTTCTGCAAATGTGTCGCGATATTTGTGATATTCATGCCAGCCATAGCCGGAATCTGTGAGCCGTATAATTGACCGGCGGTCGGTGTCATGTCCGTTAACATTTTAGCTGCTGCTGCTGTTGCTGTTGCTGTTGCTTTTGATGTTGCTGCCGTTATTCTTTGTTTTCTTTTTTGTTTTTTGTTTGTTGTTCTTTGTTTTTAGTTATAAGTTAGAACTTCCAAATTGTTGTACTATGCACAAAACAGAAATGTTTATTTTTTTTTTTGTTTTTTTGTTAACTTTCGTTTTTGATTAGTTTTAGTTTTAGTTGTTGTTGTTGTCTAGCTGTCTGGGAA
The DNA here is from genome assembly GCA_035044725.1 of Scaptomyza caliginosa. NCBI lineage: Eukaryota > Metazoa > Arthropoda > Insecta > Diptera > Drosophilidae > Scaptomyza > Scaptomyza caliginosa. The sequence continues at coordinate 94,612 of JAWNNR010000325.1, forward strand.
ACACACATACATTTAATTAAACACACTGGAAACACGCACGCTCTCTCGTCGCAAACCATAAAAAAAATATGCAACAAAAAGGATTCTTCATTTGGATTCTAAAAACTGCTTCCGAATAAACAAAAAAAAAAAAACAACAACAAACGAATATTAACACTTTTCACTGTCGATTGAGAATTTAGCGTTTGCAATTGTGTTTTTTTTTTATAGATATATATGAATATAGTATTTTACCGTCGGCTGTGACTTTCACTTCACTCTGACAGTGACAGTGCCTCTCTCTCTCTTTCTCCCTCTCTTCTCCTTGGTCTTTCTTCAGCAATTTGTGCTGTCACTTGCACAATTCCTGCGAACGTGACTGTGATCTGTGACTGTATTTGTGTATGAAATAAGTATGTGACTGGTTTTCTATGCTGTGACTTGCCAATTTGACTGAGACGCGAACGCCAGTTTGTGACACAACTTTGCGATCAAGGAAGAACACAAGCGATTAATATGCATATGGTGTATAACTGAAGCAAGAAAATATATTAACGCGAACATTCCATTTGCGAGAAGACATAAGCAGAAAAAAAAAACCATAAACTAATTCATAAAATGTGATACAAACGCACTGGAGAACGATGCACTTTAAACTGTTATATGTTTGTTTGTTACTGTTGTTGTTATTAATATTATTGCAGTTGCTGCTGTTGTTGTTGTTGTTGTTGTTCTCTTTTGTTTTGTAGCTTGTGTGCTTGCAGAGGCGTCGGCGGCGACGTTGGCGACAAGGAGGCGTCTGTCTGCACAAACAAACAAAAATTTTTTGGTATCCGCGCAAAAGTTTTCGGCGTCGTCGCTGATCGTTCAAAGGCTTTCAACTGTTTCACGCGATGCCAGCGCAAACAAAAAGCTTGGGCCCCGTTCTCGTGTTGTCGTTGGCGGCGACTGCGCTACGTCGTCAACGTCAAGCTAAAGGCGTTGTTGTCGTCGTCGTCGTTGTTGTTCGTTGTCGTTTTCAGCCTCAGCAGAGGGCGCGTCACAAACAAGTTGCCTGCTCCTGCCACTGTTAGTCTCTTGCGGCGCTATGCTATGAGAGAGAGAGCGCGATTTTGCAATTGTTGTAGGTTTTTTGCTTTTTTTTTTCTTTGGTTTTAATATCGTATGTTTCGCTTTAGCTGTGGTGCGCTAACAAACTGAGACGGCGACAGCAACAACGGGCACTGCAAGCAATCGCAAACGCAGCCTCGCCAACGCTACGCTACGCTCTCTCTCTTAGCAGCGACAGCAGCAGCGAAACCAAAAACAACAAACAGCAGCCATTCCCCCATTCATCATGACGCAGTTATTCGTAACATTGGCGCAGCTCTTGTCTGTACAATGGGTGCACAAAAGAGACAGCAATAGAGCTAAACCCACCACCGCTGTGCTGCTCGATGATGATCATCATTGCCGCTGTCTCTGCCTTGCCTTGCCTTGCCTTGCCATGCCTTGCTTTGCCTCGGCTTTTGCTTCGGCCTGCTGATGATGATGTATTAGCTTAGCTAGCACTAATACACACACACACACACACACACAGATTGTCCGCTTGTGTGTTCACTTCAGTTGGAGTTTTCGTTCATTCATAAATGCGCCAGCAGCAGAAGCACGCGCTCAAAACGAGTTTCCTATTTTGTTGTTTTGTTGGGCAACGCCCACTTTAGCATGCGTGCTGAGCGCCGACGCGGTGCTATCGACCAATCGCAGCATTGTCTTATGCCTTATGTGCCCTAACCTATAATTAGAGCGATGGCCGCTGTGCGAGCGAGCTAGCTGTACGCTTGGCACGCGCGACAGCTCTCTAGCGCACCTTGTCTCGCTAGCGCTCTCTCTTCGCATATCTGCTTGCAAAGAGCGAGAGAGAGCGTGTGAGTGAGAGAGGGAATGAATGAGAGCGCACAACTTGAAAGTTCGTGTTTCTCTTGTTGTTGGTTTTGTTTTAGCCCTTAGTCGCTGACTGCAGTGGAATCTCACATAGCGTGCGAACGCCAAAATGTTGCGCAGTATTATCGTATGGTTACGATTTCTTTAATTTCATACCCTGTCAAATCCTTTATACGAAAGGTATCAAGGATATGCTAAGATAACAATATCATTCGAGACTTTTTGCATTGTTCTTGCTTCAGGATCACAAGTTGTGTTGATCTAGTCCTGTTCGAATGTCTACGAGAGGCGACATTAGGGGTTAAACTGATACTGTTAACCCTTAAGGATATTCAAGGGTTATTTGCTGCTGATCCTGACAGGGTATTTTGTATGCCAAGCGCACTCTTGTTTCAACTTGTTTGTTTTGTTTTCTATGCTAAAATGCATAAAATGTTTTCAAATTGAAATTTGTTGCGACTTGTTTCTTGGAATTATCGATTTCGAATACAAAGTGACAAATTGCTTTTTGTTTTTATGTGTTTTCTTTTTTTTTTTAATTTTCTTTTTATGTCCTTTATAAGTCCATTCAATTTCTCGTTTACACATTCAATTTGCTTTTTTCATATCTCATAACTGTTTTGGGAACACAAAACATTAAATACACTTTAAATACAATTAATATTCATTTATTTTTAAAAATTGCTTCATTTCAATGTCAAACTTTTAACTGACACATATTGAAAACCGAAAATGTTTTAAACAAAACCAAATTTGTTTATTTTTGCTATCAACTTGATTGAACGCAACAAACTGTAAACATGTATGTGGCTTTTAGCTACAATATTGCGAATTTTCTCTAAATAAACATGAGAACAACTTGTAGAAAGTGCAAAAACACTTTTGCATCAGTAATTTTGTATTAAATAAAGATGTACCAAGCTTTTCCTTTCCATTCACAGTTTTTCTTGCCGTGTAATTGAGACACACCTCTAAGTGGCAGTTGGTGCACTTGAAAGTGCATTGTCGCCGAGATAAACGAAACATCCCAAGGAGAACCATTCAACAACACAACAGCAGCAAGAACAACAACTCTCTCAAAGCCACTTTCACGCCGTTGTGCAAACCCAAAACTCAAAACCCAAAACCAAAAACAAACAAAACACAACAAGCCTAAAACCCCAAAAGTGTGTATAGCACATGCCGTTAGGCCGTAGGCCTCTCATTCTGATTCTCCCAACCCATAGATCCCGCTGTAGATTAAGTTAGAGACCATTGTAGACAAATGCTGCTGCTGCTGCTGCTTGCATCTCACGACATTGCTGCGGGACCAACAGCAACAACAAGAACATTTTAAGCGCCGGCTCCTACTAGTTAGTAGTTACCATTTGGCAGCTGCCATTTTCGAGGACCAAACGAGGCCAACAAACTTCCTGTAAGTGTGTGGGGCAAGAACGTGGAGGTTTGTCGAGGGTTTTGTGGTCTGTTTCATCAGCTGACCGACACCAACACCAACACCAATACTGATGGCGAATAGACAGTTTAGTAGTAGTTATGTACAATGTACATGCATCCATGCAGAATTGACTGATTGCATTGCAACAGCCAACAGCGTCCACCTCCTCTCAGCAGGGAAACAGTGGGAAAGAGTGTGACAGCGAGGCTGGGTGTAGAGGCAGGTAGGGGAAGAATATGGGAGTTTTGTGGATGCCACATCGCTGCGTGACTGTGCCTCATCTTGATGATGGGCGAATCAACGTCGCGCACTCTTTACATCTCAATCGCTCTCAAAGTCTCATTGCTGTCTCATTCACTCTCTCTCTCTCTCTCTCTCTCTCTGTCTCTCTCTCTTTCCCGCTTGCTCGCTAGCTCTTTCATTCAGTCAATCGCATGCGTCGTCAGTCTTTAACACAGGTGGGTGTTAACTTGGGTGGTTAGCTGCTTTTGGAGAGCCACTGATTGCCCCTGATACCCCCGGGTGCAACCTATAAATGCCATGGCACATATCTACAGGCCAACCGCAAGAGCAATTGTTAACTGCCAGCTATGCAACATAACGGTAAAGTTCTCATATCCAAACGTACCCATCAAATACTTTCATAAGTTAAAACCAATAAATTGATCTTAGAACTAAAGCAAGTAGATAACATTTGGCATATTAAGCGAAAGTTTTTTAAATACCAAAAGAATCTGAAAATCTGTCGATTTCAGTTGAACACTTTCAATAGTATTCAAATCTATCTTGATCAGTTATTCAACATTAAAAGCGAAAGTCAGTTGGTTTTAGCTGCCTAAATGCATCGATCTCGTATTAAATTTTTAATTCATTCCCGATTCTCGATGTAGTATTGGAAAATCTGTTGCAAAACGCCAGAAATATTGGACTTGATTATATTATGACTAACTTGCAGGCACGAGAGACTTTTAACTTTAATTATTATTTTGTAGAAATGCCATTTAAATATATATTTAAGCTTTTAGCAACTGTTTAAAGCGAACTGCTTAATTAGCTAGTCGACTTATTTATTCTTTTGTTGTACACATTGTTTGTACTTGTGTGTGTGTGTGTGTGTGTGTATAAATTTTGTACAGATCAGCAATAACAATTACACTGTCAATTATTCAATGCACGCACTGCATAAAGTGAACAAATTCAACATCGACAACGACAACGACAACGATTTCAGATTTGACTTCAACTTCAATGTGGGCGTGCTCCAGAGGTTAAGTGTGGGTGGCGACGTGAATAAGGTGGCTGATGGAAGGGGTGGGGGGGGGGGGGTGTTGGTATTTTTGCCATAGCGTTGTCATTGCTGCCAGCTGTCAACACAATTATAATGACACTCGTATTGTCAGCCATTTGTGCTTAATTAAACCATTTGCAATTTGTTTCGACTTGGTGCACGAAAAGTTTCCCAATCAAAGAACACCTGGGCCACGCCCCCTTTTGGCCAGGATGAACGCCCCACAAAACGAAATTGGACAATTTAACCCAAAGCTTTAAGGCATTGGCATTAAATATTTAACTTTTAATTGCATTTATTTAATTAAGTTCTTTCACGTTAATTGTTTCGCGTTTCTACCCACAACAACACAATGCAACAACCGACAATTTGTGCAACGACCACATATCTGTCTGCAAAGTTGTTGTTGTTGTAATTTGCATGCAAAATGGCTTAATTAAGTTGCAAGCTTAACTTTCCCAAATGCATAGAGTTTTTTTTTTAGTTAAAGTGTTGTGCAAATGGAGAGATTAAAGTAACAAAGGTTAAAGAAAGTCTGCGTTTAGGAATATCTTCTTGATTGTCTCAACCCTTTCTATTCAAATGTACACACATATAGATTGTTGCTTTTGTGTGTGTGTGTGTGTGAAATTAGAAAATTTTAATTGGTTTTATGACTCAATAAAGCGTTTAATTACACATTTGTGTAAAATGGACAAAGAGTTGATTATTATTTGCGGCAGGCAATCAATTGCCTTGCCACAATTTGTTGCACACACATATTTCATAATTTATCTACATATATCCCAAATAGATTCAAAGCAGCAATGCCATAATCGCTTTTAATTAATATTGTCAACCAATTATAGTCCTATCAAACGAAAAAGAGTAATAAGAACAAGAACAATTAAAAATATATATATATATTAATATAATATTAAAATGATATGCATTTAACTATTTATTTTTAAACAATTAAACATGGCTATAAGCTAATGTTTCGATTCAATTTGGCATTGCGCATAAAGACAGTCAATCCACTATAATAATGAAGGGTATTATTTAGTTTTATTGTGTTGACTGGTTAAGGCCAAAAAGGGAAAGTGCTACCGAATATCCCAAATATCCCAACTACAACAATACCATAAAAATAAATATCTACGTATAAGTATATCAAAAAGGCAAGTCCAACTACAGCCGTTCTTGAGGCCATTCCATGGTTATGAAAACACAATTGCAGTCCAAGAAAGCAAACGTCAAAATGTGGGCGTTAATGTATGTGTGTGAGTGTGCGTGTGTGTGTGTTTGTGTTTGTGTGTTAGCCAGCCAGCATTCAGGGTGCAATGGCCCAGGCTCTGTTTTGAGGACCGAAGCCAAAGTCAAAAACTACAACCACTCATGAATGTATGTTGGCCAAAATGTTGCCAGGCGTAGAATGAATATAGTGGTGTGCGTAAAGGGATGGATGGCAATGGGGCAAAGTGGGGTGAGGCTAGGTAAAAGTTCATGTCGTCTAGAATAAACAGCAACAGCAACATCAGCGAACAACAAAGCAGTAGCCAAAAGCAACTAACCAACCGCAGTTGAAAACGCAGCCGTTGTCTCAGTGTATCTATGTGTACAGATGTATTTGTATGTGTGTGTGTGTGTGTGTGTGTGTATGCTAGAATATGTCTAAATATACATATGTGTATTATGGAGAAAACGAGTATTCCTTCTTCATTTTCGAAAGGGGGGGAATTCATTCTCTAAATTGCTAGGCGAGGGCGTGTCACAAAATCGTAAATCACTTTGAAGTGGGTCGTAGACGTCCAAGCGGCGTTCGAAACTTACGCCGATATAACAAAAAAAAAAAAAACACAACAACAAGAAACAGCAGCAGCAGCGGCAGCAGCACTTACAGACAGTAAGCCAACGTCCATATCCATATCGATGAGTTGCAGGGCCAGGGCCAGGGCCAGGTTGAGCGGCAAACTAAAGTTGGGCGACCCATTTGGATGCCCCGCAGCGACAGGAAAAATCACGCTAGGCGCTGCTTGCTCCTGCCACACGGTAGCGTTTATGTGTCTAAGCAACAGCAACAGCAACAACAACAACAAAAACACACTTTAAATCTCTATCTCTGATCTCTTTGCACTCTGTGCTGCGCTGATCAATCGATCGCAAATGCGAATCAATCAAAATTTCGCCTTGACTTTAAGCCCAATGGTATGGGAAATGGTATTTGTGTATTAACCCATAAGCAACGTCGTCCCGTCCATCAACATTCAACGACAACATATTATCATATTATTGCAAATTGTGCTTTTCGGCCCAGCTTCACATAATAACAATAATTATTAAGCAAATTAACGTTTCGGCCAACTTCCACCATCACCTCTAGCTGGCAAATGAATTGTTAGCCATCTTTATGTCAAAGAACATGTTTTTATTGATCTCTCAAGTGTGACCCCGTCCATCATTTTTGGATCTAATGACGGTTCACCTGCCAGCCTCCTGTCTTTCTACACGTCTACAACATCTCGTCATGTGTTTAATTTAGTTAGTTCTCCGTACGGATCTCTGCTTATGTCGATGTATTTGTTCTGGTAAAAAGGATAAGCGTACAAATTTTTTGCAACTAGAGCATTTTTATAGAAGAGTAAATTAAGTTAGAACCATTTGAACTAATAATCATATCTTCAACAAATAAATGTGTGTATGGCTTAGCGCCAGCAGATAGGACACTTTACTCTTCTTTTGGGGGCTTAGGCTGAGCGTTGCCAGTGCCATATTCTGAGGATGATTTTTTTGTCAGTTTAAAGCGCTTAGCCAGCGGCATATCATCGACACTTGAATCTGATTCCGATTCCAATTCCGATTCCGATTCAGTTGAGATAAGGTCAATAGTCTCAATGTCCGGCGTAGAGCCGGTTAGCTCCCCAGTATTTGGCGACAAATCGGGCTTAGCATTTGGCTGGTATACCTTTATGGCCCAAGAGCCATCCGAATGCAACTGAATTTCAGTATCATCACTTGTCGGCGACAAAGCATCTAAGACTTCCTGAAAATATCCATCGATACGTAGGTTTTCATATTGGGCTGGCTTATTGCACACCGGACACTTCCAGGTAGGATTGCGTTCATTCATCAGCAAATACACCTTGGCATCGAAGCACTGTAAATGCGAACACGTTGTTGCACGACATGGCAGTGACATTTTCATTTTGCCCAGTGGACACTTCAATGAGACACATAACATTGTTGTGAGAACCTCGCCGGCAGAGTCCTCGGCAAGTTCTCCCCTGACTGCAAGTTGTTAAGCAAAAATAAGTAACTCAATTTAAATCGCAATTTGCATATCGAAAGGCTATAGAGCAACTTACTTAAGGCACGCGTATAGCTAGCTCGCTTGACACCCCTGGCTTTAATGCCACTCAAGAGATTCTCGCTTGTAAGTTTCTTAACCAAATAGAGCGACAGACACAACGGAGTGATATCGTGGCTCCATTTCACCTTCAGGGTGTTATTCACCTTTGGCGACAGGTCAACAAGGTCGGTTATGTTCACGGGTCGTGCTGGACGCAGCTTACACAATTTACCATTGACTTTAACCGACAAATTTGGTGGAATCATATCTTCATGTTCACAATTGTCCTTCTTGTCGTCCGTGTCGAAGGCTTGACAAAAACGCAATTGCACCTGAATCTCTTGGTTTTCAGCGCTGTTGCCAACAAAGCGTTCCATGGAAATCTCTAAGGCGGTTTGAGGTTTCAGCACGAAACGAAAGGGCACCTCATGGACATTACGCACACCACAAGACTCCAGCTTTGTTGGTTCGATCAGTGTTTGCAGAACCCTGTAGAATGCAAGCTTCTTCAAACGCAATTTCGGATTTTTTATCATTTGACTAAGCATTTTCTGCGTATTGGCAAGACAAAGTTGGGCTTTCGTAGACTTTAGTTAAATTTAATTAGCCCCGCCCGGTTGTGAATTCGTTTTACGTTACGAGCGAACTTGCAGTTAGTCGTTAAACGATATTTTAATATTTTACTTTGTATGTCTATTTTGGAAAATTTGTGTTGGCAAATCTGATATGAGTGAAATCAGACAGATAATATTATTTATTTGATTTCTGTTCAGCTTGTGTTTTATCAAAAGCCTACTTGTACAAGTGTTTTCACTTATTGCACACAACAAACTATCGATAACTCTTCAATAAGTTAAAATTATCGAAGATATTATTTACAAAAAATCCTTAATAGAATCTTAACCAAACAAGCGATAGCTTTTTTTTCCCCACAAGCCTACAACATTTTCATTTATATTTATATTATATTTTTATATTAATCGATAATCATTTAAATGGTTATTTACAGCGCCACTTGATTTTGATTGAATCTTTTCAAAACTAATTGAGCTATCAAAATCAGAGCGCATCAACGTCACAATATATCGCATAATGCTCTACATAAATCCCAGGCTAAAGCTGAGCTTACCATATAATGACTACCTACCTTGATTACACACTCAACGCTCAACGCTGCCTCGTTTTGTTGTTGTTCATATATTTTTTTTTCGCTCAGCTCAATCTTATGTTTGTATGCGTATGTGTTTGTGTGTGTGTGTGTGGCAAGTTGAGGGTGTTGCTAACTGCGGCTGTTGCTGTTGCTCTGGCTGCTGCTGCTGCTGCTGATGTTGCTAGTGATGGTGATGGTGATGGTGATGGTATGGTCCAAAACCTGTGTTTAAGCTAAAAAGGGTGTCAACATGCAGCGACGGCTCTGCAATATGTGTGTGTGTGGAGTACTCCACACGTTGCACACCCCAGTTAGCGTAGTCTGCTTGCCACTTCTGCCTCACTTCTTGCTCTCACTGGCCGGCCAACAACAACATCCTTGTTGTGGTTGCATGCCGTCGCTGCCGCCTTTGTGGCTTCATTGCACTTAATTATTGTTATTTATTATTTTTATATTGTTTTGATGAGATGTTCAGCAACATGTTGACGAAATGTCGAATTTGTAAATTGTTTAAATCAACTGAACGCATGCCCCAGACCAAAACGCCAAAGGAAGTGGAACTGAAAGAGCGTAAAAGGATGGACAAGACCAAGGAAGATGGGGGCAACTCTCACCTCTGTGCCTTATAATTGATCGATTGCAGCTCGAGGCGCTTAGCAAAATTATCATAATTAGACTAAATGCTTAACACCAGTGAGTCAGTCAGTCAGTCAGTTAGTCAGTCAGTCCTGCCAGCTACTGACTTCCCATCAACTTAGCCAAAGCATTCTCTGATTTCCCTCTCTCTTGGTCGCTTGTGTTTAAAGGACGTATAAATTGTATTGATGGCGCCAGCGATTAATTGATCCATTGGCTTTTTGCCCACAATTTGAACATTTAACGCATTTGTCCTTTGGCTTGCATTTTAAATGCAACAACGTATATAATTATGCACTTAGGCCAATTGACAGAGCCTAATGAATACAATTCAAAGCAGCAAATTGACAGGCAGCAAATCAAATCTAGCAAGAAATATAAAACAAAATGTGCTCAAATTACAACAAGTATGCATTGAATGAAGTATTCATTTCAATTCATTTATCTACCCATTAAGCTGTAATCATATGCTTTATTCCATGGTACAGCAAAATGATACACAAATCAACAAGAGCAAGCAACGTAAAGCCTTTGAAGTTGGAAGTACTTGAGCTAAATGCAGAATTATGAGAATAATCGATTGGATTTTGTTTTAATGCCAGATAGTGCTTTAAACTTGAGAACTTAACATGCGTTAACTTGTATGTTCTTAGAAATTCCAAGTTGTACAACGTTTAGCTGTCCCTTTTGTGGCACAAACAGACAATTAATTATTATGCTCAACAGCGCCAAAAAGTCGGCAAAGGCTAGAGAGAGAGACTAAGTGGTAGAGTTGGAAAGCTGTTAAGCTGAAGAACTAAGGAACTGAAGAGCTGGAGCGCTGGAGCGCTGGAGCGCTGGAGAACTGGTGGTAAGGAGTTCACTGAGGAGCTGCAGAGTGTCCGGAATGGGAACGGCAGTCGAAGCATTTTTCTTTTTACAGCATAACCTGTAATTATCATTCGATACAAATCGAAAAACGAAAGACACAAAAATTTATTATTGTGAATTAATAAATTTTATTTTGTTTGCCGTTTCGCCGTTGCCAACTTGGCTCAGCTCGGGCTCTGGAACTCTGGGCTAACTCTTCCAGTCACTCGCATAAATACATACATACAAGCATGTATGTATATGTCTGCTGCTGCTGTTGTTGTTGTTGTTGTTGTTGTTGGAGCTACAATTTTTTTTAGTGCTGAAATAATTTTTATTAGTATTTCATGTTGTTGTTTTTGTTTTCTTTATGCATTGTGTTTTGTTGTTGCATGTTGTTTTGTAGTTTGCTTTTGTTGTCTGACAAGGCGCATATATCTTGGGCATTATCTTGTCATACGATCAGCCCGGCAACAGCAGCAACAACAACAACAACTAAAAAATTGTTATAAAGATGAAAAATGTAATACGTATGTATATATGTACGAGTATGTATGCACGTTCAAATTAAACGAAAACGAGAAGAAACAGAAAGCTGTTTTTGGTATGAGCAAAAACAAAAAAAAAATGGTAATAAAAAGCAACTTCAACTATTTATTCAGATAATATGTACATATACGTAGAACTATCTGTCTTTGGTTTAATTTAGCGAATTTTTGCAAAGCTCACCACAGAACATTTACTTAATGCAAAAAGCAATACAGCTCATTGTTGTTGTATCCCCTTTTGGAGAATGTTAGCTTTGTGGGCGTGGCGATCGCATAGAAATTCGCTCTCTCTCTCTCTCTCTCTGTTGCTGCTGCCTGGTTTTTTTTTTATGACAATTTCCAACATGACAACGACACAAAAAGCAACATTTAACGAAGTTCCAATAAAAAAGCAAACAACTGAAAAACATTACAGCCAAAAGCTTAACGACTAAACGATGCGCTGTTTAAGTTCTAGTAAGAAGCTATAAACAGCAACAATTCAAGTAAAAGTAGATGATGTATTTATGTATCTTATCCATTGCAATATTGCTTTGTATACTCAAAGAAATCATTATTAAATCTAGCAAACTTTTCCCATCTAGTTTGCCTTTGGATCAGTGTATAATAAACAGGCAAATAAAAAATCAAATAAAGAAATAAACAGACGACAACAGCAATGGCAATGACAAAAACGCTACAAATAAGGTAAGGGTTTGGGTATGAGGGTGGAGGGGATTTTTGGTGGATGCGCCTGGATTGGGTTTTACGGATTGGCCTGGTTTGAGTTGGGTTGGGCTGCTTTTAGGTTGGGTAGATTTTTTTCCTCCTCTGTTCTGTTCTTTTTATTTATTTTTTGCGTTTTACGTTCTTTCGGTTTAGGTTCGGTTCGGTTTCGTTTGGTTTTTGGTACAGCTTAAGAGGGAAATGTGAGGGTAAGCGGATAGCTTGCTGTGGGAATAGTGCTGCAATTTTTCCCCCCCATTGAAATTAACGCAAAAAAGGCGTGCCCCTTTTACTGTTGACAATAACAACAAGGGAGAGGGAGACAGAGAGAGAGAGAATGCACGCATTCAAAAGGGGAGCCTTGGCAGTGGAGTGAAGGTGGTTGCGTTGCGTTAACGTAGCGGTTAGGGGATAGCTGAGGGGGTTAAACACAACCGCCGGCGAACAGTAAACAAACAGAGACGAGGCCAACAAAACAACATGAGGCAGGCAGTCAGTGCGGTATTTAAGAAGCTGGGGGGGGGGGGGGGGGGGGTGGAGGCGTTGGGTGTTTGTAGGTGGAAAATGGGGTTGTTGTTCTTGTTGTTGTTGCTTAGGGGCTGCTGTGTGCCAAGTTGTGCGGGTGGTGCGGGTGGTGGTGGTGGTGGTGCAAGCAAGACAAGTTGACTCTCGCTAAGCTGCTTGCTACTCAATTAATTTTTATTGCGCTGTCAGCACAGCAGCAACAACAACAACAACAACAACAACAATCGCTCTCCTTGTCAAGTTAGCTATCAAAATAACGAAAAAAACGAATGAACAAAAAAAAAATGGTGAAAAACACCGCCGCCAACCCCTTTTGGCAGCTCATAAAAATGTCACAGCAGCTAATTAAAAAGAGCAACAGCAACAACAACAAGCGGCACAATATCGATGGGGTCCCAAGCAAAACAAACACAAAACGAACAACAACAACAACAACAACAGTTCAAAACTCAATAATGAGTTGTTGTGACAGCTCTTTGACAAGTTCACAGCCACAGCTTCAAATCAGAGCACGTGTCAAACGCAACCACGAAGACTCCTCCAACGGTTTGATTGACAGCCTTCTGCTGCTTCTGCTCTCTCTCTCTCACTCTCACTCTCTCTTTCTTTAACCATCTCTTTTATTAACTCTAGCCAATCGATGATGCTTTCAAAGCTCCAAATTAAATTAAATCAGTGTGATAAGTTAGACATTTAAGAATTATTTGATATATTTCTAAGATTTTCACATTAAAATCTAGTTAAACCAAGCGATTGAAATGTGTGTTTATTAACAATTTAAAACGATTTTGTATAGATAATGAGTTAGCTAGTCTATCATCTGAGGCCGCCTCGTTTAATGAGCCAAAAAAAAAAATAATAAAAAACGATTTGCACCATTAACATTTTTAAGTATATATTGCAAGCGGTATGGTCAAAACGAATGTATTAATTATGAGAGCGCAAAATTTCCAACACATTGTGTTTAACAAATGGTTTTTCTGTCTTTTGAATATGTGTATGTGTATGTGTGTGTGTGCTTGTGTGTGTACGTGTACGAAAACCCGTCTAGACTAGAGAAATTTTCATGTCAAAAGCGAAAATTTTGGCTTTTTAACCTGCGCATTGGCCATGCTAAATTTTCGTGATGCTGCGAAAGTCAAATAAAAGCAAGCACAAAAACTTCAAAACCAAAAATGCCGACTACAGTCAACATAAGCTTAAGATATCTATACAAAAATTCCATTAAAAACCGCCAAGACTACCAAATACCCTGTAAAATTTTATGTAATCGTATGGAAACTTGTTTTTGTTATATTTCTCCGTGATTTTCTTGACAGCCATTCATACCCTAACGAATGGCATTATGTACAGAGTATAATAATGTAAGCGCTTAACATTTTTCGCAACGCTCTCAATATAAAAAATACCAAAAAGAAACACAAAAAAAAAAAAGAAAAGAAGGGTATTGCCGTTGGTTACTTGGCAGCGCTTGTCTGGAGTATCAATATGGCCAGGTTGGGCATTTGTCGGTGCCGTCCAACACACCACCACCTGCCTCAATCCCTGTGCAATGGTTTGGATGAAGTCAGGCCGTGTTTTGAACCTCGATGACTCCGACTTGATGATTTTGACTTGAGTTCTGCGCAAGTCTTGTGGCCCACGGGCAGCCTGAATGGCTGACTAGCTGCTGCTGTTGCTGTTGCTGCAGTTTTCTTGGCCAGATATGCCTGACGCGTTGAAGATTTTGTTCCATCCCACTTTTTGGCCACATAAGGCAGACGAAAGATTTGTGTGCCAAAAACGCCAAAGACGCGCAGACAAGACTCGAATGTTGCAGCCATTGCTTTACTTCAGTTGAATTCTTTTTCATTTCTTTTTTGGTTTTTGGTTTTCTTTGTTTTACTTGCATTTACCTTTTGTGCTCATTTATTTAACCCATGGCATGAGAATTATTAAAAATTTTATTCGCATAATTTGTGAATTATTTTCTGTTGTGTCTGCGCGCCAAAATACAGCAAAAAAAAAACACAAAAACCACCTCCAATGCCACAAACCCGTTGCCAAAGACGCGACGCGTCGCCATGCACCCAAATGCTGCTCCAAATCTCAAACTAGAGTCAAACATCGCCATCGCCATGGCCTGAGCCTGTCTGTCTGCTCGGCTCGTCACGCATCGCCTACAGATTGTGACGGCTGTTTCGCGATGTTTAAATTTTTATAAACGCATAGTTCACAGTCTCAATTGTTGGACCGCAGCTCTATTTGATCAAGCGGCAAAAATGTTGTCAAGCCTGCACTCCAACAACAACAACAACAACAGCAACAATAATCAACTATGTCTAACGGCTAACTGTTGTACCGCAACAGAAAGCGGTAAATATTCGCGTACCTATTATCAATTTCAACTTGAACTAGTTACTTATGAAGGGAAGTATAAGTTTTTCAATAGCTTAAGGGTTATGTTATTAATCATTAATCGTTTAATCTACATACGGAAAATATTAATTAAATTCTAGCATTAAATTTGGCTAAAATGGATATTAAAGTGAGTTATGAACTCTTAAAGTAAGCTCATGTTTTTTTTTTTACATATATCTTATTACTCAAAAACTCAACTCGAAGTTGTTTGCAAAACGAAAATGTATCTTTAAATGATACGAATTGTATTTGCAATTTGGCAGCTGCTGTTTAGAATTTGTCATTTATCAAGTCCCAAGTAAAAAGAAGATAGCCAAACAAGTTGCTGTTACCTTATGCATACTACACATGTAGTTGAGGCTGCAACTGTAGGTGCTGTTGGCTTCAAAGGCAGCGAAACGGCATTCATTAGTCAAAAATTCAGGTCGAAATTCCAAGAAGTGCACGGGCCAAATTCATTCAGAAATTGCACTAATTACACGAAAAGTGCACACAAATTTCGGCTGCCAGTGGTCAAAAGATAGAGTAGAATGCCGCCTCGTTTAATTGGGCTGCAATAAGGACCAGAAACAAGAACAAAAAAAACAAAAAGTAGAGCAGCCTGTGCTGTACTTTTCAATGATAAATTAGTTTAGGTTAGGACCTGCCTGCCTGCCTGCAAAAAAAAAGGAGAATAATAAAAATTACACACGAAAATGAAACATAATTTGTATGTAATGAATTAGAATAGGTTATTTTTTTTGAAGGCTGCACCAGTTTTGAACAACGCCCATGATTTCAAATTCAAATCTAATAAATGTTGTGTAGATGGTTATTTGTACACTCGTCTTGGCAGAAGCGATCCCGAATACCGGGATACCGCAATTAGCCTTTTTCAACTAAAGTGAGAGACAGCGAGAGAGTGAGAGCGAGAGAGAAGATGCGTGTGAATGTAATGTGACTGGTTATAAGAGAGGCACTAAAGCAGCCTCCAGCAACCTCTTGACACCTGTTTGTCATGCGGCCAACACACAGCAGTCAGAGCAATAGTCTCAAGACTCAGGGCTACTAAAAACATAAGTCTCGCTGCGCCACTCCCTCGCTACCTCGCTGCGTCGCCCCGTTAGTCCAGTCCATTCGGGTCTACAAATAATTCATCATTGCGCAATGTCTGACCCCAAGCAACATTACCATCACAAGCCGAAAAATGGTTTCCTATGGACTTGACTCCGTGCACAGTCGCCAGCAGTGGATATGAAGAAACAAACAACGAGATGTTCTTAACCCTCTCTGTGTGTATGCTCATCTTTAATATAAATGATCTTTTTAAGTTGCTGTTGCCCTGCTTCGTTCTACATACATGCATGCACTCGCATGAATCTCGCTCTTCCCTGGTTTAGCCAGACTGCCAACTGCCAACTGGCAACCCCATAATTATGCGTCTTTGACACAACGTCTGACTGGTACTGGTACTGGGCCTGTGACTGGGATTGGGATTGGGCTGGAGCGGGGCGTCGCCTTGCTAAAACCTCCTAACCAAAAAAACAAGCACAACAAAATCAAAAATATTCCGCGAATTTCTAGATACGCATACGCAGACTTATGCATATATATAGAAATATATGTTTGTTTGTTTTTATCAGCTCTTAAGAATAATTTTTTTGTAGTCAGTTGCAGTAGCTAAGTACATTCTTATAACGAAATAGTTAAATTACTAAACACAATGCAGCTGACTTTAAACAAATCTTTTGTTACGATTAGATCAATTTATCTCACTTTTAAGCGTTTCAGATTTTCTGCTTTCTCACACATATTTAAGTATGCATATTTATACATTTTAAGTATATTATAAACTATTTCATTAATTATATAGCTTTCTGTAAGTCCTTCAATAGCAAACTATTAGGTTCTTAATATAAATCTGTTGACTGGTTCATTGACATTTTTATGTTAATGACCTGGAGCATTTTGGGCATAATATTGAAACATAAAAATCTATATGAAAATATGTATATTCCTTAACCACAATCATTGATTTCTTATATAAATATTTCCTAGCTACAAGTTTGTTTCAGTGAATGCGCCAAAAGACTTTTCAATAAAACTATAAAAATGACTTGTACAATTTTTGATAATGTTGTGAGTAATATAAAGAAAGGACTTGCAGTGTTTCTATGACTTAAATCAATATTATTAAGTATAAGTATATTATTATGTTTTAAAGTCTTTTAATATGATACTTTCACAGCTGGCGTGTGAATGTTAAAATTGCGCTTTTAGACAATTCAAGTTTCATTAAGTACTTGGCACAATAATAGTATTATTAATAACTATAATTGATTTTCGGTGCTGCCTCTGATGTGAAAATCGATTAATAAACGATGGAAAATAAACGCGGTAAAAATTAATAAATTTGTGAACGAGGTTGCCCAAAGCTGACTATATGCAGACTAGAGATCACTCTCTCTCTCTCTCTCTCTCTCTCTCTCTCTCTGTCTCGCGCGCGCGCGGTCTCTTTCTCCATACAGATTTAGACGTGGTGTGGTGGCGCCACTAGGCTGGCCCATAATTAACCAAACAAAGAACCGCATAGGCCGTTAAAGTGTCGAAGCCCAAGTCAAAGTCAGTTCATAAGCAGCACAAACTGAGAAGAGGCAACGAAAATAAATAAAAAACTATTTGAGAAGTCTCGAAAAAAGCAAATCAAAAATGCGGCAAAGTACAAAAGAAAGCCAGACAGACGGAGGTAACATTGGAAACTGTAACGAAAGAGCACTCATTGTGTCTGTGCGTGTGTGTGTGTGTTTGTGTGTGTGTGTTTGCATTAATGTTGCCACCTACGTACCCAAAACCTCAGCAACAACCTCAACGAAATGAGCCTTTTATATTTTGGTGTGTGGGACCTGTTGAGCTCCCCAAGTCCCACACCAAAAAAAGGCTCGTCTGAAGTTGAAAATGAAACTTGATGTATGTGTATAAGTGTGTGTGTGTGTGTGTGTGTGTGTGTGTGTGTGTGTGTATAGCAGAAGCAGCAAAAATCATTAAGCATGATTAAAATGTGCGAAAGGATAAAATGATTTACTTTAAATGAGTTCAAGTTTCTAAAAGGTCTTTTTCATCTTTTTCTTTTTTCAACGTAATTTTAATACGCCTCACGCATAAATTATGAGAAATATACTTTTTGTCTGCCTTTCTCACCACTTTCAAAAGAAGCTTAATACACTTAATTTGTCATTTCCATTTTTTTTTTTTGTTTTGTTTTGTTTTGTCTGTGTGAATTAAATACACTTTTTAATCAAACTTTGTTGCAAGCTTTGCTCTTGTATAGAAAGTGAAGACAAATAGTTGGAATCTTGTGATAGTTTGTTTATAGAAAAATTATGTGTTTGTACTGTGATTAAGAGCTAAACCATATTAATATGTCTCCGCCTTGGCTGCTTCGCTTGTGGCTCCTCTTTATGTAGGCAGCATTACAAATAAATAATAATAATAATACCTTCATTCTTTCTTTCTTATGCTTCAGTTTTTTTTATTTGCAATAAAAGAAGAAGCAGCCACAACAGCTTAAATATATCATTTCTGTTGCTGTTTCTGATGTTGCTGCTGCTGCTGTTGCTGTTGCTGCTGCTTCTGTTGATGTTGCTGTTGCTGTTGCTGTTACTGGCAGCCCTGTAATTAGCCACAGACGCTGGCTGCTGCTGCCATTGCCATTGCCATTGCCAACTCTGTGACTTGTGAGTTTGAGTTTTAGTTGAAGTTGAAGTTGGAGTTGGAGTTTGGTGCTTGGGGTTTTTGGTTCTCGATTCGCAGTCGCAGTCGCAGTCAGTGTCCGTGTCCGTGTCTGTTTTTGTTTGCGCCTTTTCAGAGGCCTTTCAGCTGCTGGCGCAAAGTTCCTAAGTTTCGAAATCCAAGTCAAAGTCAAAGTCAAGTCCATGGCCATGCCTGCCATCGCAATTTTGACGTTGCCGTTTGACCGCGCGACCTGCGAACAACAACAACATCGCCAACAATCTGCAGTTTTGTATACATACCCTATACCCTACTGTAAGACCAGTTAAAGGAGTATTAACATATACTGTGACAAGTGTGTGATAGAATTAAAACCGTCAGCTTAATACAGAGACAAACTGATATTACAGGGTATATTTAAGGTTGATCAGACTCACTTTTAAAGCAACACACATTCTTACGTGTTTCTCTTACCCTTTTTTTTCTCTTCCTCTTCTTATTTTTTTGTTTTTGTTGTTGCTGCTGCTGTTGTTTAATATGGTTTGTAGGTGCAACTCGTAAAAGTCTAGACGTGATTGTATCACGATTTCTATCGCCATTTTCGCTGATGTTGTTGTTGTTGTTGCTGTTGTCTTTCTGCGTTCTTTTTAGCCATTTTGGTCCGCCTCGCGTCCTCCACACACACACACACATATATGTATAAATATAAGTCGCTCTCTCTCTCTCTCTGTCTCTTTCTCTGCAGATCCATTCGTTTGAGTAAAGGATTCTTGGTAATTTTCGTGCCAGCAAGGTGCTTAAAAAGTCTAAAAACTAAGAAAAGTTTCTCATTCGGCGACTTCATTCGCATCATAATGAATTGAGTGTAGATCAGGTCTTGGCAATTCCGTTATTTTTTAATCAATTTTTGTATTCTTTGCGAGAATGAAAGATAAAACGAATTGTTTCTATGTACTACAACAAAAATACATTTAAGTGACAGTTGATTAATTGGTATCAGGTCTAGTTAACTAATTGAGTTGTCACACTTTCAATCAAGCAACAAACATAATCAATAATCAATAAAATTAAATAGGTTAGCATAACAAATATAGGGACAATATTTAACCCTTCTACTTTTGGTGTAGCGAGAAAATATTTTAATTTATACAAATGACAAAATAATTAAAATTACCAAGTTGACCGAGCCGTCAGCTAGACAATATATCATTAATATAACAATATGACATCGCAAACGTGAACGTAAACGTAAACGCAAGAACGTACGAGCATGAAGAACGAAGCATGGCCAAAAGCATAATGGCCAAAATGAGGCACGAGCACGAACAGCACAGTGACGACAATGCCCCGCGAATAGACTGTTATCCCAATTAGAGTTGACTTACCATGGCGCCCTTTCGCTCGCGCTCTTTCTATCTCTTTTACTCCATTGGGGTGACAATGTTCATTATTGACAAATTAATTGTCACCTTTTAACAAAATGCGAAACAGCAACAAGAACAACAACAACAACAACAACGGCAGCAGCAGCAGCAGGTAAGACTCAAGACATGGCACAGACCCTAGACACAGACAGAGGCCGTTCAAATGACTAAAGGGCAGCCATTTTAATACAATTATTGTACAACAATTGAGGGCCATTGAAATCACATAATTATGATTGAATCGGCCACATACTTTGTGGGGTATGGCAAAAAAAAAAAAAATAGAGAAAAAAACCGTAAACGCTAAACACGTCAAATATAGATTAGCGCCTTTTGTTAGCCAGCCGAAAGCAGAACTTTGGCAGAAACCTACCCAAACCCCGCTAAAGTGAACTTGTCTAAGTGTCATTAGTTAGCGCAGGATACGCTGCCAAACGCCAACAACAATAGTAACCTGCAATGTGGCCTAAAAATAAAATTAAGGCCGGAGACATACAAGTATATATAGGCTGTAAATCGAATTTACTTAATACACTATAATGTGTGCTAGTCCTAACGAACGCTGTTTGCAATGTACTCCTTGGTTTGTTAGCGTATCGAGGGCAAGTTTGAGCGAGACTTCATTTGTAATTAAATAGACACGACAACGGCATAACCCAGAAAGTTAATCATATTTTAATGTACAACCCTCGACGGAATGGATATTTGCTGGCAAAGGGCCAAAGGGTACAAAAGGGTACAAACGGGGGCCAACCAGTGGGGGCCAAACTAATTACAATCACAAAGCATAGGAGCATAGCGCAAGGCTATAGCAGAAACAGCAGATACGTAGTGTCATTAGCAAGACGCCTTTTGTTGTCCTTGTCCAATTTCATGTCCTTGTTGCTGCTCGCTTCAAGTCAGTCTCTAGCCAACTAGCCAACTGAGTGTGCCATCGATGCTTATCAATGGTTTAGTGGCAATTTGTAGACGATTCTTGTCCACGTCAATGCCTGAATTGTCGTCGCTATTGTCGTCGCAGTTGTTGTTGTTGTTCTAGCTTGACACTTGCTGCTACTACTAAACAGTGCTGCCAACTATAATGACACTAACAGAAAACACGTTCGGCTAATGAAAGGTAGCAGCAGTGGAAGCAGCGCCTCCACACCTGGAATGTAATTTATCTAATGCAGTCATTAATTTCATATTAACAAGGTGCGGATAGTAAATTATCTTGACAGAATCTACTCGATATACCAACATATGTACGTTTATATACTTATTAAACTTGTACTAGTTCATGGCACATACAAATAAATGTGTGTGTGTGTGTGTGTGGTAAATGAAGAGCTTTTACATTTATCATATGGTCAACAATAGTATACTTTAAGAGATATGCATTTAGAACTGTTTTAAGTTGAAAAATGATATAATCCTTTAATCTAAGTCTTCATCAACATCATATCTCTACTCTCAGGCACAATTATCCCTACTTTCTTGTCCTTCTTAAGCTAGTGTGCAAGGAAAGAAAGTTTGTTTACCCTTCAAAATCTTTAAGTACACAATAAACTAACAAATAAAGTTTCCATTTTCTTAATTATTCTCTTCTATATGCAATTAATTTGCAATCATTCAGCAGTAATAGCATCCATTCAACAAAATTACCAAGCATTAACAATTAGGCTAAAGCACACATTGATGCGAGGGGAGTGAAGGGAGGGTAGAGACAATAAGACACATACGCCCACAGTGGTGGACACTTTTAAGTTTTAAGCTTGCAGATAAATCTAGAAATGTCGCAAACGAATGGCACGTGACCTTTGACACATTAGTGTCAGTTGTTGTCTGGCTGATGCAGCCATTAAAATCAAAAGTCGAGCAGTGGCGAAGATTTCGTTTCAATTCGTAAGGGAGACAGGGAGACAAACGGCATGACGAGGCAATTTACACAATTGTTGTCAAATTAAAGTGCATCCGCTTCGATGGTCATTTAAAGCCAAAAGTCGTCGTCGACTTGCCAACAACTTGGAACACCCTAATAATACACACACTAGCACACACACACACCCAAACGCACGTGATCTGGCAACGCATCATGTACGCTTTTCAAAAACAGTTGAAAAATCTTCACTTCACTTGCCTTCGTTGTTTAAATTGTGCGCGTTGCGCAAATGTTGACGTTAATAAATTATAAAATGAAACTAATGACAAAACACAACCAACCAACAACAACAGCAACAACAACAACAACAAGACTATGGCGGGGGTGAACAACATTTTAAAACTGAGATTCCCAATTTGTGCGAGGGTTGCAAACCGCGTAACTAGCGCAAATTGTATTAACGCGACTTGTACTCCCCTCCGCCCCTCCCCCTTAACGGCGCCCACCCAGCAACTCGAAGCGCGCCAGGAAGGACGCAATTTGGTCGAGATGTGCCCACGTGACCGATGCGAAAATAGCTTTTCGGTGGCTGCGCCAGTTTTTCCGCACATTTTTCACCAAGTCTTTGGTAATAATTTAATATTACTTATACGCCATGTAAGTTAATTAAAAATTCCTTCTCTCTTTACATTTACAATATACATATATGATTTTTTTTTTCTCATGCCGTATGTAACATGAAATTAATTTTGCGACGTGGTTCGGCTATGCACATCTGCAAGCAGAACCAGACCCCGACACGCCCCAGAATCCCCTCTTACGATGGCCCTCGGCTTGCCCCACCAAACTGATTGGCTGGGGGAGGCACACCTGCAAGTGTCATGGCTGCAACGTACTGCTGTACAGAGACGAGGCTTGCAACAACAACAACAACAACAACAACAACAACGTCAGCAAAATCCTACACGTTGTCGACAGATCCGCATGGTTCGATAGTGCAAAGTGTGCCGCAAACATACAACAACAACAACAACAACCATGCAAAAATCAAAAAAAATTATATATATATATTTACTAAACAAGTAAAGTATACATGAGAGTGCTTAACGGAAAAATACCCTATTTAATTTGCACTAAAACTAATCAGTATTGATTGCAATGATATACATAAAATATATATACGTATGCCCAATACAACATTAGATAATTTATTTATGTAAATCAACATCTGATGAATTATATTTATATAAGAGACTTTTATTATAATGTACAAAATAATACTAATCAAAATTAATACAATCATAACAAGCAGACAATTTGTCGATTGTCAACTTAATGATATCGATTTTACGAGGTATATTCATTAAAAAAATATATTTTTAAGTGGAAGAAAAAAACGAATGCTTAAGAAATTGGTTTAATGCAACGCAAGGCGCAAAAGTTGTTTGCAAAGGAAAAAAAAAACGCCAAACTAAGCACATACTACAGGTACTCCATCTGGAAACTCCAACTTTAACTCCAGCTCGTGTACACACACACACACACACACACACGTTGCAGTGTCTTGGCTTGTGGCTCCGTTGACTGCATTTTGTTTACGCGCTGCACTTTATTAGATTTTTATCTGGTCATGTTTAAAATGACTTGAGGTCTTGAGAGGTAGGTAACCGAGTCTATATGTGTATGTATAGATGTTGCCGTCAACAAGCTACATGTCTGGCATTGGTAACT
This sequence comes from Scaptomyza caliginosa, assembly GCA_035044725.1. Taxonomy (NCBI): domain Eukaryota; kingdom Metazoa; phylum Arthropoda; class Insecta; order Diptera; family Drosophilidae; genus Scaptomyza; species Scaptomyza caliginosa. The sequence continues at coordinate 118,102 of JAWNNR010000325.1, forward strand.
ACGAGATGCTCTTAAATACTTCCTACATACTTTTATTCAATTATATGCTTTTACAGCACATAACCAGCTATGTGCGGCTCAACTGAACCAACGAAACGCTTTTGTTTTTAAGCTAAACAGCTTGGTATATAAAGAATTTTTTAGTGTAACACTTTTTGACACACATAGGCAAAATAATTAAATAGTTATCTGCAAGTCAATTGAAATTTTATCGATAGCCTTTTGCCAATCGACTCGAACTTGACTTGATCAGCACTCGTCTCACCCTACCCTGGCCCTAACTTTGTTTCAACTTTATTTGAAGTAATAGTGTTACAACAAAGGCAACAAAATTAATTTTATGCCTTCACACAAAATATTTTATAAAATCCAATAAATATATATAGAAAATTATAGTTGCCTTGCTGGTTTATCAGCTTTTTGTTTAATAAACAGTTGGTCAACTGCGCTCGTATCTATCCTTCTGACCTAAATTCGTTTAGTACGTATAAGGCATGATCGAAAAGAGCTTCAATGGTCTGCTTATTTGTTATATGGTTCGATTTGTTTAAGACTATTATTATGTAAGAGCGGCAAAACGCTCGACAAATTGCATTAAAAGGTCTCAAACAAAACAAAACGAAACGAAACGCAAGCGAACATAAGCTAAACATAATCTACAACTCATCCAACTTGCTTACACCCATCAATCAAAGCATCAAGCTTAAATCGCTTAGTGCGTAGAGTGTGGGCCAAGACGTCGCCGATGACAAGGATGGGGGCGAAAGCGAGAGCGACGGTGAGGGCGGCAACAAATGATCGCCGGTTCATGCGCTCAATTGAGCGTTCAATCAATGCTAACGCCCCCAACGCCCACCACCGCCTCAGCAGCAACAGCATCATCATCAACTTTGCTTCCCAGCTGGCACAGTAGTTCATGTCTTTATTTTGTTGTTGTTGTTGTTGTTGTTGGCCAAGCAGCGCTGACATTCAATTAAGGCAAAGAATAACTGAAATGAAGAAAGCGCCGCCACGCTGCAATTTCAACACTCGTCTCAGATTCTGCTGCTGCTGCTGCTGGTGATCAGCATCGGTATTGTTGGTAGGTGTTGCACTCGCAGTGGCAGGCTGGCAGGCAGCCAAAGCAGCGCCGAACTCTGTGCACCTGTGCATAATTGCCTATTCATGCGGCAACGCTTTGATATCAAATTAACACACACACACACACAGACACACAATCACAGCACAGTGCAGTGCGCACTAAAGTCCGCTTTTCGAGAAATCCCACAAAAATTATGTTCGGTCATCTTTACATCAGCAAATTTCTTTTTTGGCTTGTAATAGCGCCGCTCTAAGCCACAAAACCAAAAAACAAAGCTCGATTGGCAAATACTTTGTATATTTTTCAGTTAAGACTTACCAGTTATTAGACTTACCAACTTTTTCATAACATTTATTGTTGCACTTTGGCAAAAGATCATACCCATTTGCTTACACTATCGTATTCAAGGGTATCTTAGCGGGCGAAACTTTAAAAGCATTTCTGCTGAGTGCGTCTTTAACAGAAGCTAGCGTCCCTATCTTCGGCAAACAACACCACGTACCACATGCCTCAGTTATTCGCTTTCCGTCTCGCGTGATTGATGTCAAGTTAAAGTAGTAAATGTTGCTTATAAGCCTTTTACAGCAGCTTATCGCAGCAAGATCAACGACGCCGATGGCGTCATCATCATTAAGAGCGAAATGGCAGCTCCTATGGAAATCTCTTTGTGCATACTACTTACTACTACTTTTATGTTCTCAAACGTTGCGCTTTGAATTGTTTTTACATAAATTAAATGAAACTTGTTGCAGCATCAATATTGATGAGTTATGCACATAAATAACAGCAGATCCTTTCTAATTGAAAATGCTATCTTAGTTAGTTATTCAAAACATTACCTTGCTTGTCATAAGAATACATTTGAATAAAATTGGCAAAATGATCAACTATAATATATATAAAGCCAATCAATGAAACAATACCAACTGGCAACAGTCAGCAGCATAAGAGGCATAAAATGGCAAAAAACCCAAAGTGGAAGTCACAGCGGCAGCTACTTATTTCTAAGAAATAAAGAAACCATTTGGGCGTGTCCCCTTTCGCCCAAAATCCGCCCAGGCCCAACCCAGCAAGCCAGGACCAATACCTTTCTGCCTGGCTCACTTTGATAGACTCTTGCAACCGCCCGATGCGTGGTCTTAGTCTTCGTCCTGGTTCTGGGTTTTGGTTCTGGTTTTGGTCCTGGTTGCTTAGTTCCCAGTTGGCAGTTTTGGCTCGACGGCCCTTTGGCAAATCATGCGCTCCACTTTCAATAAAACACCCACTTTTATAAAATTTGTGCGGCTCAACAGATTTTTCACCACACAACCGAACGCATGAAGAGTTCAACAAAAAAAAAATATATAAAAAAAGAGACGCAACCCTTTTGTATTCACATCGTGGCTGTTTACGCACTTTATATGCATAGAGAAATGAACATATTTGGTGATCCAGTAACAATCAAACAAATACCCTGTAGCCTAAGAAATAGGTATATTAAAAGGGTATTTGCATAAAGAACGCAGAAATAGTTAAGTTTCTAACTAATATTTGGCAAGATACAAAATCCTAAATAAAATCCTAAAAAAAGAGAACCAAATGCCCGTGTAACCAACTTTTTATTCTAGTAAAAATGCAAAGGTATTTAGAGGAACTCCCATAAAAGAAATAGCAAAGTCTTCAAATTGAATAACCTTTTCACATCTGACACATGTGGAGTATCTATATAAACATATATATATATATGCTTGCAGCTAATGAGTGCTGAAGTCAAACGAGTTGAAAATTGGGTGTCAGCGAATGAAAATGAAACAAACACTCATTTTATGGTGTGACGCCAAATTTGGTCGACTGCCGTTATAAAACCCGAAACCCTGTAAATATAACTTCAAAGGATTTCGCCCTCTGGGCACTGACAACAAACCAACCGACTGTGACTTTGTCAACCCCACCGTTCTCCGTTCTCCGTTGTCCGTACTCCCCACCACCAACCTTTGGTTGTTGTACCGCACGAAAGGGTTTCAAATTGTTAGTCGACAAGGACAACGGCGTTGACGACGTCGTCATCCTCATTTGAATGAATGGCGACGAACGACGAACGACGAACGACGAAACGGCGGCCACAGTAGCATGAGCAACAACAACAACAACAACAAGGATGTGTATGAGAATGGGTTTGGCTTTGGGTATGGGTTTGGGTTTGGAGATGGGGTACACACAGACGCCACTGACTGATTTTGCGTTTTCGCGTATTGCCTTTACTTCCTCTATCTAATACTAACACACACACACACACACACACACAGAAGTAGAAAGGACGTGCGTGAGTTGTATAAGCGGCTGGCACATTCATCTAATGCTAATACGAAAACGCAGGCATTTGGAAAATTTATTCAATTGTTGGCAATTCAACTAAATCACTCATTGGCTTTATTATGTGCGCCTAATTTAAATATGTGTATATACACCCATACACACACACACACACACACATAGCTTATTGTTTGTATGTGTTGGTGGCAGCTTTTGTACGCCTTTTTCGCCACCTCATACCCAGACCCATACCCCATCATCAACAGCATCATTTCCCTTTTTGGTGGAAATAATTTGAAAATGTGAATTACTTTGCCTTTTGCGGCTTGATTAAAGGCATATTGCCAGGATCGACTTACGGAGAGTTAAGCAATTCAATGAGTTGCTTCAAATCCACTCCTTTCATTTATGTGCCTCATTTCAAACATTTGTTTAGGCCAATTTGTAGTGGCTTAAAGGGGTTTACTCCCAAAAGAAGTTTGTATTAAAAACAATATGCTTGTTAGATACAAAAAACAAGTAGAAAACAGTATATATAATTCTCTACATTCCTAACAAATGTATATAACGAATTAAAAACCAGAAACCACAATAAGAGAACAATACAATGCAAAAAAAAAAAATTTGTTTTAAATACGATAAATCAGTTAACATTACGTGGCGGAGCAAGCAGATAGCCCTCAAGGGCATACAAATATTTCAACCTAATTTTTTTCTCTTTTCACATACATATACTATATATCTGGCGCATCAAAAGACAGAGTGTAGCTGTGGCTGTGGCTCTGGCTTTGGCTGCTTTCTGCTGTCTGCTGTCTGTTGGGCTGCTGACTTCTGCTTCTCGATAATTATAGACTGCAGTTAACAGGAACATAAAGCATAAATAGCATTTCATATGCGGCAGACGCTCAAGCAGCTGGCTGGCCAACGTGCCAAGCGGCTTCAATGCCAATTTTCTACTACACAGGCACATGCATACGTATATGTATACGTGCTGGCAGCTATTATTCGGCTTTGCACGGGTTGCCAAGGATTAACAAATCAGTTTTGTATTCGAAAGTAGCCAAGAAATAAACGAGTTTAATTTGTTAATTATTGATCAAATCGAAATATTTTCTAGTAACAAGCATTAGCAACAAGCAGAACATGAAAGAGAGTAGAACAAACGACAAAAGGAAATCACATTTTACATACATTTGACAGCGGGGAGCTGCATTTCCCGTCAGGTGTTGAGCGGTGTTCGATTCGCCATGAAATTCGATAGCCCCGAGGCGAACGATGGCTAATCAATGCAATGCGAGATAACAGATCGCAAATGTATCTTGAATATCATCAAATAGCAACATATATATATATATATATATACAGACTACATATAAGGGCTGGGCGAATGTGGAGGAAAAGTGTCGCATTGACACAATTGCGCACTCGAGTGTCCTCCCAGCCCACGAAGTGACAGGATATGTCAAGGATATCCGCTACGAATAAGTTTTTCTTCTTTTCGTGATTTTCTATGTGTATGTATTTAATTTTTCCGCTTGCCAAAATGATAAATGCGTTTCGGTAGCAGTCAATATTCATTGATCTACAATGGCAACAGCAGCAACAGCAGCAGCAGCAGCAGCTTCACTTCTGGTGGTGTCGCCATTCAGGAAGCCCAAGCTTGACACATGAAACGTCCTGTTACGATAAGGGACAAACAAACTGAATAAAATAAAAAATACAAACACACACATGCCAATATGCTTGAAACGAACTCTGTATGCTCTGACATACGGCGTCTAAATCAATTCAGTTCAATCAATATCAGTTAACAACTTTTGGTTATGCTTGGCCATCAAAGATACTTTTTATTCGCAAGAAGTTAATTTTAAAATACTATTCCTTTGTTAAATTTAAAACCTGGTCCACATTCATCTCTCATCTCTCAAGCAATAGCTAAATTAAATTAAGACTTTACCAAAAATCGAAGCAAACTTCATCTGCTTATGACCCAAAAGAGCTTTTGTACTAAAACAGATGGATATATCTAATCGGCTTCCAATGCTGATTAAGATTTATAACTTAAAACCTTACAGAATCAGAAATGCTTTGCTTCGCACAAAACTATTATACCCTATCCCTACTATAGATTCCAAATAAAGTTTATCGAATTGTGTGATAAGTCAAGTGCAGTACTTAGATATTTAATCGCAATCGCAATCGCAATCTCAAGTAGTATGTATACATTCATTCATATGTATTTGCAATTGCCAAGTTGTACATTTTTTTGTGGAATATTGAAGGGTTCCTGGCTTTGGGCCGTTTGTTATCCTGCCGCGAGGCATTGTTTCCACTTTATTGGGGCGCTGGAATATTTTTATGCATTTTTTATGTATATCGAGTACATGAACTTGTTGTTACGATGCACGACAAGTTCATAAAAAATGCAAACTCGCTGCTTCAAATAAAATGTTTGTATACAACAACCCCCCTCCCCCTTCCCCCTATTTCCCCAGCATTACTAAGTGTGCACCCTCGCTTTTAAGCAGTGATTTATGCATTGAGCGCTTCTTTTTGTTGTCATTGGCATTGTTGTTGCTGTTGTTGCTGTTGTTTGCACCATTGGCGCCAAGTTCTGGTCAGCGCTGGTTATCGAACATGCCGCTGACCGTGCGGCATCCATTTCCGTTTCCGCTAGCATTTTTTTTTTCGTTGTTGTTTATCTCGCTCCTCATTGTTGCTGCGCCATCATCATTGTTGTGCACATAAAAAAGTTTATGCAAATTGCATGCCAGGCAGTGGCTTTCCCCTACCCTGCAATCCTTCCGATTGAATCGAGGAGTTTTTTTTTTGGAGAGTGTCAACACACAAGTAGTTTGTTTTTATATTCAAGAGACTAAAGTGTTGTTTGTCGAGTGCCTGCCAAACAAGGAGCACACACACACACACACACACACACATACAGAATGATATCCTTTATCTATGGATGGGTGTTAAATATGTAAATAAATAAATACAGAACCAATATACATTTTTAACAAAAAAAATCTTTTTGGAATTATGTTTTGTTAGAAGATATGTGCTTATTAGTATATATTTTTACAGGACTTATTATGACTATGAAAGAAACTATACATATTTAGATACTTGGTTAATGGTTTTTCAATATACTTGAAAACTCTTTCTGTTAATTACTTAATTCAAATGGTCAGGCCAAGAAGTTAGTCAAGAAGCAATTTTGTTTTGTATGTTTTTGGCAGCTTTTAATGTTCTCGACATTTTTAGAGAGGTAAAAGGCTAACACACTTTCTGTTGTGAGCTTGCCAACTTGTAGACACAATCGTAGTCATATCTGGCAAGCAAACACACACACTTACACACTTACACACGCACACACACACAATGTATTTGTAAGTGTTTCGGTCATAAATCTAACCATATACACACTACTTCATTATTGTTGTCGTCGTATGACGGCCGTCGCTGAAGTTTTGTTACATGCATAAATCAAAATGTTGATTTATAATAATTGCAAAAACACACACACACAAACACACACACAGATATGTAGTTCTTATGCATTAAATGGTTAGACCTGTCGGCCACATGTCAACCGAGTAACAATGTTTTTGGCCTACGTTTGGAAAATTATGGAACTGTGTTATGTGTTATGTGTTTTTTGTGAGCATGGAAAGTAGGAACCTGAAAACCAGCCACGTAATTGTCGGTGCACACGTCAGTGTCAGACATATTTCGAGACTAGGCGAAAGCAATCTAACAAATGGATCACAACAACAAAAAAACAAATGAATTGTGGCGCCAGTGCAGCCGTAAGACATGGCAGTACTAAACAGGATAAGCGACAAAGGATACGCCAAAGTGAAGGCAGCATTAAAATCACACCAAAAAGCAGGCGAAACAAATCGATTTGCGACTCTGCGCTTAGAAACACTAAGCAGACAGTGCTGAAGTGTAGAAGAGGGAGAGCGGCAGAGGGAGTAAGAGCTGTGAATAAAGCCACTCTTGATTCTTGTCCATGATGTGGTTGGAGGAGTACAGGCAGTCGAAGAACAGCAAAAAAAAAAAAAAAAACAAACTAAAAGGGAGAAAATTAATCAATTCGCAACACCGCTTTTGTGGCTCATCATGGAACGTAAATGAAAAAGAAGAAGAATGAGAAGAAGAAGAAAAATGTGTATATAAGAATACATGATCTAAGGGGCTTAAGTGGGCGTGGGCGAAACTTAAAGGTATTGCCCATGCCATCAAACATTAAAATGCATTTTAATACCATTTATTTTTTGTAATTTTTTTTTTCATCTTCAGTTTTATGAATACCCATTCCATGGTTTTTGCTTTAATTGGGTAAGCTGATGATAATGAAAGAGCTTAAGACGTGACAATATATTCTATTTATATAGCTTTATATGTTATATCAATGAAGTTTAGTTTTTAAACCTTTTAAATAGTTCCTGAATTAAGCATTGCTTCTATAAATACTTTTAAATTAAACTAGTTGATTAAATTGTAGACACAAAGGAACGCAAAGAAAAGTATTTAATAATGATTCTACTTAATATTAAACGGGGTATCTTCAAGTCTAACACACTCTCAAAGAACCTTTTTTACATGAACGTTTTCATTGCCTACAAAAGAGTAGGAAATAGGAAGCACACACACACACACTAACACACACGCACGTGCGCGTGGGCAATGGCCAATGAATGTGGTGGAGTGTGGGGCGTGCATGGGCGTGGCATATTGATAATGTGAATCGGTAAATTTGACATAAACAAATGCGCTAAGCGCGAAACAATAAAATCAAATTAAGTGCAACGCAAATGCATAACAAAAGCAAAAACCCAAAACGATGACGTTCCTTTCATTTGAAGTACACATGTGTGTGTCTGTGTGTGTGTGTGTCAATGTCCTGTGTGTAAGTTTCCTTGAGTAGTTCGCTCCAAAAAGTGCCAAGTCATTGTGGGGCCATTAGCAGCACAAACCTGGCGTTCGTCCGTTTTTGGTCCTGTTCCTTGTATTTATCGTAACATTCTTCTTCTTGTTGGTATTGTGTGTGTGTTATTTTATGTGCTGTCAGCATGAAAAGTGGAAAATTTATTGACTGCACATATGTCGCACTTTCTTCTCCTCATTTTTTTTTCTCTCTCTCTGTTTTGTTTTGTTTTGTTTTGTTTTGGATTGTATGGTGCATTGTTGCCATTGGCTGTTAGGGATGCCTAATACACGAATCGAACAATTCAATTCTAGAGTACAGAACTAGCCACACACACACACACACACACAAACACACACATGGATTGTACATAATATATTTTAATTTGTATGCCACAGATGTCAACAATGAGAGGCATTGAGGCAACTGATAGAGTTGTTCCTGTTGTTAGCCACTTTTGGCCACTTAAGTAGGCGAAACCCCCAAAAACACACACACACCCACACAACAATAGTTTAGTCCTTTGGCTTGATGTGTGACTGTTATGCTTTAATATGTGAGGCAATGATTTAGTCACGTACTGCCAAAGATGGTTCAATACATGGATTAATACTGTTTATGCAAGCAATTTCTTATTCGATTAGCAAAGTGTAAGTGTGTGTGTGTGTGTGTGTGTGTGTGGCCAAGACATTGGTCAAGGGTAAGGAAAATGCAAACATCAGCTAAACTGAGTCCATATGTTGTAATAATTTTTTAATGAACAAACACAAAGTCAGAGCCAAAAAAAAAAATACACAGAAAACAACACACACAGAGAGAGAGAGAGAGAGAAAGAGCCACAAGACAAGTAAGAACAACCAAAACAACAGAAACCAAATGCACATAAATTAATAATCACCGATGACCATGTCATGCACGCCCACTAAAAATAAAATGAAATAAAAAAGAAGACCGCAATCAGCAGAAAGAAAGAAAAAATATTGAAAAACAAGAAAATAATGTAGGAGAAAAAAAACACACAGACAGGCAGAGAGAGCGAGAGAGAGAGAGGGATTGGCGTTTAAGCGGCGAAGGAAAGTGAAAAGTGAAAAACTAAACACGGTCAAATGTTAAACATTTTCTAGTTAAGTCATGTCCTTTGTCCTCTTTAAAGGATCTGCCCTTGAACAGACGACACGCTTGCTTAGTCTAAGATTGTCTCTGGCCTAAGCAGCGATAATCTCAACTCAATTTGCTGCCGCTGCTGCTGACCGCTGCTGACTAGGCGCACCATCGAAGGATCCTTGGATCATGGACATGGTGCACTGAGCGCTGTAACTTCAAACTCGATTCTGTGGAAAAGGGCGGTCTGCGTTCCTCTGTAAGATGAAACACAAAGTGCGGCCGAGGCCGAGCTAGTAACTGTCAAGTGGTTGTATAACATTTTTATTATCTATAATTTGATTTGAAATTAGAGCGATCAAGTGCTTTCTGCTCCTTTGCTTAGGCAGTTGAAGCGTGTGTCACGTTAGGAAGAGAGAGAGAAAGGATCCTCGAACTCCTTTTCAAGTGCATTGTGGTAGTACAAGTACATACGTTAAGGATCGCTTCTGGTTGTTAAGTATGTGTGACAACACTTACAAGGGAGCACCTTAACTCTGTGTTTCAGTGCAGACTGGATGGATCGAGCGTCTATATGAAAGGTGGTGTCAGTTAGCGCCAAATTCGAAGAAAGTTATTGACTCTTACACAAGTGGCACGATCAAGTGGCAAGCGACCAGCTTCACTTGTATCTTTATACATTGAATAAATGAATATATTCAAATTAAATGTTCATTGTCTTCAAATCATTATTTAAGTAATAGAGTAGAGTACCAAGCAAAAGCTGCTTAAGCCTTAGTTTCTTGATCTTCTCAGCTTACTTTGCTTGTTGCCTTCTTTATAAGGATTAAATAATGGAATCCATAGCTTTTTTTATGCTATTTCTGTTTTCAATATACTTTGTAGAAGACGTTAAAACTAAGGAAATCAAAGGTTAGCTTACGAAACTATGACTTTTATTTAAGAACTTACGTTTAAAACCGCTTTTAAATAATATATATTCATTTTAACACTCTTCAATAACTTTCATTTGCGCAAAACTTATTAAAATCAATAAAAAAAACACATATATTTTATTTTATTTAGTGGAATAACTATACTCTAAACAAACCCATAATAAAGCCATACTTTACCTGAAGTAATATCTTCTTAAAGTTTGTTTTCATATGTTGGCTTAAGATTATTGTCGCTAAAGTTTAGTCAATATCTTCTATCAAAGTATTAATAACAATTAAATTGATATTTAACATATTTTTATAGTAGATAAGTTTAAGTTTATGTATTTAATATTTAATATTGAAATGATTATTTCTTAAATAAATTATGAATTCTTGCTGAAATTGTAATATTGCTCGAAACGACAGTGAGAGAAAGAAACTAAGGCGCTTGTTGTTTGTTGTTTGTATGTATGTGCATTCGCATTGATTTATGTGGCTGGAGCGTTTGGGGCATCAATCAAATTGAAAGTGGGATGGGCGCCACAAGAAGCGCGGATCTATTGATCGATCGATGCGCTCGCGAGTTGAGCACAAACGGTATAGTTGACACACACACACACAAACACACACACACACACAGTTGGTGTTTTGGGGGAGGGGCAACCTGCAGGGTTAACTCCCTTTGGGGTCCACCTGGGGGTAAGGTAAGGTGTGGATGGAAGCTTCACACGAGCGTTAATCATACGACTCGTTGACCGCAAACCAAGATTTTATATATTTATTTCATTTTTTGTTTATTTTTAGTGCGTTGCTCAAGCCACCTCCTACTCGACCACAAACGTGAGTTGGTCTTTGGACGCATATTAAATAGCGAATAAATCTGATTGATTTATAACTGAAGTTGTTGCCTGTGGCCCAAGTGCCGAAGGGGCCTACAATACGACTCTTTAAGCTGGGAGTCCGATACTGAAAATGGGGCCCTGAACTCTCTTGCCTTAATGATGATTAATGATCTTGTTATGATTTGTTAATTTTTCTTCAACTCGTTGTGTTTTCTCTCTCTCTTTTTTTTACAAATACCTAGCAAGTAAGTTACGAGTAGTTTTGTTTTGTTTTCGTTGTTGGCTGTGTGTGTTTTTTTTTTTTGGTTGATGCTCAGCTAATGGCTTAACAAATTTTGAATTTTTGTTCATGTTTTGTTATTGCTGTTTAGCTGTTTAAGTTTTGGATTTGTCGGCTTGAGCGAAAGTGTAATTTTAAGTATGGGTTATAGCTATAGTTCGACATTCGCTAAGCAATTGATTTAGTCATTCACACGCCAGCTTTAAATATGGCCAGTTACTTTACCAATTAGCCCGTTTGGTGGTCAGCCCACCTTTTTTTTCTCTCTTGATATATTAATAAGCCTGTCACTGGGTTGAGAATTTGAATAAAACAATTCAAACTCATTTGATTTACTCTAACAAACTGTTTAGATCATTTAAATAAAATACAAAAAAACATATGTGGAATATTTTGTTTATTTTTGTTTTTATTACAATTTTCTGTGCTTTGTTTTTTTTTTTTTTTTTTTTGGGGCGTTTTTCTTTTATCCTGTTTATATAATTTATCTTAAAGACAATTAACAAATATTACAATATATATATTTTTTTATATGTACTCGTATATGTTGTTTTCATTAATGGTTAAATATGTACATACATGCGCAAAAAAAATGTTCTAAGACTATTAAAAAAAAAAATATACGTTTATTATAATAATAAAAAAAAATATTCACCTTAATTGTATTATTGAATTGTTTTTTTTTTGTATTTTGCTTAAGTGTTGTCAATATGTATTTATTTATTATATATATATATTTTTTTTTTGTAATTTTTGCTTTTTATTTCACTTAATAACAACAATTTAGGTCACTAGCGAGACAAAAAAAAATCTGTTTATGTTTTGGGATTGATTAGAATGCATTATTAGGGAGATTTTTTTGTTTTTTTTTACTTAAAAATCTGCTGCTTTTTTTCAATATGCAGAAATATGGCGGTTTCAACCGACATGCACAAAAAAAAAGAAGCTAATTATAATCTTTCGATTGTGTTTTTTGTTTTTTTTTAGTTATGTATATCATTATTAGTATCAACAACAACAACAACAATAATAAGGATTAAAGGATTAAAGGTACAAATCCGCAGTATTTGTCTAACCTAACATCTAGGCCGTGGCATGCGGATGATAAGCGGCGGTCCACGCATTATGATGATGATGATGGGCATGGGCATGGGCATGGGCATGGGCGTGGGCGTGGGCATGGGCGTGTGCATGGGCGTGTGCTGCATGCGCATGGGCATGGGCATGGGCAGCATGATGATGATGATGATGATGATGTGCAGCATAGCCAGCATAGCCGGTGCCACTGGCAAACTCCGCCGGATAGCTGCCGGCATACTCTGACTTCATGGGCGCAATGAGACCGGTGTATGCTGCTGCCGCAGCGGCAGCAACATTCGTATTTGTGCAATTGTTGCTGCTGCTGTTGCTGCTGCTGCTCTCGCTGGCGCCACTTGCCAGTCCGGACATGGTTAATCCATACTCGGAAGCCAGCTGTGATTCACTTTGCATTGCCAACGCCGCATAGTGTTGTGTCTGATTGCTGCTGCTGCTGCTGCTGCTGTTGCTGTTGTTGTTGTTGTTGTTGTTGCTGCTGCTGTTGTTCGGTTGTGCGGTTCTAGCCGATGTGGATCTGGCATTCGCTGAGGTAGTTTGATTCTGTTCCATGGCACGATTATTATTATTACTATTGCTGTTGCTGTTGTTGCTGCTGGAAGTGTTGTTGTTATTGCTGTTGCTGTTGCTATTGGTATTGCTGCTGCTGGTGTTGCACCAGGGCTCATAGCTATTGTTGCTGCTGCTGCTGCTGTTGGGTGTGATATCGCTTTGTGGCTGAAACAATGGCGGCGGTGGTGGCAACGATGCCGATCCCGCCTCAACTCCCGCTTCCGTTTGCTGATACAGATTCGCATATGGTAGCGCATAGCCCAAGCTGCTGGCTGCTGTCTCGGTTTGCTCCTGCTTGAACTGTTGCACTGTTGTTGCCGCTGTAGTTGTGCCCGTTGCCGCCGAAGCTGCCACTGTTGTCTTTGTCTTCTTGCCAGCCAATGTCTTGTCGGTCTTCTCCAGCTTGATGGCAGCCGCCTGCTCCTTGGCCTCGGCGGCAAGCGCCTTTTTCGTCTTCTTATCCTTGAAGTGTGTCTTCTTGTGCTTGCTGAGATGATCGCTGCGCGAGAACTTCTTCGAGCAGATGGGGCAGGCGTAGGGGCGATAGTTGGTATGGGTGCGTCCATGTCGCTGCAGTTCGTCGGAGCGTGAGAAACGCTTGCCGCACGTCAGGCAGAGGAAGGGACGTTCGCCCGTATGCCAACGCAGATGGGTCTTCAGATGCGAGGCCTTACCGTACAGGCGCTCACAGCCGGGTATATGGCAGATATGCTGTTTGCGGCCACGCTCATCGGGTCCCACGATGGGCGGCAAGCCGCTCATCTCGTTGGTGCAATTGGGGCAGGTGCAACGAACGGAGCGGCGTTGCAGCTGCGTCTGGAAGGCAATGTCATCGAAATTAAAGCTGGGATAGCTTTGTGATGACCAGGGCTGATAGAGGCGCTCCTGGTGTGAGAACCAGGCGGCCGATGCCGATGCTGCCACACTGCCCACCGTTGCCACATTGCCGTAGTAATCGGATGCATATTGCGCATACGGAAATTGTGTTCTACAAATAGGTGAAACAAAACGGAGGCAACAAATTAGCGATGCTTTAAATCGCAACAGTTCGATAGAGAGAGAGAGAGAGAGAGAGAGCTGGTTTGTTAACTAGAGTATCCGGATAATGGGGAACCTACCTTGTTGGCAATGCTGTGTAGGCAGCCGTATTCCAGCCATAGGCAGCACTTGCCACAGCTGCTGCACCCAAATCAGCGGCAGCCACTGCCGCCGCTGCTGCTGCTGCCGCCGATGACGATGACGATGACGTATTGGAGGAGGATGAGGATGATGAGGAGGAGCCAATGACACCGCTAACGCCAGTGCCAATGATGCCAACGGCCGGCGGACTGGCGGATATTGATGCAAACGATTGAGCTGGCGATGGGAATATGCTGGGTGACACCGATGCCGATGAGGCGGCAGATTGTGATATGCTCGAGTTTGGTGATGCACTGCCTGTGGATGATGCCTGCGGCGGATATTGCATTTCCATTTTCATTGCCGGCAATGCTGTTGTGGCAGCAACCGCAACAGCAGCAGCAGCGGCAGCAGCAGAAACTGATGCATTTACTGTCTGTTTGCCGTAGAGGGCCGCCAATGGGGAGCTTGTGGCATTCGTGGAGGCGGACAGCAATGTGGCGCTAATGAAATCATGACTTGGTTGCTCCAGATGCTGTTGCTGTTGTTGCTGCTGTTGTTGCTGTTGCTCGTGTTGTTGCTGTAGATGTTGCTGTTGCTGATGTAATTGCAGTTGCTGCTGTTGAAGCTGCTGTTGCTGCTGCTGATGCTGCTGCTGCTGCTGCTGCTGCTGTTGATGATGATGATGATGATGGTGCTGCTGCTGCTGCTGCTGTTGTTGCTGCTGCTGCTGAAGCTGCTGCTGTTGCTGCTGCTGTATTGCTGTTGGCTGGGACAGTGCATAGGGATTCAAATAATTGCAGGTGGCGTCAATCATGTTGGCAATTTTAATGGCTGCTGCTTCTGCGGCTGCTGTTTTTATTGGTGTTGATAATTTTTATATATATATAAAGTTCTTTCTTTAGCTTTTTTAACTCGTTCTTTCGTTTTGTGTTTTGTTCTGTGTTGTGTTAGCAATTTTCGCACATTGCCGTTTATTGATTTTAGTTTGCGTTTGTTGTTATAATTATGGCACGCTTTTCACTTAAGTATTGTTTTTATAGTTGTCTATGCTTTATTATAATTATAGACCGAGTGTGCTTTAATTTAATTGCACTGTGATGATGACGTCGTGTCGCGTTGTCACACACTACAAAACCAATAACAACAACAACACATGCCGGCAAAAAAAAAAACAAGTCGATTTAATTTTACACACACAAAACAAAAATTTCGTACTTTCGTACTTTGTACACACTATAATATAGGTTCGCACACACTTGCTTTAACTTAAACTGTTGTTTGCTTCGTTTTGCTTCTTTGCGTTTTCTTTTGCGTTTTTTTTGTTGCTGTGTGCTGTTTGTGTTCGTCTTTTGGGTTTTAGGTTGATGATGATGGGCAGTATGTTGATGAGGGCGCGCGGGGTTTCGTTGGGCTGTGTGTGTTGTTGGTCAGTCTCAGTTCGGTCTTCTTGGCCTCAGTCGCTGCGCTCGAGATACAACCACCGGTAATTATCGTTGTCGACTGAATTCCAAAACGCAGCGAGAGAGTCTAACAACGTACAAAACGAATCACTGATGACGGCAGCAGGCAGCGACAGCGACGCTAGCAGCGAATCGTGCTGTGCTCTTCTTGCGCAAGCGAATGTGCGCCCTCAGTTTGCCTAGTGGTTGCTACCGCCGCTCTCGCCCGCTCAGTCTATCAGCACAATGTACGCTCTTTATCTCGCTCACTCGCACGCTCTTTTGCTTTTATTTTTTTTCCTCCCTGTTCTTCTTGTTGTGCTGTTGTGCGTCTTTTTTTTTTCTTCTACTTCTTTGCATTGTTATGTTTGTGCTGCTGCTGCTGTTGTTGTTGTTGTTGTTGTTAGCATGGCCCGCAGGAGTTTTGTTTTAATTTCTATGTGTGGGTTTGTGTGTCAAAGCAATTGGGTGAGCATTACTCTCGCGCGTGTGTGTGTGTGTGTTTTTGCTTAGATGTATTGGCTCCACTCTGATTCATGCTTAACGATATGCTACCGATCATATTCTAGGTAAACAAAACATACATAACATGCATATGTTTTACATATCAGCCTTAAGCCGGAACCTAGGATAATATTAATAATTTATTAATTCCCCCTTATTAATATGTTCTATTTTAAAACCATTAATGTATATTATTAATAGCATACTCTTTGCTTCCCTGACCCAATTAAATTCAATTTCTTTCATTCCAGTACATTAAATATTAATGTTCATCACTTGGCTGCCAATTAAACGAACTAAACCGAAAAATAATAACAATGCATTAAAAAACACACACACACTAACATAAATATCTGTTTGTGTGTGTGTGTGCAAGTGCACAGTAAGTCTTCGTGTGGAAGCAAAGAACAGAAGGAAAGAAAAAAAAATAACAAGAACAACAAGAAGAAGAAACTCAAAGCGGCGCGCATAATTCAAATATCAATACAATAACAATAAAAACTAATAAATTTGTGGTCGCGGCCCAATGAAATAACTGTATTTAAAGGGGCGTTACCCAAACACCAGCACAGAGCAGAGCGACAACAACAACGCCGCCGGTGTTTGGCAGAGAGAACTGCTTTAACTCAACTCGCTCGCTGGCTCTCTTTTGCTTTATCTATCTCGCTCACACTCATGCCGCGCCCATGCTGCCCTTAACTGTCTTTACATCTACGTATGTGTGTGTGTGTGTATTAATCACATTGCTTTGTTGTTACTTGCTTCTGCTTTTGCTTCGGCTGCGGCTGCGGCTGCTGCTGCTGCTGCTGCTGCTGCCGTTTCATTTGCTTCTGCTCATCTCAGCGTCTGCGGTTGTTTTTGTTGTTGTTGTGTTTTGGATGTCTTTTATTACGCATACGCAAAGTAAACGCGTCGCATCACTTTCACAAAGGACACATGCACGTTTGGGCGCGCGCGTGTGTGTGTGTGTGTGTGTGTGTGTGTGTGGGTATGCAATGAAACGGAAGATACAATTATGTACATCTATATCGTGACAGGCAGACATATAGACAGACAACAGAAGCCAATCTCTGCTGGCACTTAAAGCTTTATATAATTTATGACATTTTAGTTGAGCAGATGGAGTTACTTACTTGCCACACGCTGCATACACAACACACACACTCACACACACCCGTATGTAATCAATTAGCAAGTCTACCTCAACTACAGCAACAAGAGCTGCACGCCCATTGCATTTACAAATACATACACAAAGTATGTGTGTATGTACACACATATTTTTCTGCCCCACTCACGCCCACATTGCACACGCCCCCCGATTCACACTAGTGGGTCAGACAACAACAAGCTAATCGAGAGCATAACTAAATGCACAAATTTAAGAATCGCCTTACTTATTCATAACTTTCAAGCTTTAGTCAAATAAATATAAAGAAAAAAATTATATATAATAATTATACCAAACGATTTCTTACTTACTCGGTAGAACAAATCATTATTTCAATTATTTTATCTTATTTTTACCACTCAAGAAAAATCTTTTCTTTGTTTAATTTTCTGTATTAAAGTACGATATATATTTACAAAAGTATGTTTTCGATCTTTAAAAAGCGAATTATGATTATTTTTAAGTATTATTACAAAATCAGACATTGATTTTCTACAATTATTACAAATAATAAATTAATCAACCTTCTCACTCTCTCTCTCTCGCTCTCTCTCTCTCTCTGTCTCTGTCTTTTCCCCACTGAAATGGTTAATCAATCATATTAGTGCAACTTGCCCACCAAACACCACACATAAATCCAACAACATGAGACACACACACACACACACACACACATATACGGTGGATAAAAGTCGTATATATAGTTTGATCTGATAGAAATCAGGTATTTGCTACAGGTAGTTAAGGCCGCTTCAGTTGGCTTTTGCCTTTGACTTTTCCACGATTAGCCATTAGAAGAGCCAAACAAATCAACAAAGTTTCAAGCAACTTGGATCTACTTGGATATTCTGTGCAAAATGATATGCTAATCCCAGAGCAGGGACGACACCAAGGCAAGGATTAGCCGCTTACCTAGAGTATTGGTCTTTCGGAACGGTTTCGGCACCCAGCCGAGCAGATTAAATGATCTCTCACATAGACTCTTTGGTCTTTGGTGGTCTCGGATTAAAACCGCACCGCATGCCAAAGGTACGAAGTTTCCTGCCAATGGGTGGGCGGCGATGGGTGGGAGCTGGGAGCCATAAATGCATAAATGCATAACCCATGTTTTACGATCGCTTAGCAGGAAAAGTCAAAGGCTCAACGGATCAGAGGATCTGCGGTAATCCACAAGCAAAAGTTGTGCATCAACCGATCCTCACCCCTTTCCTGGCCAACCAGGTAGCTGAGCGAAACTCAAAACTCAAAACTCAAAACTCGAAACTCGGCCTGATAATCTATTGAAGAGATCCCTTCTAACCCGTTCCTGTTACCATTTAGTTTAGCGTATCGCAACCCGTTATGCAGCTTTGTGTTAATTGGATTTATGGGATTTTCACATTTAAATCCTTTCACTGTCTGCAAATATTTAGCCCGTTCTGCTCTAGGCTTTCCAAGATTACCGTCTAAATCTAGGGGTTTTCTATCGCCAATTGCCTTTGAGCTCTAAAGTCACAAACACATACAAACACACACACACGCACACACATATACAACAAAGTATATTGTATACTAAAATCCTTAAATAAAAATATATAAACATTTGAAATATCTTAATAATCATGCCAAATGTTAAACTAATTGTGCATTAAACTGAATTAATGAAAAATAAATTATTTTAAAATGCTCAATTAATTATTGTTCAAGTTTTTTTAAAGATGCCAAAATGATTTCTATAACATTTAAATATCTAAAATAATATCGTATATTTTTAAATCCTTTAAACAGACTAATTTCGTTAAGAAAGTCGAATGAAATATTTGGAAAATTAAAATAAAAAAATAAAAAAAACAGTTTCTACAAAAAACTTGAAGCAAATTCGTATATTATTATGTACATAAATAAAATATTAAAATCATATTTTTAGCCTATGGAAGAAATCAGTAAAAAGATGTTTAATTTAAAATGCATAATGTTCCGACTTAGAAGACATAAATTAAGCAGTTTTGTTAAGGAACTCAAGAAGATTTTTTGGCTAAATTTAACTAAATCCATCTTTAAAAACTATCTTCTATACTCCTTAAGAGAACAGAAAAGAATACCATAAAGAACAGTTTCACTAAACAGCTGTTAGAATTGATTTCAATACTCTTTAGCCACAATCTGGCGCAATAACATTTAGCTCTGTTTAGGCCAAATCATGGCCGTGGCATCTATATTTCCAGGAATTTCTCAAAACAACCTGCTGCACTGCAAAAATTGCTAAGCCACAAAAAAACAAAAAAAAACAGAACACAAATAAAATTCATTTTAATTACAATGTGCAATAAACATGCCGAACCTTTGCGGTATTGATTAGTCGAATTGAGTTAGGGTTCCAGGCACAACTAGAACTGCAAACAAATTACACTAGTCAACAAAAATCTGTAAAAAAGTGCCAGAAGAGAATCTTTCAAAACTACTTTTAACTCAACTAACTTTTTCTGCCTCTGCAAATGGAACTAGAAAATAAGGTAAGAAATAGATTCTATGTGGAACAGTGTAGGGGAACAGTTGGTCGCGGTCTTTATTTGAGTTTTCGAAAATAGCTCGAAGCAAGCCGATTTTTGTTTCTCGATTTTTGCACTAAAAATGTCAACAGCAACAATTTACAGCCAAAAACGATTTGGTTGCTGCCACTGCCACTGCCACCGCTGCCACTGCTGCCACTGCTGCTGCTGTTGAAGAGTGCCGAGAACAAGAGGTTTGTAACACATTCCAGGAAATCACTTGACAAAAATCGAACACAATCGAAACGAAATTGTCCAAAAAGGAGACGGCAGAAGGAGACGAAACTCGCGCGCACTTGTTCGCTCAAACAGCGTGTGGGAGAGAGAGAGAGAGAGAGCAAAGAGCGGAGAATATTAAAGAAGCCGACGACGCCGCATATAGAATAACATAAATGGGGTGTCGAAATGATAATCAGTTAAGCGCCCCGCAGTGGGATCTCCCCTCTCTCTCTCTCTCTCTCTCTCTCTCCCTCACTCATGCACCGCACGCCCCGCTGCGCTGTTCGTTTGCCAGTTTGTTGTTTGTGCTGTGCCGCATCGAAACGGTGGCAGTGGCAGTGGCAGTGGGAAAATTCTGTTAGTTTTTCTTTCTTTCGTTTTTTTTTTTGATTTTTTTGCAACTCGAGAACAAACGAAAGCGGCAGATCCAAGCCTGGACTCAACACAAAAGACCACAAAACAATGCCACATTAATTGGTTCAACTACAAATTGCAACACGTTGACCTGTCGCTGTTTGTGTGTGTGTGTGTGTGTGTGTTCAGGTGTTTGCCTTGCTTACATAAACCTAGGATTAAAACGCATTTTCCTAATCAATCTAGTTTCGATTGCAATTGACTCCTAAAAATCCTTTTGAGTTAAGATTTTGGATCAAGATTATTTGTTAAAGGCTTTTAAAGAGCGATTTAGCCAAAAAGCAACAACAAAGCAAAGAATTATTTAATAAAGAAAGTTAAATAAATTTGACTTCAGCATCGATTTCCTATCAAATCTTCTTAACTTTTGTTATTTAGGTGCATAAACATAGTTGACATTAGCCCGGAATAAGCCCGCAACCAGATGGATTACTTCAGAATCTTTCAAAGACTTTTTTTTGTAGAGTTATTCTGTTGTTGAAAAGTTTTAAATATAATTTTCCACCATCAGAAGCAAAGCAAATCTAATTAATTTATAATCAATAATTTGTTCACTAATCTTATACCCCTATAACTGGTAAGAGTTTAGCTCATATGTTTTTTAAAGTTTATCTAGAAATAAAAGGCTAAACTTTTAATTCAGAAACTCGAGTCACTCTGAAAAATGACTAAAATAATAAGCTTATAGGATCTACTTAGCTGTATCTTGAAAGTTGTTGTGTACTTTTCACTCATCTCATTTAAATGCAATGTTAGAGAGTTTAAATTAAATCAGAATTTAAGAAAAAATTATTCTATTATAAATTGTAATCTTCGATTTTGAGGCATACTTTCAGGTGCTACTTAAATTGCAGCGTGCCAGAAGCTAGCTGCTATGATATCAGTGGCAGCTGTTCATATTAGCTTGCTTTGTCCGCCAGATGTCGCTTTTAAAAAACATATGTGCTACGCATTTTAGCTACTCATTTTGGTATTTTTAAAGTAGTGAGCTTTGGTCACACTTTTGCCATTTTGCAGCATATTGCAAAGAGCCAATGCAAATAAATATAAAATATGCAATACAATTATAACAAGTCTCAAGAATTGTACAACTAATTTCTTAGACTCTACTGATTCCAAACGTTCTGCTTTAACATAATTAGATGTGCTCGAAACAAAATGCAAATGCGGAAAGAAACCACAGGCTAATGTGAAACAATTTCAAAAATATGTTTTATAAATTATTTTAGTTTTGCATTTGTTATTTTCACACTGACCAGTAGTGTGATTATGTATTAACATAAGAATTGTTTGACTAGCATGTTATTTCGTGTGTAAAAACTAATATATTGCATAAATTTCAATCAAACAATGGTTCTTTAAACAAATTCAATTGGCAGACAAAAATATCTATATGTATATTGTATTAAATGTTAATCTTGGACATTGATACGCATTTTTGTAATACATATCCGTGTTGCTCCCTCTGGTTGCGGAACTTTCCATGTGATATTCCCCGTTTCAAGACCAATTTCAGCTCCATCCATTACATATTCCAGGGCCTCATCTCCAATGGTTGTATTATTTGTAATGAAACAAAAACGGTGCAACCAAGTTCAGAATAGAATATTACACACCAAAGCCGATACTTTTTGTAATGCCGTGAGCAACTTTATAAGCTCCTCATGTACGATAACATGGAATTGTGAATGGCTGCACATTTGCTCCAATCTTAGGTGTCGCCTTTATATAATCTGTAGTCTTCAACATATAGATTTATATACGCATGCATATAACAGTGCACAGCAATGATGCAGAGCAATTTGCGGTCGAAAGGAAATGGTGACTGCAAAGGAATGATATGTTTTTTAATCTTTACTCATGCATTCACAATCTCTTACCTAACAGTGAGCCAAAATCAGCATATTTGGTCCAACGGAGTTCCTTTTTTAAACTGTTCATTTCGTTAATTATTCGCCCTTGAGCAAATTAAACTCAAATTGAACCCCTTTAAATAAAACATCTTCACAGACATTTTGCTAGTCGCTTTGGTTCAACGAAGTTCCTTTATAACATGTTCATTTTATGAATGAAATGTTTGCGTAAAGAACTCAAATTGAACCAGAATCATTGGCCAAGATGACTCCACTGAATATTTCTGCGTCCTCATCGGCAATTTAGCTTTGTCGGTGTTTTTGCAGCGGCGGGGCGGGCTGTTGTTAAAGTAAAAACATGCAATAAGAGATTATTATTTAGCCGATTTGTATGCATTATGCTTGCATATGCGATTTTTTCGTAATTATGTTGTGAACGAGAGACGCTGCAAAATGAGCACAACTTTCTATTCAATAATAAGCAGCACTAGTCAATGAACGGCGTTAGCCAACACACACAGCTGTTCTAGTACAACGAGTTCTACAGGTTATATAGGCATCTCACTCGCACTGCATACTTAAACGTTAGCATGGATGCATAGATACCAGATACATTACTCGTTTCGTACATATCGCAAAGTTTTCCAACACACACAGCTGTTTTGCAACAATGCATCTTATAGCTACATCTCAATCTTACTGCCTGCCTTTTTACCAACACTTTACAGATACAAGATACATTACTCGTTCTATATAATTGCAATAAATTGTCCAACACTATACAGCACAAGCGGCATTAAAACTAAAAACAACTTAGTTTTATAACAATAAACATTTGAAATAACTTTTTTTTTTATCAAAAATAATTAATTCCACATTTTTCCATCTTTTTTTATATTTATTTGTTTATTTGTAAATTTTTCACAGTTAACTAACAAACAATATTCATTTATTAGTCTATGTTAAACTTTATAAAACAGCGTTCATAAATAAATAAGAATATTGTTGGCAATTTGTTAAAAGTATCTCAAAATCAACACCCTTGTTTCATGTTGCGTTTTGCAGGCCGGGTCGTGACTGGATGGAGATGGGCAAAAGTTGTCGTTTTCCATTGTATTAATGCTAATTTATCAACATGTCACTTCTTATTATTTTTGTTTTGTTTCTTTCATTCAATACAAATTGCGTTTTATTTTGAAATATTCTACACATTCAAAAGGGCTGTAGAGAGAGTGAAAGGGAGAGAGGAGAGCAAATGCATTTAGATAGTTTTAATGAACAAAAAACCTTAGGCCAAATAAGTATTTTTAGACAAAAACAAACACGCACCCATCGCTAGTCGATTGGATTGGTTTGGATTGAGTACGCGTTGTATGCCGCAGTCGCGTTGTTGTTCTCAACGGTTTTGATGCGTTTTATTATTATTATTTAAATCTATTGTTAAAACTATCTTTTTGTTGTTCTTCCCAAGTATGTATGTATATTAAATAAATGCAATAAATTTCCATTGCTGGCCACAATAAACCTGAAGTTAAATACGACTAACAATAACAAACTATTTCAACAAACTACAAAAAAAAAAATAGTAAAAGAAAATTGGCGCAATTTACACGGAGCCAAAGTGATGCTCATAGTATGTGTGCGTTTGTCAGTGTGTGTGTGCGCGCATACGTACGTAATATATACATAAAATTCGTACGTATTTTATTTATTGTGCTAACAAAAGTTTTTCAAATTTAAAGAAAATATATAACAAAACAAAAACATATTGGCCATTTACGTAAATGTATCAAAACAATAACAGAAAACAAAAATAATTTGCTATAGCATTGTAGCATCGTAGCTCTGAAATTTTCTAGAGCAAATGAATTTCATGCCACAAAACATCAGAGATAGAGATAGATACTCGTTGGCATGTCTCGCTGAGAGCCAGCACTGCACACTGTCTGTCTTGCTTTCACCCCACACAAGTCGCTGGTGCTGTGTATATTTATCGAGCTATCTCTTTCGTATCTGTGCATGGTAAAATACGTGAGTGCGAGCGTGTGAAAAGATTGCAAAAGTAACTTAAGAACAAATTTGTTAATAAACATTCATCGCATGGGCCATTGTATGAAAAGGCGCGAAATTTTTGCTCAACAAACATTCTGCTTAATTCTTTACACATTTTTATTGTTTCCATAACCAGTTGCTAGTTGCTGCCGGGCCAACAGACAAAGAAAGAGATAGTCGAACGACAACGACAACAACGGCGAAAACACGAAGTTTTGTTTTCAGAATGAACACAGTGTCAAGCGTTACCGCCACAGTAGAAAAAAAAAACATAAAACATGAACATCCACCACGCTGTTCAACACTGTGCCACTCGCTAGCCTGTTATCGGGCGACGCTCTCTTTTTCTCTTTCTATCCCATACAAGCGCACACCGCCTGCGACGGTTGACTCTCTCAATGAGCGAGCGTGCGCTCTTGTTTTGCGTCGAGTACGCTTACTCGTCACTGTGACCACTAGCTAGCGTTGCTGGTCGCCGTCGTCGACGTCTGGCACTAACACACAACACAGAGTCACAGTCGTTTCAGCTTCAGTCTTTCTTTCTAGTTCTGTTGCTACTCGTTCGCGAAATCAGTTGACTTTCTGCTGCAACACAAGCGGACTGAAAATTTTTGTTTTAGTGTTGCAAAAAAATTTGTAAAAATTTTATAAAATCAACAAAAAATGTGAAAAATAAATGGTAAAAATGCAAAATTAAATAAAATTCTATAAAATATTCTAAAATTAAATGCGCCATAAAAAAATTAATTTTAAAAAATTAAACAAAGTGTTAAATTTGGCTGAATTTTTTTTATATTTTTCTTCGACTTTTTCTCCAATTTCGTATTTTGTTAGAAAAAATAAAAAAATTTTTTAACAACGTCAAAAAAATACAAATGCGTCTACAACACAAAATTTCTGCAATAGAAAACTTTGATACGACATGAAGAAGAAAACGGACGAGCAGCGACACAAAAAAAAGGAATATATTTTCTGTCGTCTGTTTTTCTTTCTTTTTCCAATGCTGCTCGCACTCATTGGCGGTGCCCGTGCCGTGTGTATGCACACCAATGTGAAAATACCAATACCAAAGCGAGCATTTATTGTGCGCTCTCGCTCTCTACTCGCTAACATTATGGTCTCGCTGTCGTTTCATACGTGTGTGTGTGTGCAGTGAAAACGTCGGCGCGCAATATAAACGTTTATACATTCATGGTGTCTGTGCATGCATGTGTATACACACAGATATCTATATATGTACATGTGCGTTGGGCGCGCGCCCTCTGTGAGAGAGTGTATGTTTGTTATACGCATTTTAATGTGAGTGTGTGTGCCGCGATGTACTCGCTTTAAATCAGCCAGCCAACCTACAGCAGTAGCAGCAATCGTAGCGGCATTCGCTTGTTCGCGAAAAAAAGCTTAAAAAGCTTCAGCTGCTGCTAATGCGAATGTCTGGTCTGGTATGTGCTCATACTGTTTACTCGCCAATAAACTTTGGCGCTGAAAGCAACCGATATATGAATATATATGTGTGAAGCGGGTTGGGTTGGGGGCCGTTGCCGCCGCTCAAATGCGGAAGCAAAATAAATACGAAATTTCAACTTTTATGAAATGAGTTGTATTAAGATACAATATCTCATAGATACATGTGTGTCTATGTTAGTATTGGCGCATGTGTTCTTTTTTTCATTTGCATTTAAAATGTTTTTGAGCATAAATAAAAATTGCGCGCAATTTTAAAAGCTGGCGCCGCACTTGTGCACGCTGTTGGCACATTTTGTGCGTGCGTGTTGGCCAAGTAAAAGTGCACACACACACACTCTCACACACAGATACACTAACAAGTTAAATCATGACACATACATATAGAGAGAGAGTGAAACACGTAGACGATTGCGAGACAGAGCTGGGGCTGAAATACCAGCGAGATGGAGAATACTACTACGAGCAACAACAAGACTGAAAACACACAGAAAATATAGCGAGTCGCTTGCTTGTCTTCGGTCAGCAGGCGGCAGCGTTAGCCGCATTCGGATAGCAAGACAAAAAAATAAATATAAATAATAATAATAAATAAATAAAAGCAAAAGAAAAAAAAAATAACAATTGCAATACGTTTGCACCAATAATTGTTATTTTTTATATTTATTTTTTTTCTTGTTTTGTGTTTGGTGTTTTTTTTTTTTTTGATGCCGGTTTGCGTGAAAACGGTGTATCTTCTTCTATCCGCTTGTGTGCGTGTGTGCGAGTGTGTATAAAATATATATTAAAAAAAAAAAAACAAGGAATGAAATATTATGCTCTAATCACTAGCATCGCATTTTTTTTGTTTGTTGTTTTCTGTTTCCACAGTTTTGTGCAATGTTGAATAGAACGCGAACGTAAACACACAACAAACAACAACACATCAAGTCAACATAAAGCCACGCTAAAACGAAAAACGAAAGAAAACAAAAAGAAAACACACACCAAAAGGAACAAAATCTGCAAAATCTATGTACGCGTTTTGAGTATAACAACAACAAGATGTAATCACTCAAATGAAGAAGTTAACCTCATAACCACCATGCTACCTACGAACTTCATAAACAAAAGTTGATAGTGGAGAGAGAGAGAGAGAGAGAAGTTGAGAAATTGAAAAGCAGCAAAGCCAAACAAACGTCAACAATTAAGGCAACAATAACCAAAACATACAAAAGCAAAAAACATTAATAACTTTATAAAACACAACAAAGCAGCAGCAGCAGCAGAAGCAGCTCCAGCAGCAGAAGCAGCATTAGCAGGCAGCAGGAAGCGGCAGCAGCAGCAAATTTAGCGTGTTTGCTAGCTGGCTTTGACTGCTTTTTATTTCTATTGTCGCCCACTTCGTCATCTTCCCATATAACACAAGTAACTAGCAGCGACGGCAGCGGCAGGAGAGACATTGAGTAACAAGAAACACCAAGAACAACACCAACGGAATCCTCCTAACCAAGGCCGATTTTTAAAAATCCGGCCAAATTGGTGGATTTTGGCGCCTACCCACAAAATGCAATCGTGCGCATGCTGCTGTATGACAAACAACAACAACAACAACACCACCACCACCACCACCACAAACACTACAAGCATAGGCATTAACAAAAGGTATCATCAGCAGCAGAAACAGCAGCAGCAGGAGCAACAACAACAGGAGGAGGATAAGCAACAAACAGAACGGCTAAGGAGGGAGCTGGAACTGGGACCGGAGCAATTGAAACAAAGGCGGCGCACACAATCACCAGTGACGACGACGACGACGACGGCGACGGCAACGTCTACTGGCGCATGGGACGCCAGTAGTGGCAGCGGCAGCTACAACAACGATCTCAACGGCGAGCCAACGGAGTCAGCGACGTGCTCAGCTGGCACGGTCGCGGTCGCGGTGACGATAGCGCGGCGTACGTCTACGACGCAGCGGCAGACAACGCAAAGACAGACGCAGCGGCAGACGAGGTCGGCAGGAGTACGAGCTAGAGCTAGAGCAGAAGCAGGAGCAGGAGCTGCAGTAAGAGCAAAAGCAAGGGCAGAGGCGGAAGCACAAGCTAGAGCGGTATCAGAAAGAGGCGCTGAAATTGAAGTGGGACGAGAAGCTTTAACAAGAGAAGCTGAAGCAGAAGCTGAAGCTGAAGCACGACGAGCGGCAACATCAACAGCAACAACAGCAACAAGAGCAACAACAACAGCAACAGCAGCAACAACAGCAAGAATAACAATAACAAAGGAGTTGCATTTATCCACAACTCCTGCAAGTTTATGCAAAATTTTACTAGAACAATTTCTTAAGCCAGTGCTGATGACTGCCAGTATTTGAAAGTTACCAAAATAAAGCAAATAACAACAACACCAACAACAACAACAACAAAATCAAAGCAAAGAACCGTGCATAAACTGTTCAGAACGCTAGCAATCAAAAGAAAGAACGAAAGAAGAAACAAAGTTTTAAATATATATATATATATAATATATATAAGTATATAAATAATTTTTTTTTGTCATACCACCCACTGTCAACACTGTCAACTCTCTCTCAAATATCATGAAATCAAATGTCAAAACTCGCAAATCTGAGTTAATTATTTTATAACAATTTGTACTGAACTTCATTTGTACGGACTGGGAGGAGTAACGGAGGTAGCAACAGCAGGAGCAACCGCAGCAACAACAGCAATAACAACAACTACAGCAGGATAAACAAGATATTTCACATTTTGTCATTAGGACGCGCGTTGTGCTGCCAATTAAAGGCAAGCACACAAACATTATCTATATGATGGCCGATCAGATGGATGAACCGCCACAGAAGCGGGTCAAAATGGATCCATGTAAGTGCGCCGTTAAATCCGATCCACAATCAATCAAGCATCTCTCATCCTTTCCGACTGTTATGCATCGTTATTCCAGCTGTTTCCTGCCTCCCCCCCTGTATGCTGATTTCATTTCATTTAACATTTGGGACATTCATTTCATTTTAACACACACACACACAAATACTATAATACTTATTTGTATATTTTTTGTTTTTTACATTTATTTACATTTTTCGTTTTTTGATGTATATTACTAATGTATCTTGATGTATGTAATTTTTTACTAAACAAAAAACTAAAAAAAAAGAAAAGAAAAGAAAAGAAAAAACAAGAAAAAAAAATGTATTTATGGTTTATGGTTTAAATATATCTATATGTATATAATATGCTCACAATTGCCACAACGCTTAACACACTCTTTTTAATTTACTTAAACAAATGTATGTATGTATCTAGTACATGAATTAACTGCGTTTGCTTAGCCGATTTGTATAAGAATGGTCAATTTGTTTATTCAGCGGATCTGTTCTTTCTGGAAGACAATCTACCCGATGAGCTGGTGTCCTCGAACAGCGGCTGGTCGGAACACCTCAACACTGGCGGCGGTGGCGGTGGCGGCGGCGGCGTAAGCGTTGTTGCCACAGCAACCGGTGCTGGCACTGGCGGACCAAACAAACCAACTGCTCTGGGAGCTGGTTCAAATGTGGTGTCAACACAGATGAATGGTGCCGGGGGCGGCGGTGACGACGGCAGCAGTAATGGCGGCGGCGGCGGCGGAGGCGGCACAGCCGGTAATCAACTGCGACAAATGCAGCACCATCAGCATTTGCAGCATCTGTTGCAGCAGCAGCAACAACAACAACAGCAGCAGCAGCAACAGGGCAACAAAGGCGCTGGCGGCGGCATGGTCGTCCCCGGCATGAATCAACTTGGCAGCAAGTCACCCAATTTACAATCACCCAATACCGGCGGCATGCAGGTTGCATCACAAATGGGCATGGTTAATTCCATGCCCATGTCCATATCGAATAATGGTAACAATGGCATGAATGCCATACCAGGTTAGTTCAATCATTTATAAGCCAAACTCGATACGGTTTTTTCTAATCCAAATATGTTTGATCCTTGTTTCTGCAGGCATGAATAGCATCGCGCAGGGCAATCTAGGCAACATGGTACTCACAAACAGTGGCGGCATGGGCAGCATCGGTGGCGCCGGCATGGTGAACGCACTGAA
Source organism: Scaptomyza caliginosa (assembly GCA_035044725.1). Classification (NCBI taxonomy): domain Eukaryota; kingdom Metazoa; phylum Arthropoda; class Insecta; order Diptera; family Drosophilidae; genus Scaptomyza; species Scaptomyza caliginosa. The sequence goes on from JAWNNR010000325.1 coordinate 148,041, forward strand.
ACAGCCGGGTGGAGGTTCAATGATGAACGCCGTGCCCGGTGCTGTTGGTGTGGGCTCGGTGCCGGGTTCAGCGCCAAATCAGGGAATGCATATGCAGAATGGTCCAATGATGGGTCGCATGGTTGGACAGCAACATATGCTACGTGGACCACATCTGATGGGCGCTGGAGCTGGCGGCGGTAATGGACCAGGTGGTGTTGTTGGCGCCGGTGCTGGTCCACGAATGCAGAATCCAAACATGCAGCTTGGTTAGTTTCTTCTCGAAACAAAATAAACTTTAAATATATAAGCTATAACAAACGCATATATTACTTTAATCATACTTTATTTCTATGTGTTTTTTTTGTGCTGTATAGGCCAAATCAACAACATGCCTTACGGAGTGGGAAATTATGGTGCACCTGGCGGTGCCAATCCGCAGCAACAACAACAACAGCTTCTGGCTCAACAGATGGCACAGCGCGGTGGCGGCGGAGTTGTAGCGCCTAACATGAGTGCCGGTATGCCTCAGGGAAATCGACCAATTGGCACTGTTGTGCCCATGTCTAGTTTAGGCGGCGATGGTGCGCCACCTGGACCAGGCGGCGGTGGCGGCGTTGGCGGCGGCGGACTCGTTGGCAATCCTCAGCAGCAGCAACAACAACTGGCAGCGGCAAATGCACAAATGAATCCCCAGCAGCAGCAGCAACAACAAGCGGGCCTACAACAGGGTGCCATGGGACCACGAGCGCCGCAACCCAATCAACTGCTTGGACATGCGCAACAGCAGCAACAGCAGCAGCAGCAGCAACAACAGCAGCAACAACAGCAGCAGCAGCAACCTGGCACATCTCAACAACAGCAACAACAGGGCGTACCATCATCACCAGTCACAGCTGGTCCTGGTAGCATGTCCGAGGAGCGTAAGAAACAGATACAGCAACAGTTAATGCTTTTGCTGCACGCGCATAAATGCAATAGGCGCGAGAATTTAAATCCAAATCGCGAGGTCTGCAGCGTCAACTATTGCAAGGCGATGAAGGCTGTGTTGGCGCATATGGCCACTTGTAAGCAAAGCAAGGAGTGCACCATGCAGCATTGCACATCATCCCGACAGATTCTGCTTCACTACAAAACCTGCCAGCGATCTGATTGTGTCATATGTTTACCATTTCGACAGAATCAGCCCATACAACAACAGCAGCAACAACAGCAACAGCAGCAGCAGCAGCAACAACAACAACAGCAGCAACAGCAACTGCCGCAGGGACAACAACAGGGACAAGTACCACAAAATCCATCAGGTGTGGGAGTTAATGTCGGAGTTGGAGTTGGAGTTGGCGTTGGAGTCGGTGTCGGTGTCGGTGTCGATGTGAAACAGGTGGCGCAAAACGCTGGAGCAGGTGGACCACAAAATACAGCAATTGTTCTGCCGCAACAGCAAACGCCCGGTGCGCCCAATGTGCCTAAAACAAACACGGATATGGCACAGCAACTTGCACAGCAACAACAGCAGCAGCAACAACAACAACAGCAACAACAACAACAGCACCAACAAGTAGAACTGCGACGCTTTGAGGGCGTTGGCAGTATACAACTACCAGTGGGCCCGGTCACATCTGGAATGTTGGGTGCGCCAACGCAGGGTATGCCACCAGGCATACGTATGCAGGGCGCACCAGCAGTTCGTGTGCTAGGCGTACAGCCTGGTCCGGGTGGTGCACTGCCTGGCGGTGTGCCAGTGCCAGTGCCTGTGCCTGGACAGAATGTATTGCCTGGTGGCAATGATGTGAACAGCTTACAACAGCAGCAGGCGGCCGCCCAGCAGGGTGGACTAATGCTGCAGGGTTGCAATACAGTTGGTGGACGCAGGCGCGCGCTGCCCAATATGGTTGAACAGCAGCAACCGAATGCGCAACAGAATGCACAACAGCAGCAGCAGCAACAACAGTTGGGCAATATCCCAACACCGTTGTCCGTCAATGTTGGCTTTAACAATACGAATTTTGTTGGCGTTGGTGGTGGCGGTGATAAGCAACAGCAGCAATTGGTTGGACAGTCTGATCAGTTGGCCAAACTAAAACTGCAGGCACAAGCGCAAGCACAGGTGCAAGCGCATGGCAATGTTGTGTCAGCGGGCGGAGCGCCTGGAGCTGGAGTAACGGGAGGTGCCAGTGTTCTAATGCCTGCTGATACGACTGGCAGTGGCAACAACTCAACAGTTGTTGGCGTTGCGACAGGCGCTGGAGCTAACAGTGGTGCTGGCGGCGGTGCGGGCGGTCCACCTGGCAGTGGTGGTGGAGGTAGTGGCGATAGCGAAAAAGACTGGCGTGAATCGGTTACGGCGGATTTGCGAAATCATTTGGTGCACAAACTGGTGCAGGCCATCTTTCCCACGTCGGACCCAACCACAATGCAGGACAAGCGCATGCATAATCTTGTCTCGTATGCCGAAAAGGTGGAGAAGGACATGTATGAGATGGCCAAATCCCGCTCCGAGTACTATCATCTGCTAGCCGAAAAGATCTACAAGATACAGAAAGAACTCGAGGAGAAGCGTCTCAAGCGCAAGGAGCAGCATCAACAACAAATACTCCAAATGCAACAACAAGGTGTACCCAACAGCGGCGTTGTCAATCCCACAGCAGTAGTACCAAACAATACGCTTCAGCAGCAACAGCAGCAGCAGCAACAACAACAGCAACAACAACAGCAGCAGCAGCAGCAACAACCCGGTCAAGGCATCCGTCCCATAATCAGTCCAATGGGCGGTGGTGGCGTTGTACCAACCGGTATGATGCCACAACAGCTGCGACCTCAGGCGCCTGGTATGGGCGGTGGCGTAGGTGTTGTCGCCGGCCAACAACAGACGGCAGCCGGTCAACCAAATATGGTCGCTGTTGCAGCGAGCATGCGCAGTCACTCACCTGGCGGCAATATGCTTGCAATGCAACAACAGCAACGCATGCAATTCCCGCAGCAACAACAGCAACAGCCTGGTCAGGGCAATATGCTGGTTGGGCCACCGGGTCCCAGTCCTGGTGGCATGGCAGTCCTATCACCATTTCCCGGCCTTACAAGTCCAGTGCCGGGCCAACAGCAACAGCAGCAACAACAACAGCAACAGCAGTTTATTAATGCGAATGGTGGCACGGGTGCACAGAATCCACAGCTTAGCGAGATTATGAAACAGCGTCTGTTGCAGCAGCAACAACAGCAAACAGCTGCAGCGATGCTATTGCCCCAATCGCCCTTTAGCAATGCCACACCGATTCCACAACAGCAGCAGCAGCAACAACAACAACAACAACAACAGCCACAACAAGCACAGCAGCAGCAACAAACAAACGCATTTAGCTCACCAATGCAGCAGAAGACACAACAGACACCTGGCAGTGTGCTGAATAGCATGCCACCAACGCCAACCAACCTAGATGCGCTCAGTGCAACGGGAGCAACGAGTAGCAGTGGTAGCAGTGGTGCTACGAGTGGTGGCAATGGCAATAGTGCACCTACCGCCGGAAGTGGTGGTAGCAGTGGTGGTGTTGTCAGTGGCAACACTGTTGCCGCACCCAGTCCTTCGCCCAGTTTTATGTCAAACGGACCAATTGGCACGCCATCAAACAATCCGCCCTCAGTTAGCAGCCTAATGCAGCCGTTAAGTAATCGTGCAGCATCTCCGCCATATATTCCTGCCTCGCCAGTGCCGGCAACCAGCGCCTCGGGGCTGGCAGTCAGCAGTACACCTGCCTCTACAGCGGCCACATGCGCAAGCAGCAGTAGCAGCAGCAGTAGTGGTAACGGTAGCAACGGCAACGGTAATGGCAACAGCAACAGCAGCAGCAGCGTCGCCAGCAGCAGTAGCTGCACGGCAGCGATTACGACGACAGCGATAACCACGTCGGTAAGTACGCCGCTCAGCAGTGCATCGTCATCGTCGGCAACCCCAACATCGACAACAACATCAAGTGGTAATGGAAATGGTGGTTCAGTGTCTGCGAGCAGTACGCTGCTATTAATGGGACGCAATTGTGAGACAAACGCACCTGTGCCCAGTCGTATAATGAGCAGCTCGAGCAGCTTGTCATCACAGATGGCGGCACTGGAGGCGGCGGCACGTGATAATGACGATGAGACTCCATCGCCGGGTGCAAATGATACGAATGGCAGTAATGGTGGCAGTGGTGGCGGCGGCATGTCTTCGAAAGGCAAACTGGACTCCATTAAGCAGGAGGATGAGATCAAGAAGGAGTTCATGGACGATAGTTGCGGTGGCAACGGTGATGGCTCATTGATGGACTGCTTGACGGGCGGCGGCAAGGGCAAGAATGTGAACAACGATGGCACCAGCATGGTGAAAATTGACCTCAAGTCAGAGGATGCTGACGGTGATGTTAAGATAAAGGCTGAGCCAATGGACGTGGATGATTCGGCGACAGGCAGCGGCATGCCCGGTGGCGCCAATGGCGATGGCACGATGGGAGGCAGTGGTATCGATGGCAAGGATGATATGAACGGTGGCATCGATGGCATTGCGTCTGGTGGTGCTGGTGATATTAAAATCAAATGTGAAACCAAACCTATTGTGCCAGAGCCTATAGCACCAGCGGCTGGCGACAAGAAGAAGAAATGCCGTAAGTACTCAATATGAACACAAAAAATATTAGGGGATAAAAGATTTAAATTAATAATCATTCCCTATGTATCAACATCTAGAATTCAATCCAGAAGAGCTGCGCACCGCATTGCTGCCAACGCTGGATAAACTGTATCGTCAGGAGCCGGAATCGGTGCCATTTCGTTATGCAGTTGATCCACAGGCGCTTGGCATTCCCGACTACTTTGAGATCGTTAAAAAGCCAATGGATCTGGGCACCATACGCACCAACATACTAAATGGCAAATACAGTGATCCCTGGGAGTATGTGGATGATGTCTGGCTTATGTTTGACAATGCGTGGCTTTACAATCGCAAGACGTCGCGTGTTTATCGTTACTGTACCAAGGTAAGTCCATGTCTATCATATACTCTACTTCTCTACAACAAATCCATATTGGAAATCTATCAAGAAAACGTTACATACTTATATTTCTTTTTGTTTTTATCAACAGTTGTCAGAGGTGTTCGAGGCTGAGATAGATCCTGTTATGCAAGCCCTGGGATATTGCTGTGGTCGCAAATACACGTTTAATCCGCAGGTCCTTTGCTGTTATGGCAAGCAACTGTGTACAATTCCACGCGATGCAAAATACTACAGCTATCAAAACAGGTGTGTTTCCACGATATCTAACAAAATCGACAAAACATACATGCATTATATTAACGCTCAGTATATGTATATTTATACATATTCACATTACACAACAAACACACAAACATACTGCATTAAACTAACTATCAAAACTATGTACATACATGAAATGGACGATGTGTTACGTGTGCTATTTAATTTATTTTCTTAGTTTATTTATTGTTATTTTTTTTTTTGAAAATTTGTATGTTCAGAAAAATAATTTTGATCCCAAAAACCTATTAGACAATTTTCACTTGCCAATATTGTGATATGTATTGTTATTTAAATTTATATTATTGCTCCCAGTAATGTTGATTGTTCTAAATTTCCCGCACACCAAATTTGTACCTTACCTAACTTGTTTTGTTGAAATTGTTACCGTCCAACGACTAAAATAAACTTATTATCGCACATTTTTGTTATGTCTCAGCAACCCGATAAAAAAACGAGTTGTCAAAAAAATAAGAAATTATACCGTTTAATTAAATACAATAAAAAAGGAAAAAGAAAAGAAAAAAACCAAAACTAACAAAAAAAAAAAATTAGTTTTGGAACTTTCCTAATACGAATTTTTGTTTAACACGTCTTTCTATACAGCGTTATATACTAGAGAACAATGATAACCATTATTTAACTAAAATTTAACCATCCCCTTGAAATTTGCTGTATTCGAATGTAGTTTGACATTTTGTGCTTCATCCAATCAGCTATCGGTCATAATATCTGCTTACTGCTAACGTTAACTAAATGTAAGCAGTGGGCCAAATAACGACTAGAACCCTTAAATATTTAATAATAAGACTATTCAGTTTTTTATGTTTTTGTATAAAAAAAACGTTTATATTAACTGACTTTTATGTATGTATATGTATGTGTTAGAATACATCATTTTATGTTAAATTTAGTAAAATTGTTATATGTGAAAAGTTTCTAACGATTTCTACACACACGCATGGGCACATAAACATAAACATACACATACACATACACATACACATACACATACACATACACATACACATACACATACACAAAAACACACACACAAAAACACACACACAAACACACACACAAACAAACACAATGACGCTTGCACTGAAAGTGTAACAGAAACAAGACAAATCATTTGAATTTTTTTTTGGATTTTTTTTTAAATTATTGTTTTTATTCTAATTTCAATTATTTTTGTTTATTTTACCTTTCTTTTATTATTGTTTCTTTTGATTTTTATTTCGTTCATTCATTTACATTCATTTCAACATAAATATTATTCAAAAAACAAAAAAAAATATAAAATCTTTATTGATTTGAACATTTTGTTATTCGAATTATACACAAAAAAATTCACTTAATGACGAAACTAATGTACCCAATAACAAACACAAATATTCTATATTCAATCACAACAATGTGTATACATCTGTTGTAAACTATATGTTCAATATTAAACCATATCGCTTTGCACATGATAAACGGCTCATTTCCTGTTGCTGTTTTGTAAATGTGTAAATTTTTGTCTTTTTGTTTTTTTTTTTTTTGATTTGGTTTTTTGCTGCTTTTTGACTCTCATTTCGTAAAATGTGTGTGTTATCGTCCAATGTCCAATTGTCATCGACCATTGCCATCGTTCATCGCCATCAACTTGTAAATTGTTGCCATGAATATCACAACAGTCTAAAGGAATACGGTGTTGCCTCAAACAGATACACGTTCTGCCAAAAGTGCTTTAATGACATCCAAGGAGACACAGTCACCCTGGGCGATGATCCGCTGCAATCGCAAACGTAAGCAACAACAATGACAATATTTAACATTTGAATTACACAAACTATTTAATTTGATTTGATTTGATTATCTATCCGTAGCCAAATTAAGAAGGATCAGTTTAAAGAAATGAAAAACGATCATTTGGAGCTGGAACCTTTTGTCGATTGCCAGGAATGTGGACGCAAACAGCATCAGATCTGTGTGCTTTGGCTCGATTCAATTTGGCCGGGCGGCTTTGTGTGTGATAATTGCTTGAAGAAGAAGAACTCTAAGCGAAAGGAGAACAAATTCAATGCCAAGCGTTTGCCAACCACCAAATTGGGCGTGTACATTGAGACGCGTGTTAATAACTTTCTAAAGAAAAAGGAAGCTGGTGCCGGTGAGGTTCACATACGTGTGGTGTCCTCATCGGACAAGTGTGTCGAGGTGAAGCCTGGCATGAGACGACGATTTGTGGAAGGCGGTGAAATGATGAATGAGTTTCCATATCGAGCGAAGGCTTTATTTGCGTTTGAAGAGGTTGATGGCATTGATGTTTGCTTTTTTGGCATGCATGTACAGGAATATGGTTCCGAGTGCCCGGCGCCCAATACGCGACGCGTCTATATTGCCTATCTCGATTCGGTGCATTTCTTTCGGCCACGCCAATATCGCACAGCCGTCTATCATGAAATTCTGCTCGGCTATATGGACTATGTGAAACAGCTGGGCTATACGATGGCACATATATGGGCGTGTCCGCCCTCTGAGGGTGATGATTACATATTTCACTGCCATCCGACTGATCAGAAAATACCGAAGCCAAAGCGTTTGCAGGAATGGTATAAGAAGATGCTGGACAAGGGCATGATTGAGCGTATCATACAGGACTACAAGGATATACTTAAACAGGCCATGGAGGACAAACTTGGCTCGGCCGCTGAATTGCCCTATTTTGAGGGTGATTTCTGGCCCAATGTCCTGGAGGAGAGCATCAAAGAATTGGACCAAGAGGAAGAGGAGAAACGCAAACAAGCGGAAGCCGCCGAAGCAGCAGCTGCTGCCAATGTAAGTTAAACTTTTATCTTTCACATATTCTAAATTGTAGATGCATTGAACGTTTTTGCTTTTCAGCTCTTTTCCATTGAGGACAACGAAGTAAGCGGTGATGGTAAAAAGAAGGGCCAGAAAAAAGCAAAGAAGTCCAACAAATCCAAAGCAGCACAGCGGAAAAATAGCAAAAAGTCCAATGAACATCAATCGGGCAATGATTTATCTGCCAAGATCTATGCCACCATGGAGAAACACAAGGAGGTCTTCTTTGTCATACGATTACATTCGGCCCAGTCAGCAGCAAGTCTTGCGGTAATCTTAAATAAAATATTTTCATTTTTAAACAATTGATGTACTAAAACAATGTGAATTCATTTCAACACAGCCAATACAAGATCCGGATCCATTGCTGACCTGCGATCTAATGGATGGGCGCGATGCATTCCTTACACTTGCCCGTGACAAGCACTACGAATTCTCATCACTGAGGCGCGCACAGTTCTCCACACTCTCAATGCTGTACGAGCTGCACAATCAGGGACAGGACAAGTTCGTTTACACCTGCAACAATTGCAAGACGGCGGTGGAGACTCGCTATCACTGCACCGTTTGTGATGTAAGATTAGTATGGGTAGAAATAAGAATGTATTTGAACAGGATGAAAAGGAGGTTTGTCTGGGTTATTGGCAAAATCATATAATGACCTTCATGTTTTATACTTACAACACCAGACATACAAATATTTCCATATAAACGATGCTATTATATTAGGACACATATACATACATTCATTCTAAATTTTAATTACTAACTAATTATGTGTTGCATTTTAGGACTTTGATCTCTGCACGGTATGCAAGGAGAAAGTTGGACATCCCCACAAAATGGAAAAACTGGGCTTTGATCTCGATGATGGCTCGGCGCCGGCTGATCTCAAGCAAGCAAATCCCCAAGAGGCACGAAAACAGTCCATCCAACGTTGCATTCAATCTCTGGTGCATGCGTGCCAGTGTCGCGATGCCAATTGCCGTTTGCCTTCGTGTCAAAAGATGAAACGGGTGGTGCAGCACACAAAGAACTGCAAGCGAAAAACCAATGGTGGTTGTCCCATATGCAAACAGCTTATCGCCTTATGCTGCTATCATGCCAAGCATTGTCAGGAGCAAAAATGTCCAGTGCCTTTCTGTCCCAACATTAAGCACAAGCTCAAACAGCAGCAACTGCAACAAAAGTACGTAATAAAATGGCAATGTAGCACTTGTGGTTTTGGATACACTAATCATAACAATATCTCTTTATGCATACATTTCTTTATTTTTGTTGTAGTCGATTTTGTTTTTCGAAAAAATGTAGATTTGAGGCCGAACTAGGTTTATAAACCAAAGCTGTCGGTCGTTTGGTCGCTCTTCAGAAAGCACTAAAAAAAATTGTTTCGACATTATTGGCGTACAAAATTCGATCTCATGAAATAAATATGAATTTAAAAAATGGATATGGCAATATATTGGTATTTGTCAACCGACTGACTCTTCATCACAACAAGCATACATACATACATACATGCCAAAATGCATACCATTTGACAATTTACTAATTGGGCACACTTGACAGCAAGCATGAAATAGATGAATGGATATATAAATAAATAGTAACATTTTCTTGCCAGTAATGGCACGCATCTATGCAGATTTTACATATGTATGTATGTATGTTTGCGTGTATGTGAAGACATTTTTTTTGGGAGGTATTTGCACTGGGAGCGCTTTGACAGCAATTGGTATTATCTAGTACGTTAGTTCGTTCCACTGTGCCGTTTTTCTGGTGAATTAGCATGTACACCCCACTGTGTAGTGAGTAGTTTATGCACGAAAAGTACCGTTAGGTATCGAAACTTTACTAAACGAAGCTTCGCTGCATCGGCGTCTAGGGTTGTCATTTTCTATAACTCAACGAAGCATCATTCTAGAGTTTACGCGCGAACCAATTAGATGCGTGCGTATTATGACATTTGAATTGTCTGGCAATTAACTAATTTAAATTCAAAAAAATATTTTAGCGTACAAATAAAAAACAACGTTTGCACAGTAATAATAATTAATTTTAAAAATAAATTCAAAAGATTACTAAATATATTCCATTCATTAAAGGTTACAACAACAACAACTTTTGCGTCGCCGCGTTGCACTGATGTCCAGAACAGCAGCACCAGCAGCCCTGCCGGGACCAACGATAAGTGGGCCCGTGGTTGCAGCCGGTGGTGTCGGTGTCGGTGTTGGTGTTCCCGTAGTGGGCATGTCCGGTGTGGCAGTCAGTCAACAGGTTATGTCTGGGCAGGCTGCTGTTTTGCCCTTAGGTGCCGGTGGCATGAGTCCATCGACGGTAACGGTGCCATCGCCCGTATCTGTCATGGGTGGTATGACATCGCCGCATCCGCACCAGCCCGGCATTGGCATGAAGCCAGGCGGTGGCCATTCGCCGTCACCGAATGTGCTGCAAGTGGTCAAGCAGGTGCAAGAGGAAGCTGCCCGCCAACAAGTACCGCACGTTGGTAGCTTTGGCAAAGGTGTGCCAATGGCGCCGCCGGTCATGCAACGACCGATGGGCGTAGGTGTGCCCAATCAAGGTGGCATGGGTGGCATGGTCGGCAACGTTGGTGTCAATCAGTTGACTGGAAATGTTGGCGTCGGTCCCGGCGGTGGTCAGCTGCCGAGCGGAGCGAACTGCAACAATGTCCTCAATGCCAATAATCTGCTGCCCATGGAACAGTGGGGCGGCGGCGGCGGAGGTGGTGGTGTTGGACCCGGACAGCAGCGCTATGCGAACAACACACCCAATCAGCCAGGAATGCGTCAACCCAATCAGCTAATGCAACAAAATCTGCAGCAACAGCAGCAGCAACAACAACAAATGATGGGCATGCCACCAAATCAAATGGGTGGCGGAGTTGGAGTTGGAGTTGGTGTTGGCGTTGGCGTTGGAGTCGGTGCTGGCCAAATGCCCGTAGTGGGCGCTGGCGTTAATATGGGCGGTGGCGGTGGACAACCTCATGGCATTGGCATGGGAGGGCCTAGGGGTGCAGCAGCCGCTGGCGGTGGTGTTCGCCCGCCCGGCGCGCAAGGTGTAGGCGCTGGTGGCGGCGGTGCTGGTGGTGCTGGCCCCAATATGGTAAATGGCCCGCCACTTAACACACAGACTCTGGCGCAGATTATGCAAAAGATTAAAAACAATCCGACCAACGAAAGTAACCAGCACATACTCAGCATACTTAAGCAGAATCCTCAGATCATGGCGGCAATCATAAAGCAGCGGCAGCAAAGCCAAATCAACGCTGCTGCAGGCGGAGCAGGTGGCCCCGTTGGCGCGTTGCAAGCAGGCAATGGACCACAAACGCCGCAGCAACAGCAGCAGCAACAGCAAGTCATGCAACAACAACAGCAAATGCAGCACATGATGAACCAGCAGCAGCAGCAGCAGCAACAACAGCAGCAGCAGGGACCTGGCGGACCAGGCGGACCCCAACAAATGGGACCTGGCCAACAGCAGCAGGTGAGCCTGATGCAGGCACAGCAGCAACAACAACAGCCAGGGCCACCGCATCAGCGAATGGCAAACATGCAAAATGCGGCCATGATGCTGCCAAACCTGCCATCCGGTCTAACCTCTCAGGGAGGCATGGTAAGTTCACGTCATGACAGTAAAAAATATGCAACAATTTGGATACGCAAAAACTGATTAAAAGACAACTAACAGCGATCATCGGTTTGTTTATTTAACATATTCGTATAATTGTAACAAAAAGAAACATATTTAATTAACGCATGCGCATGTTGAAATTTTGCATTTATTGTTCCATTATCTTATCAATGTTTTTGCATTTATGTTTCTTAAACTTAATTATTCAACATATATATGTATGTATGTATGTATGTATGTATTTTTTATTCGCAGTGCAGCAAAATTGATCATTTGCTTTCTCTGTCTATCTTATGCTGTGATCTTTTTGTTTTGTTGTCTCTATCTCTCGCTAACGATGGTTTATTTTTCTAATCTTGCGCTATCTCTTTTGCTCAGGTGTCTAACCAGAAATGGAATAACATGCGATACATGCAAATGAATCAATACCCGCCACCATATTCACGCCAACGTGGCCCACACATGGGCGGAGCTGGCCAACAACAATTTCCGGGCGGCACAGCGGGAAATTTTAATGCGGGTGGCGCTGGCACCGTTGCCGGTGTTCCAGTAGCCGGCGCGCCCGGCGTTGGCGGTGGTGGTGCGACGGGACCCGGCTCTGAACAATACTCGATGGCGAATGCAGCTGCTTCCAATATGCTGCAACAGCAGCAGGGCGGCGGAGCGGGTGTTAAACCTGGACCGCAACAACAGCAGCAGCAGCAGCAGCAGCAACAACAACAACAACAGCAACAACAAATGGGCGTAATGCCACCAGGCATGCAGCAGCAACAGCCTTTGCAGCAGCAACAGCAACAGCAGCAGCAACAAATGATGCAGGTTGTGGCCGCTGGCGGCGGGGGCATGGCGAATGCGAATGCCCAAAATGCGTTACCTGGTGGTGGTGGCGGCGGCGTTGGACCCGGTGGAAGCGGAGCGAATGTGATGGGGCCGCCAACACCGCATACGCTGCAACAGCAGCTGATGCAGTCGGCACGCTCCTCGCCACCGATACGGTCGCCACAGCCGACGCCCTCGCCGCGATCAGCGCCATCGCCACGCGGTCCATCAGCATCACCGCGTGCGCAGCCTTCACCTCACCATGTGATGAGTCATTCACCGGCGCCACAGGGACCACACGATGGCTTGCACAATCATGGCATGCATCATCAATCACCGCTGCCGGGCGTGCCACAGGATGTGGGCGTTAGCGGTGTTGGCGTCGGTGTTGGAGTCGGCGTTGGTGTTGGTGTTAATGCCGGCAATGTTGGCGGCAACACTGGCGGCGCCTTGCCTGATGCCTCCGATCAGTTGACCAAGTTTGTGGAGCGACTCTAGTGCAACACCAACGCCAATGCCAACGGCAGCGGCAACGGCAACGAAATCAACAGCAACAACTGCAACAACAGTAACACTAATAGCAATAACAACATCAACCTCAACAATTATCACTATAACGGACAGCAACAGCAACAACTGCAACAGCAACAGCAACAGCAGCAGCAGCAGCTGCTGCCGCCGCCGTTGCAGTCACCTCATTACTTTTGATGTTCGGCCTTGGCGATTTGTGCCCTTAGGCTAATTTGGGGTTTTGTGTGAGAGATGGGTTCGGGCGGGTTCTTTTTGGAAGGCGGTGTTTTTTGTACATGAGTGGTATATATTAATATATTAATAATATTTAAATATATACATATATATATATTATATACGGGTTAATACTTCTGCTGCGAGTGGCTATCCAAAAAATCAAATTTTGCTAAACAAAAAAAAATCTAATTTTGCTAAACAAGAGCCAACAAACAACAACAAAAAAAAAAACAACCAGAATATTTGTGTGTTAATCGTTATGTCCCACTTTTTTTTTAATGTATGAAATATTACTAAGCTTACTAATCAGCCATCGGCTAGCAACTATTATGTAATTTAGTTTACTTTTTCAATGGGGATTCTGCGCCCTGGATTATGTTATCGGCATCCTTTACATGCACATTATATATATATTTATATATATATATATATATATATTTTACATACTATGTACGCAGAATGATTGCAATTAGCGTTTATTATACAAAACAAAAAAAAACAATAATATACACAAAACATATTTAAGTTATAAGTTTGATTTAAGTAAAAAAGTAAATAATTGAACAAATGCACAGACAGCAAATGCAGCTAAATGCAAATGCAACAAAAAATGTATCGATTATGATTATGTAACTATTTTAAGTACTACACAAAACACATTTGTTTGCAAATATCTATTAAATATCTTTTAACAAATACATGCATATATATTTATATATATACATCTACTAATTGTATATACAAACATATACACAACATACTGACACACATATTATGTACTACCAGATAGCCGTGCCCTTTTTATTATTAAACATTCTATATATATATACATATATATATATATTATTATTAATATTATTATTATTATTATTTTTTTTTTCTTCATTTCATTCAAATAATAATGAACGCAGTACTCAGAACACAACAAGCAAGAACTTTAATTTTTTAATGTTTAGTGCAATCAATCAATTAGGAAACTCACTCGCAACAGTGGAACAGAAAATCAACTGGGAGTATTATACAATTTGTAAAACGTAACGTAAAACGTTAAATCATGTTTTCACTTAATTAAGCTTAATGAAAAATACAACAAATTATATACAACAAAACATTAAAAGCAATGCTGAAGACGCTGGGAGTAAAAATTAGAGAAAAAAAAAAAAAACAAAAACAATACATTTAATAATTATGTAAAGAGAAAAAACAAAAAACTAAAACAAAAAAACAAAAAGCAAAAGCAAAGAGCACAACGTAACCGACATTATCGGGTAAAGCGTAGAACATTATATATATATATATATATCTATTAGATATGATTGTGTATACACTATTAAAATTGTCTTATACCACATAAATGCTATTTTACCTACATGTTTTAAAATCGAAAATTTCAACGATGCGAATGGCTTTGACGTTTATTTATTCTTGTTTTAATAATATTAATTATTAATTTAATTTTTTTTTGTACCTAACTGTAAGCCCAAAACAAAATAATAACAAAAGAGGACACTTATCATTCTAAATCAAGAGAGATGACGCGCAACAAAAAAGAGAAAATATTAATAATATTGATAATAAATACAAAACAAAAATCCATGTGTTGAGACTATCAGAACTATCAAAAAGCATATAGACTATATACATATATATATTAAACGCATATGTATAGTGTTTTATGGCTAGCAATTCTTAAGCCAAGTTCTTGGCGATTGTCAGTTTATTATCTGCTCCTTATAGGAGCTCCAATTGGGAACACGCATAGAAATATTTTTATATAGAAAACCGCTAGTTGTGCACTTACACATATATATACACACCCACACCCGATGTATTTGTATATACGTACATTCATACATATACATATATATGTATATCTATATGTATATGTATATGTATTGTATGTGCATCATGTATGCATGTGCTTCATAAATCAAACAATTTCAACAACAAAAAAAAAACAACTCTCCATTTTTGATCAACTTCCAATTGACATACAACAATAAGTACGAGATGAAACTAAAACCCAAAAAAAGAAAAAAAAACAAAAAAAAAACCATTAAACAAAATGCAAACAGATAACACCAATTACAAACACATACATATAATTAATTTAGTCAAAATGCTTTGAAACAATTAGAATTGTAGACTTTATTATTGACTAAATCGATAAACAAATCAACTTTACAAATAGAGAAAGCCGCCTGCAAATATACATACAAGATAAAAACATACATACATATATATATATTTATATATTTACAAATTGTTCGTGTCAACTTAAGTTTAGCAGCAGTGAGTATGTTCTTAACAATACCCATTTATCTCCCTATTTTTTTCACCCCATTTTTTGTTCTTAAGCTTTTCCAACTTCAAATCGAATCAAAAAGAAAAGAAAAAAATGGCAGCAATAACACTTAAAACTTTATCAATTGCCAACAATTTAATGTACATACAAAGATTACATAATTTATTTAGTACTTCATTTTGTGATAGCTGGATATAAACAACAACAACAACAACATCAACAACAACAAAAACCTTAACAACTTGTATTCTTATGTGCTGCGTTCACATTAAATATGTCTCAAAAAGCAAGTAGAAATGCAAACAGTTAATCCGATGCAGAATAAACAAAATGTTAATTTTATTAATTAATAATTAAAATTTTAATATTTGCTATTTATTAACGCTAAACATATACATTTAGCTGTAGGAAGCTAGAGGTTAAGGCCTAACACTATTTACTAGATCGTAGTAAGCAACATTTTTATAAGCATTGAGAGAGAAAGCTCATCGTTTTTTTACAAGAGTTGCCGCCGCCCAGGAATCGTGTACAGAAGACAGAGACAAACATACAGACAGCTAGACGGACAGCGAGGATGAATGTACAATATGTGTGTGTAAGAAAGATATTGACAAGACGAAACAAAACGAGAAAGAGAGAGAGAGAGAAAGTGCGCGTTAAACATTTTGTAAATTGCAATTATACATACAAACAAAAGTAAAATACAAATTCAAATACAATATTTACATAGATACAGAGTATATTAATAAATTTGTCTTTAATCAACATGTAACTGCGCATAAGAAAATGCCTTCAAGAAGCGTTAACAGGAGAAAAGCAACATTAATTGTAAATAACATAGTGCATAAGATTGAATATAACAAAATATAGATTTTAAGGAACGTACAACAACAGCAACAAACAAACACATAAGTGCAGCTATACTCAACATATAGCACGACATTAAAGTATATATATTATATACATGCATAGATATCGTTAGATTCTATATATTATATGTATATACATACATATACATATATATTCATTAACATATACACATAACTACATAATGTAAGTCAAATCCAACGCCCTAATTTTAAGCAACGTTTAACAAGCAAGCAAGAAACCAGCAACAAACAACATCGTATACATATATACATACATACATATATTATGTACATATTTAGTATGTACATACATACTTATATACAAACTATACAGATTATGTGTTTTTAATACCCGCGTAGAGTTGTTTTTCTAAGTAAAATATATTAAAAAAGAAAAAGTAAAAAAATATACAAAAAAAATACAAACACAAACTCCAAGAACGGTAAGAACAAATTACCCAAAAAAAAAAAAAAAAAAAAAAAAAAAAATGGCGTCTGTGCCTGTGTCGTTACCGTTAGACGCTACCGTTTGAGCCGCACAATCAAAATACAAAAAAAAAAAACCAAAAAAAAAAAAGTATATATATATATATATCTAATAATTAAAAATAAAAAAACCATCTGGTCAAAGGCGCTGCCGCCGTTGCCTTAGGCCCTGTGCTGTAAAAAAAAAACAAAAAAAAAAAAAAAACAAAGATATTAAATCGATTAAAACGAAAGAGAAACATAACGCTGCCTTTTAAACGCGGCTGCAACGGCGCGACTGCGGACGCACAGGCACAGTGTCCAAAAGAAAAAAAAAAAAAAAAAAGAATTCAACAAAACGAAAGAAAACCACACACACATTAATAAAAGCAAAGCAAACATTTTAATTACAAAAAAAAAAAAAAAGCGCGAAGACTACAAAATGGCGAATTAGTTCTTTCCGTTTTGTTTAACGTCCAGAGTCAGCAGCAGCAATTAACAAAGTTTTTTTTTATGAATGTGTGCTTGTGTGTGTGCGTGTGTGTGTGTGGTTGTATGACTGCTTACGTGTGTATGTGTGTATTTATTGGCAAATGCAACCAACAATTGTGAGACAACTTTTCTTCTAAAGACATCATAAGTTTATTTATTACATTTTTTTTTTATGTTTTTGTTTTGTGTTAAACAAGCGAATGTTGTACGACAGTGAGGATCGTTCGATGGAAAAAAGAGGGATAGGGAGAGAAAGGAGAAAGAGAGAGTGTGAGAGAAAGAGAGAGAGAGACGCAGAAAGAAAGAGAGAGCATATTCCAAAACTATTTGTGATTACAATTATATATGACGATGATGAAGTAATAAATGAAAAAGCAACACAAACGCATTAATTTTAACGCGAAATGAGAGTTAAAACTTACTTACGTAAGCCTTAGTATAAAAATAAAAGCCACATCTATGTATAAACAATTATTCTTACAACTATATACACAACAAATATTATATACATACATACAATACCATATGTGTATATGCATATGGGAAAACCGACTAGTTAAGCGAACGATTGTAAATTATATAAAAGATGCGAAAACAGAAGAAAACAACAAACAAACAAAAAAAAAAAAAAAAAAACACAAACAAAACAAAACAAAATTGAATGCAAGATAAGAAAACGATATATATTATCATTAATCTATATATACATATATTTAGGCAAGTGGCCGCTAAGTCCACATTGCTGACGTTTATTATTATGCATACAAAATGTAAATTCTTAAAAAGCAACCAACAAAACGAAGTAAACAAAACATCAACAAACAACCTAGTTAAGTCAAGTAAACCAAGCCTTAGTAAAAACTAGTTTTAATAACAAAACAATACAACAACAAAAACAACAACAACAACAGAAACAACAAAACACATAAGAAACCAAGCAACAAATACTATAACTCATAATCTATACAATGGTTAAATTATAATAATTACTTGTAAAATAGTGCGAAGTGTATGTCTATAGTATGTATATTTGAATTGTGCATTGAGACAAGGACGAAAACGCGGCCTTGTCTCCTTGCAATCATTTCTTTGATTATACATATTTAATTCATTATAATTTTTTTTTTAATTCATTGTTTTACCAAACGTGTTTTTTTATATTGATTAATTGTATTTTGTAACTTAATATATATCTATTAAAAATGATTAAACCGTAACAAAGCAAAACAAAATGAATGAGAAAAACAGCAAAACAACAAAACACACACTGTAATTAACAAAATACTTTGCTTGAAAGTGTAAAATAAATTAATTTAAATAAAAATTATGAAATTTAAAAGAGAACAGTAATAACCTTGAAATTCTTCTCAAGCAGTTTGGGGTTGGTCGGCAATGGTAACGCATTGGATTGCCTGTAATATCGATAACTGAAAATCGATATATGCATAAAATGTTCCCCAAAAAGAAACGTGGGATCTAAGGGGATCTTCTTGGCGAGCTCACTCGATGAGAGCCTTTTTAATTTTCTTATCAAGTGTTAGTGTCAGAAATCCCCAATTCGACTTATTTTTTATTAATGCATATTGCATAAACATTACGTCAAATTTACTTAAAAAAGCGAAAGAAAATAATCCAAAAGGCCAAATTGTGTTCTAATAGCATTTGCAGAGCGATAAAACTGATTAAATAGAATACATTGAGATTATATATTTATAATCATAATAATATTTAGCGCAATAACGAATTCGCTTGAATGATAAGCTAAATTATTTTTGGATATATTTCAATAATAATGCGCCTAATATTATATCAATATCAGTTAATTGGCTATTTATTTAAAGCTGTGGCCCCCGTCTTATCAACATACAGTAAATTGATAATGTAAAAAAATAAAATAAAATTAATGTGGCATCGTTTCACAAATAGTTTAAATATTCTGTATGTATGTGTATGTACTATATTGTAACAATGATTGAATTATGGCAAGATTGATGCATTAAATATTGGATTTATAAACGATTGGATTTTGAGCGCAGGTGTTTATTGACTCTGTTTTAAATGGAAACGCGGTACATGCTGGTCTTTAACCAAGTTTATTAAGAGACTCTGATACTCCGGGCATTGGCCAATAAAACTTTTAAGACAAGACTCTTACGTGTTTCTTTTTGGGGTCTGCAAAGTAAGAGTATACAGCAGATTAAGCTCAAGGTGGTCTTTTGGCTTTTATTAGCGGTTTTTCCAAAACATTTACTGATACCAATACGTATTTATAATCGTCATCCTTGTTTTTTTTAGTGAAATAAATCGCGAAACTAACATGCATAGGTATGTGTGTGTGTTTCTAGCTACTGAAATCAAGATAATGTGGACGATTTCAAGTGTTGACATCTTTTATAATCTTTGTACTTTGCACTTGAACAATTGTTAGCAATCCTAAGGCAATAAAACCGCCATCAATGAATCAAGCTAAATGCTTATAATATAGTATTGCTAGTGTTTCTCTAATAAAGATAATTTTCGATGAATCTAACCAGAATCGAGTTAAATATTTTGATTTCACATAACGCCGTGGGTCATTTACATAAAGTTTAATGTTTTTTGTAGAGCTCTTTTACTTGTTTTAAATGGAATGCTGCCTGGAAGTAGAAATGATAAATGATTTTTTTTAACTTGTTCTATTATTTCCTGAACTTACAACTCATAACTGAAGTAAAGAAGCAAAATCGTGCGATAGTGAGCAAGTAATAAGATTAAGATTGCATTTCAGTTAAAAATAAAGACACAGAACAGTGCTATTCCCACGCCATTGATCAGATATCATTTGACGTACTATGTATTATACACTGTACTTGGTAATATACTCGAAGCGTATGCACACACTCCACTTAAACTGAAGTAATATGCCAATAAGCCATCAGTTTTGAGTGTTCTTTCAGATATGGACATAATCGAATGTCAAATTATAGTCATATCACAGTCAGTTACAGTCAGCTTACGAGAAGTCTTTGGAGGCTCGTTATTTTGATTTATTGACATTACGACTATTTGTTCAAAAAAACGGTTTTATTAAAAAATAAGTATCGAGTTGACTGTTCCAACTAGTATTTTATGAGAATTAAATCATGCTTCCAATGTATTCTATTGGGGAAACCGAATTATTTGGATTGAAAGTTTAAGTATTAATAATAATTTTAGCAAAGGTGTCAAGAAATCTTGTACTTTTAAGTTAATTAAATAACAATCAATTCACAAACGATGTAAACGTCTTTTAAAGGTCCTTGAGAAAGCAAAATGGATTTCAAGTTTAATGCAATAATTAATATTCGATTTTCAAAGGGTCTTAAGAATAGTCACTTTAGTTAAAACCTCAAGTAAATACTCAAGTAAAGGCTTATGGTCTATATTCCTTAATTTAGATCATTATACTTTCCTAAACCAATATACTCGTTTGGCGGCTGGAAAAAGTGTATTGAAATAAAACAGTAACTTACTCACCATACTTGAACTGCTTAATATACGTTGTATATTCTCTATTTATATATATTATTTTTCTAGATTTTCAGCCATTTAATTAAGTGCGTTTCCAGCTATAAATCGTCATAGTTTATCAATACAGTTTTAAAGCGCAGCTGACATAATTTACACAATGGTGGTGGTCGCCTGGTGATTGGTGATCGGTTCTCGGTTCTCGGGACGGGTGTGCACCCAAATCCCAGTTATATCCGTGCTAACGTCTAGCAAACTCCTAGCGCTCTAAAATATCCGATAAGAAATTGATTATAGAGTTTCTTATCGCCATTTTGTTGTTCTTGTTTTTTTTTTAGCCAGGGTCTCTATCTGTATCTATGGGAAATATTATTTTTGTTATAGGAAAAACAAATATATATATAGATATAGTTTTTTTTTTTCATGGGCGAAAGCGTTTGGTCATAGACGTTGACGTCGCCGTCGCCGGCAACGTTAACGTTGACGTCGACGCCAATGTGGAGAGCACTTGAAGTGGTCACTTAAGCCTATAAAAGCTATTGTAGCCATTGTCCACACAATTAGTAAACCACGCGTTCAATTCGCACGCGTCTTTAATTAAACGACGATATTTCCAAGCCATCGGAAATAGAATAATCACAACCAAAGGATCAATAACGGTCAAGGATTATGGCGCAGCACCATAAACAGGCACTGCTAGTAGCAGCGTCGCTGCTGCTCCTGGCCGCCATGGTCGGAGCTTACACAGATAACGACAAGCATCTGCTCACCGGACACTCGAGCCCGATGCACAAGAGCTTGGCCCATCAGTTCTTTGCCTTGGCCGCGGAACATGCACAACTTACAAATGCAACTGGAACTCAATTGATGCGTAGCGGCGATTACCAGAAGCGCGATGATGATCGTGATGTGCTCTGTGATAGAGATGTTGCACGCATTCGCGATGCTATCGACAACATGGAGGAGTGGGCGCTGGAATGTAAGAACAGAACTGTGAAAAAAAAACAAGATGAAAAAGAATGAATGAATGGAATGATTACCGAGTGTGTTGCTGGTAATGCCAGTTTAAAAGTGATGACAAAGAATGTGCAAATAGTTGGAAAATTTCTAATCTCTAATCTCTAGTGCTTGATGTTTTAGTCAAAGTGTTGTTGCTAGTTTGTTTTCCTTACAATCGATAAGTGTAACAAAGTGAAAGAAATGCGAATTAGTTTTAGAAACTTTCTAATCTATAAAGGTCATCAACACACAGTGATTTATGAGGTGCTGTCAATGAGTCTTAAATAGGGCATGCATTGTGCTTGATTTCCATTCATTAGTTAAACCGCACATAAACTTTTATGACAGACTGTAAATCAAATTACAAATCGAATGCGATAGGTAATAAACACTAATAAATTGTGACTTAGCGATAAGATTTGGCTAATTGGATTATGACGCAAGATATCCATGTGACATTTACTAATCAAAAAACTTACGATTATTCAGATCGGTTTTGCTAAACGTCTGCTTGAAGTACGAGAAGGGTTGATAAGGTTACATACATATATTTTTAGATTAATCAGTTCCGAAAATTATTCCAACGTAAGTTTACAAACTATTTTTAGCGTGCTAAGAGTTTTATTTGATTTGTTTTGTTTTCGTTTTGGTGGCAAATCTTACATAAACTTTTAGACTCTTTATGCTGATTATGGGTAGAAAACAAGTATTGTTCCAAAGAGTTTAGCATTATAAATAACATAGTACTATGTAGTCTTATCATCTTAAGCCAAATCCAAGCCACTTCATAGTTCAGGTGGCCGAGATAGAAACCAAGCACTTTAGTGCTCCGCTTATATAGATTACAGTCGTTAGCCGGCACTCGTTACATACCAGGGCTGGCTGATAAGTCATTGCCCCAAGTAGGAAAACTTCAACATAATCTACGGTTGTTACAATGCATAGCTTATTTTAATTTTAACCCCGTCAACAGTTCCAGATACATGGGGTCGCCTGCCCGTTGGCTTCTTCTGGGGCCATCTCATCAGCATGGGTCAGTACGAGGAATGTGTGGCTGCATCGGCCACATATGGCAATGGACTGCGTGGCCAGTATTGTCTGGCTCGCCTGAATGTGACCCAGTTCTACAGCAAGGTGAAGCGTCGTCATGAGGAATTCTCACGCATTAGCTACAAGTATTCAGATCCCGAAATCTTTGAATTGGGTGTCTGTGTGCCTAGCACTTGTAGTGCCGACAGAACTGATGCCCTACTCAAGTATGCTATTGCGCATTTCTATGGCAATGATGCGATCGATCTTTCGCATAGAATGATTCAGGAGAAATGGTGTAAATATGATGCACCCATCGAATTTCGTGGCGTGGATATATTTGCCATGTAAGTGCAATTGATTTGCAATTAACAAACGTTTAAAAATTACATTGAAAATATTTCCATTTTAGCGTCTTCTTCTCGCTGATCATATTCTTCCTGTTGGCCAGCAGCGTCTACGATCATGTGCAGACCCGTAAGGGCGGTAAGTTAAATATTTAATCTGTTTTATATATGTGTGTACCAAATTTAATATACAATTACTTTTTCAGCACCCAAGAAGCCACTATACCTATCGTTTTCAGTGCTGCACAATGCACCAAAGATATTCACAGTGAAAAAGGTAAACAGTCCGAATGTGATTCACTGTTTGAACGGTTTGCGTTGCTTCAGTATGATGTGGGTTGTGTTTGGACACGGTTACATGACCTTCTACGAACTGCCCCATATCAATCGCAATAAGTACTACACATGGCTGCAAACACCCTACTCCATGCTGGTGCAGAATGCCTCGCTTTGCGTGGACACGTTCTTCTTTATGTCTGGCCTGTTGATGTGCTGGGGCGCCTTCCGTGAAATGGAGCGCAGCAAGGGAAAATTAAACATACCCATGATGTATTTCCATCGTTATATCCGTTTGACACCGGTTGTTGCTGTCGTCGTTTTGTACATTATGTCGCTATATAAGTACTCCGGTGCTGGACCCATGTGGTTCAAGCTGGGCACACAGGATGCACGTTGTGCGGATACCTGGTGGGCCACCCTGCTCTATGTTCAGAACTATGCCTTCCCCTACAGCATTGTAAGTAACATAACTGAAAATCTTTGGCATCATCTGAACATTATCCTTTGGTTTAGTGCGTCTCGCAATCCTGGTACCTGGCCGTAGATACTCAGCTGTATTTCCTATCGCCGCTGTTCCTTATACCCCTGTACAAGTGGGGCAAGAAGGCGTTGATACCGATTGTGATATTCGGCCTATTGTGTTTGGGCTGCACCGTTGCCACTTTCCTGCACAATGACTTTACGCTTTTCCGTGTCCAAGATGATCATGTTGATCTGCGCCAGCGCCTGACATACTATCCGACGCATACACGTATTCCCACTTGGCTGATCGGTGTCATCTTCGGCTACTTCCTGTTTACACGCAATCGTGGACGTCAGATTCCGTTGGCCAAGCACTGGGTGATTACTGGCTGGGTTGTTGCCTTCGGCACTATGCTGGCGGATCTTTGGGGTCCCTACTGGCGCATTCTGCCAGACACACCCGACTCTCCGATCTATGAGGGCGCCATCTTTGAGCCACTGAGTCGCAGCTCATGGGCACTGTCCATTGGCTGGATTGTGTGGGCTTGCTACAATGGACACGGTGGCATTATCAACGATTTCCTTTCCTGGGGCTTCTTCACGGGCCTTAGCCGTCTGTGCTACTGCATGTACGTGATACACAGAATCGTTCAGCTGGTAAATGCAGCTCGTCTCCAAACCGATACACATTTCTCTGATTACGATGCGGTAAGTGTCTATCACTACTCTTAAGGGCCTTATCTTATTTGCTATTAATCGTATTTGCAGATTTTGCGCTGGTGGCACGATTTTGGCATCACACTGACTCTCTCCATATTTGCAACGTTAGCCTTTGAAGCGCCCATTCTGGGCATTGAGAAGGCCATCTTCGGACGCGGTGAGACTAAGCCGGCGCCCAAGAAACCCGTCCCCGGTGACCATGCCAAGGTTGCACCTGTCACTGAGGCCGCTCCCATTACCACCACTGTGCCCGAGATTGTGCCCGCAGCCAGCAGAGCTGAGGATCCATCAAAGGCCTAACGTAATTCTAAATACTTGATAATTGTATTTTTTTTTTTTGCTGTTGCACAAATGAAATCATTAATTGTTTGTGCACTTCTTTTCTGTAAGCTTTATTTATTAAATATTTTATTAAAATCAGTCTTAGTACTTTTCTTTGTCAACTGTTTGAAGTTTATTGTGTGGTTGATTGGGGTTTTCTTCGCTATAAGATTTTAGAGTGATTGTGGTTTTATTTGAATGATTTGATCAGCCGATTAATAAATATTCATAACTTGAAAGCTAAATTGTTATTGAAAACATATGTACAAACCAAAAAGATATCAAGAAGGTATCCGTTCATATCTAAGGTAATCCTTACTCCGACCAAACATACGAGTATAAAACATAACTGCTTAACAAACTTGGACTAAATAGAAACTATACAAATGAATTGATTTTTTAGCTTTAATTAAACGACACAGACAACTTTGCATAAATTTCTATATCTACCTTTCAAGCCTTAGGCTTGGCTTTATAAATTAAAATAATTCGAGTACACATACCATTTTGTTTGCATGTTTTCATTACACAAATATAAATTTACGTTTTACATCCCTTAAAGCTGTAGAAATTTTTAAAATTTTGGAAAAGGATTTACTTACATATTAGATAAAGTTAATTGCTAGAGCACATCAGGGACTAGATTGGTAAAATAAATTAACACGAAGTGTTACACGAAAAATTGCATTTTTATATGCACGTAAAAATTAAATTCATATTTTTTTTTTTACATTTTCACAATAGCAATAGTTATTTGTAACTATACAAACAATGTGTCACAAAGGCTTTACACAAGAATAACATTAATAACTATATGGTGAATTGGTTTATAACATACTTTATTAGTAGTTTATTAGTAGACTATCTACCGTAGTTGTTGCGACTGCCTTGGATTTGCACATTAAAGAGACGCGCCCAATCGACAATTAAATCGAAATGCTAAAGGACAATGTATACAATTACTACAAAATTCATAAATTCATTTGGTTTTGTTATGTGATTTACCTCACGATCCATAATGTTATCGCAAAAGCTCAAGTCCAACAATTTTAACTTTGTACAATGCACCAGAATGCTAAAAGAAAGGTTATCAAATTAGCAAAATGACATTGTTGCAAGTTTCAAAAAGCTTACTCATTAACGCGCTCAAGCGAAATGTGAGTAATGCCCATTAGATCTAACTGCTCAAGATTTTTGCCCAGAGTTGCAATATGTCTGAGATCACGATCAGTTATGCCGCGCATGGCTGACAAAAACAGTTTTTTTAACTTGGGACAGTTGGTCAGCAGTTGGAATAAGCCATCGCCCAGATTGGCCTCACGCATGCTGCAAAGCGAAATGTTTAGTGTTATTACAGGAATCTCAAAAAGCAATTCAGTTTGCATTACTAACCACCAACCCAAATCTAATTCTTCTAGTTGATGGCAACGTGCTAAGGATTGGAGGCCCCGTGCGGAGAGGAAATGCGCCTTCCACATGTCCAGCGAGACAAGTTGGGTATTGTAAGTGGCTAGATGCGCAGCGACATTATCCATGTTTACCGTAACACCGCAAAAAGCTGCAAACCATAAACGAGTGTTAGCAAAAATTGCTAGTTTAAAAGGTTTAGAACTTACCTAGATTGAGGTGCTTTAATTTGCGATTACCCTCTAGCATGCTCAGAAGCAGCTCCGACTCAAAGGCAGCTTGAAATAGATCGAGACGCTCAAGATTCTTGAGATTGGCCAGGCAGGAAAAATTTAGCAATGGCGTATCAGTAGGACAGTTACGAAGACTTAGCTCTATATTCGAAAAATAAAATAAAAGCTTTAAAATTTATATTGGTATGAAAAGTACTGGTTTACCTATTAGGTTATCACAGACTATGCCGACTGTTTCAATGCAGCTGGCATTAAGGAATTTGCATGAGTTTAAACGCAAATGGGTGAGATTGTCGCCACGTTGAGTCAGGAATCTATTGCAAGGCAATGACAAAAGAAAGTTGAGAAGTCATAGTAATAAATGCCTTATTAGCAACTTATTCAAGGATATTCACTTTTTAAACTCGGTGGGTGAAACCTCTCCAAAGCCGCCGCACCACGACAAATCCAATTTGCGCAACAGTGTCGCTCGACGCGCCAGCGTGCATAATAGCTCCGAGTTGGCCAACTGCCAGTAGGGCTTCAGGCTGAGATCACGATAGAGCAGAGGATGTGTGGAAATATCGTAGAACAGTCGAGACACTTGGCCTACGCTAAATAGTGATTTAAGATCCAGGTAACTGAGTATTTTCAACAGGATTTCGAACTAGAACAGTAATTAAGAGTAAGACGTTAGTGAGGGTAAGAGATAGAGAGAGAAAGAGAGAGAGAATAACAGAAAGAGATGCATTAAGGTTTATCATATTGGTTGGTGTACCGGCAGATCCGTTAGAGCAATCTCTGTTGGGCTGCTTTGTAACTGCTGTTGTTCGCACACGGTTTGGTTGCCTTTCAGAAACTTGCTTAAATCATTGTTGATAAATTCGTGTAGGATGACACCACTATTTTCACGACAACTAGGCTGAAATTTAAGCGTGCGCAGCTTGCAAATTATGGGCCCACTACTGGCTACTTCTTTAGAGCGTTTTCCTGCCGGCGTTAACAGCTGCTGCATCGATCGCGTTGAGACTGTGCGTCCGCAAAGCAAAATGGCATCAATTTGGGTGTAGTAGTTTAGCTTATTATGATTGAATTCGATGCGCAACGTCCTGTAAAAAGCAGTATGAGATTAATAAGTTCAATTTAGAGCTGGAAGCATTTACTTTGTTAACATGTTAGTCTTTTTAAGAGTAGGCGCAAAGCGACGAGATTCGCGCGGGAAAGTAAGATTGATCTTAGATAGATTACTTAGATCTGTGCTAGTTGCCTCCCATAAGCAAGTCCAGCATTTGGTAATGCTGTAAGCCCAAATGCGCACCACGGCACCCGGATTGTATGTCTCAAAGATGGCTATCTCTGTGGGTACCACGAACTTTTCGAAATAAACAACTGTTAAAAAAGCAATCATTAATACTCAGAAGTCAATCAATTGAGATCGCCAGCTTTGACTCTTACCAATAAAATCATGTGTGGGCAACGTTGGCAGGTTTTGTGGCTGAATTTCACGAGTAGACGAAGGTGCACGATGCCACCAGTTACCGTAGGTACGCTGTCAAAAAATGCAGATTCATTGTAGGAAAGTTAATTCATCGGTTTAACAACTTACCATTCCAAAAGTCTCTGGGTAGTCACCATAGGTGGGATACTTGCTCGGCCGGCCAATTACATTGGCAGCCGTGTAGGAAATGCTGTAATCAATACCATATTGCGAGCTAAAGTCATGCACGCCCAGCACATATTGTTGCAAGTAATAGCTCTTCCCGTCTTGAGATTTGGCTTGTGATTGTGTTTTGCTGTCGACATCGGAATGGCTGCCATTGCACTCCTGGTTGCGCTCCATTAGCATGGCCGTGAAATCTATATGCGCATCGGGTTCGGTGTCGCTGCTGGAGTTGCCGTCCTCGCCTCCAAAGTCCAGCAAGGACATTTGGCCGTTGTTGTGCCTCAGCGTACTATTTGTTCGCTTCTTATTTGCATAGCGCGCTTTGGCGCCTGGTATATATGTCGAAATACTTGAGGTTCAGCTTATGCTTATCAAAAGCAATATTAACAGTGTTTGTTTGGAGTCAGTGTGATCGCTAAATGATCGTCGATAGTTTCGCAAGAATCTTTGCACTTCAACTATGTTTTGGGATTAACGCTTGTGTTTTAGCACGTGGCTGGGCCAATGTTCACGCTTAACTGTGGAAAAGTGCACCATTTAGGGGGAGTGTGGCGTTAATTCAATTATGGGCTATTGCGAATTCCTCTTTGTTTTTGAATTGGCAACGGGGTTTTGTTGTTGTTGCAGCTTCTACTGTTTCTGCTCCTACTGACACGGCGTTTTGGTTTGTAATTGCTTTTGACGTGTTGGTAATAGATTTGTCTATACCAATAATTAATATTTAATGTTGCTACCTATCGTTTTGTCTTTTATTTTTTTACTGAATTTTGACAACAAATCCGAAACAGCATCTGACTCCTACATACAATAAAAACACTAACAGAGTCGCAGTCGGACAACTATATCGATATCGCTCTGCAACAATATATCGATGATGGTGCTGAGCAATTCTTCGTGTTGACGTAAGTACGTTACAATATGCAAATGTTTTATGCTTAGTATACAAAAAACTTTTAAAAGTTAATTTATTTATTTATAATTTAATAACAATTAAAAGATAGTTTTGTCAACCAACTGATAAATTCTACGTGTCATCACAAACAATCCGATTGTTTTGATGACATATAACAGAAACGATTACTCCATGTGAGTCGATATTTGCCGTGTAACAGCTGTTGATTGTTTCTTCTCAATGCTTCGGCTCAAGTGGTTGTCAGATTTAAGTAAATGGTCAACAATAATAATGAAGAAACAACGTCTTGACTATCGAAATAAACTGATTCTTGCGCCTATGGTGCGTGTTGGCACACTGCCCATGCGACTGCTGGCTCTCGAAATGGGCGCTGACATTGTTTACACTGAGGAATTGATTGATTTGAAACTAATCAAGAGTATTCGCCGCCCGAATCGTAAGTCAACCATAACCTTGACATCGAAAACCACTGCTGTAACGAATATTATTTGACTTTTAGCCGCCTTGGGTACTGTCGATTTTGTGGACCCATCGGACGGAACTATTATATTCCGCACATGTGCTTTGGAGACCTCAAAACTGGTGCTGCAATTGGGTACTAGCGATGCTGCGCGAGCATTATCCGTTGGTAAACTGCTGCAAGGTGATATTGCCGGATTAGATATAAATATGGGCTGTCCCAAGGAGTTTTCCATAAAGGGCGGCATGGGTGCAGCTTTGCTATCTGAACCGGATAAAGCAGCGCATATACTGCGCACGCTCTGTTCCCAGTTGGACATACCAGTTACCTGCAAGATACGCATACTGCCCGATCTTATGGACACGATAAGCCTTGTCAAGCAGCTGGCAGCAACTGGTATTGCTGCCATTGGCATACATGCGCGTACCAGAGATGAACGGCCTCAACATCGTCCACATCCGGATGTTTTGCGCGCTGTAGCAAAAGCTGTTGACATACCTATCATTGCCAACGGTGGATCGCGAACTATGCACACCTATGAAGATTTACATAAGTTTCAGGCACTATGTGGCGCCGATAGTGTTATGGTTGCTCGTGCTGCCCAGCTCAATGTGTCCATATTTCGCAAGCAGGGCATGTTGCCCATAGACGATATAATTGATAAGTATCTTCGGCTTTGCATCAATTATGACAATGCACCACACAATACCAAGTACTGTGTGCAAAGCATACTCAGGGAATTGCAGGAAACGCCGCGTGGCAAACGCTTCTTGCAGTGCCAGACGTTGCAGCAGATTTGTGAAATTTGGAATCTGGGTGACTACTGTCGCCGGCGTCAGCAGGAGCTCAAGGAACATGGCAACGCTGGACGCGCCGACCTTATTCTCTCTGAGAGCCTGAACAAACGCCAAAAACTTGATGTGCCTGACGATGCTAGTGATGAATACGAGGGCGTCATAAGCCGCAAAATGGCCTTTCTGCGCTCCACCTTCACAAATGGTAAGCTTTTCTCACAAACATACAAGGTGTTTATTAACTTATCCTTTCTTATTCCTATTGCATCTGCAGATACGAAGCTGCCCAAGACGGTGCTCTATGTGCACGCAGGTCGTTTGGGCAACCAGGCTCCCAGCTACGAGACGCGTCAATGCGATAAGCTGTTTCGGGCCATCTGCAGCTATGACGGGCAACGTTACAGCAGCAGCTTCTGGGAAAAGAACAAGAAACAGGCTGAACAGGGTGCTGCGATGGTTGCTCTGCTGGAACTTCAACAGCTCAATGAAAGAGACCTCTACGACAATGGCAGTCTGATTAGTTAAAGCATGATTATTTTCCGAACTTGAAGTACGTTTAATTTTGCTCATGTTTGTTTTTTTTTTCCCCCCCCGAAATGCCTTAGAAAACAATACAATAAAGTTAACGAAATGGAATTGACAATTGAATAAAACCATTGACTAACAATAATAATAAAATATATAAGAAATAAACTATTTTGAGTTGCCACAGCTTTTTATTTAAATCACACTGCCTATATGTAATAATATAGTATTTTTATAGTGCAATAATAATTTATATTTGATATTTATAGACAACGATAATAGAAAACAATTTATAATTTTTTAAAATTAAATTGCTTTAGTTGATGTTATCCTCATTTTGGGTATAAAGTGCCCAAAATTTAACATAACACATTTAAAATTCAATACATTATTCTTGTTTGTTGCTTAAAACTAACGAGCATTTAAAGGACATCTAACTGGTAAGTTTGGTCAAGATCTCTTGTAAAACCTAAAAAGTGTTTTAAATACAAGTTCTTGATTTTTCACCGATAGTTTTTAATGGCAGCTACACATACATATGATATAGTTTGTCCGATCTTTCTGCATTGCGGCAAGACTACAAATTGGTTTCAAGTTCAAGTGAGCATGGAAAGAAACAGACATAGCTCAGTCGACTCCTTGTCATTGATATATTTATAAATAGATATATTTATGTATATATAATAATATGTATATGTTCTTAATGGGTCTCCTTAAAAAGTCTCCTCGATTGCGACCAACTAAAGTAACCCTCTAAAAGGGTGTAAACAAAAAATGTTGTGTTTTTTGAGTTAATTATGGTTTATTAATTTCCTAGTGTGTCTGTTTGTATGTGTATAGGTGTCCGTGTTTCTTTATGTGGTGAATGTAGTGCATGAGAGGAGAGAAGCTGCTTAGCATTGCTAACGTCGTTGGGAGGCTGGTGGCGGCATCATTGTATGATCATCGCGAAAGCCAAAATTAACTATAAAGCTTAGTAGAATATCCTTGGTAATGGGATTTTTGATGCTCTCCATAACGGCTACAAAATAAAGAGAGATACAAAATAAATACATATAATAGGATACAAGCCTTTGTATTGAGAAACTTACACACGGCTGTGTTGAAGCTGTTGGGCATCTTTTTGTCTGTTCGCTCGCGCATAAAATCCCAATTGCCGTATTGGTTCATCGTGCATTCGACAATCTTGTTGTCCAGCTCGCGTATTTCCTTTGTTAGCTTTTGCAATCGTCCAAAGGGTGGATCATGGCCGCCAACATAAAGAAAGCCAACCTTTTTGGTTAGCAAGCTAAGAGCACAGATACATAAAAGGAATTAGTTAATAAGAAAACTGCACTAACAGGACCAATAATACTGATTACTAAACTATACAATTACTTGTGTAATTAACAATTAAATAATAAGGTACTTACCCTTCGCCACGTTCTGTGATTATCTTAAGGCGAAAGTCTACGGAGTTGAGTTCATGCGGTTTCCATTTAAATACATCAACACATACACCGGCTGTGTATGGCTGCTGTGAGGGTTGGAAGATGAGACCGTCGGGTTCGTGGGCCAACGAACGTGAAAACTTCTCGCCCAAAAGACGTTCAGAGGTACGTATGTCCCAAAAGTCCTTGTTGCGCACACTGAACGGCTCCACAGAGCGGTTAATGATGCCCTGCTTCATGGCAAGAATACGCGGACCTGTTTAAATTGGTATAATGAATTTAATAATTTCAGAATAGATTGTGCAAACTGCGTACCTATAACTTCGTTTTTAATATAGTCCAGACGATGCGGATAAAAGAACTCATCGCGCACATCACGACCCGCGAATCGCACTATATCATAGACAAGAAAACGCGGAGTCACCGTCTCACCTATTTTGTCCAACACCATTTCCTGCAAAAAGCAAAGAAGAAATATATCAAGTGATTCATACACGTATAAAGTTTACTTACACCATCAAGCAGTGTGCCATTAAGATGTTCATGCAGATTCTTGCCCTGCACAAATGTCATATTCTCCACCTGAAAACAGGAGAAATTGCGATCGAAGAAATAGATCTCCCCGCGTCCATCGATGAGCATCATGTATCGCGTACCGTCCGCCTTCCAGGATACCCTATACGGCATCTCGCTGAGCCTCTTGATGTTTTGCTTGTCCATCGATACAGGCTGAGCGCCTGGGAAGCCATTTTTCTGCCAGGCACACCAGTCCTGTACCTTGTGCTGTAGCTGAATCAGACGCGGCTGATCTATTACTTGCCGCACGCCTGGTACACCACTCATAAATGCTGCATTCTTAACAAGTTGTTCACGGCGTCGCTTCTTTTTTGTGCCGCCTTCACCCGACAGAACGCCATCTTCACCATTTGCAGCTGGATCAGCATCGTCCTCATTATCGTCCTCTTCTGCTGCCGAACCAGCCCCAGATCCACTGGCGGCTGAAGCCTGCTGTGACGTCGAAGAGCAGTTTTCATCGTGGCGACGCTTTCGATTAGTATCGCATACAATATCGTCGTTGCCATTGCTGTCGTCATAGTCCAAACACCAATTAGGCTGCTCTGGAGCTTGGGGTGCATCCTCCTCAACTTCATAGCGTCGAAAAAGCTCGTTTATATAGTCTTGCTTGTAGATACCTGGCGGTCGAGCGTTAGCAAACACGGAAAGTGCTGCTTCAACAGAGCAATCCAGACGCTCCACCATATAGGAGACGATTAGAAAGCCCGTTCGATTAAATCCGTGTGTGCAGTGCACAGCAATCACATCAAACGGCCGCTCGTTATTAAAATTGTCGACCAGTTCAATAAAACTGTGCGTCTGCTCCGGTGAGGGTGTTTCCCCATGGCCTCGACACTGTAGCTTAATATATTGTGCTCCGCGTTCCTCAACTGTGGCGCGATCGTAGAATCGTTTTGTATTTGTCAAATCGATCCAAAGGCCCAGTTTTAACTGTGAAGCCGAGTTGGTGGGTAAAAGATAAATAGTATAACATATGGTTGCATGTATGCTAGGTACATATGCATGTACATTTGTACTGCAACTGGGACAGCTCTTACCTTGAGCGTCTTGCAATAATCGAAAAGCATCTCGGGCCGAAAGGTGCATTCAATGGGCATCTTGTCCTGGAAAGATTGACTTAGCGGCGTTTTGAATGCGAGAAACCGCTCTGCGATAATTATGTCACTTTTTCGTGGGCAGTAAAGCCAACGATTTGGTAGTGGGCCAGAGCCCCGTTCCCGTTCACGCTGTGAGTGGGCCATTCCGATGCGATGGCACTGCACGGCACGGCACGGGGGGACGGACTAGTTAACTAGATATGGAAAAAGAACTTAAGAACGATACACAGGCATGCACAACAATGTCCTATTATCGCTTTTGCAAGGCTGCAGCCCGAGCCGAAGCCGTTTTGAATCGCTCTAAAGATCGCGTTCTGGTTGCGTCGTTAAGTTCTTCACATCATCTTAAGAGCAGCGCAGACAGTTTCGTAAAGTGCTTTGCTTGAATTGCTTGCTCGTGTGTTTGTGTGCGTCACGACGAACGTTGCCAGATAGTGATTATATTACAACTCATCAAAACATCGATAAGCACTTTGTTATTGTATTTACGACTTTTGTCTCATGTTTCCTATGCCATCTTGCCAACACAGATTTTCTCCTCACATTATTATAAAATGCAATCAAACACGTACAATTGTGGCAACGCTACAGCGATAAATTGCTAGCGTGCTATCGACGAACTGGCAAAGCGCTAATAAATGGCAATACTGTTGCACTAACAGCTGATTTGTACTGTATTCATTGGGCGGCATATTTGAATTTAAATTATATGTTGCACTCTTGTCAAGCTGTGTGTTTTTCCCTCAAAATCTATCTAATGTTTGCAAGGTTATTATCAGTTGATTAGTTATTAAGTGTTTTGAAAGTTTGCCAGCTTTTAGCTCTTAAGTTTTTATTGTAAACTGCCCTGTTCAAGAATTTACAAAAATATGCATCAAATATATATTGCGCGTATCTGTAACTAAATTATCGTTTTATATTTGGTATGTATTTTTGTTTTTGGTTTGTATGCACACATGTACTTGGCTCGTGCTCATAAGTACTCTGTTGTATGTATATTTACGCTCACACAAACGCAAGGAACTACCAAATCATTTACTGTAATGTAAATAAACAAAAGCAGTGAATGTGTTATTTTGTTAATGTTGCTGCTGCTGTTGTTGTTGTTGTTGTTATTGTTGTTATTGCTGCTGTTGCTACTGTTGCTGAATACAATACATACTTAAAATCAAATGTTCGGCCACAAAAACCGTTCCGAAAACGTACACATTTCGTGCGGACGGAAAGATGGAAGTTAAGGCAAACAATAATAACATCAAACGATGGCAACATCTACGCTGGTGAGCATCGCTTCGGTCTTCATTTGATCGAACGATGATCATCATTGTCGATTCTTTCTCACTCCCGACCGAATGTCATTCGAAGAATCGACTCTATAAAACTGTTTGTGCGCATATTGAAACAATTTCTTTTTCCATTTAATTGATACCTTTTCGCGTGTGTTAGCTTTAGCTTAAAAAGTGAAATATTAAGTTGCAAGTTCAATGGCATCCAATACTCCTTCATCCCAATCGCATGCAATGCGTCCTGCAACAACGGCATCCGCAATACCAATGCCAAAGATTACTGTAACAAACACGACACCAGCAACAACAACACCGAAAACAAAAACAAAAACGAAAATCAAAACCGCACCAGAACCAAAATCACCTGATGGCCTTACATTGATGCCCCGCAAAAGCCTTACCTCCATGACGGATGAGGAGATCATCCAGGAGAATCTTAAGGAAATACTCGATATGAAATCACGGGTAAGTAGAACAGCTTCAAAAAAAAACACAATAGTTTTGGAATGTTGCACATAGCAACAAATGGTAAATTGCAATTAAAACACATTTTCATATCCGAGGCGTCATCGATTGGGGGCAGGGCTGAAAATAACAGTACGACGCCATCGAATTTTCCGCTTTTACCGATCACGATTCATATAAAAATGTACATATATATTTTAGTACATACATACATCTGGCTATACATATGTACATATTTATGTATGTGCAGATCATCAAATCTTGCTGGTTCGCCAGATTGTAAACAGTGTTTTAATGGGCCAAACTTGCTGCAGCCCTGGCCATTATGACTCAGCACTGCTACTAAATACATATGTACATACATATACATATATTCCAATTGTACACATGTGCAAAATTAAACACATATTAAACAAAGCATTTACATATATACATTAATTTCGCAGACTCTCCAACAACTTTTGTAAACTATTTATCGAACATGAATATTTTCACAACTTTTTACAGAATCTTAAGTTTTCTCAGATATTAAGTTGTATGATATAATTCTCAATACTTTTCTTTAGGAAGAACGTAAAGCCAATGGACGTCTAGTGGCCGTTATTGTTGCTTTTTTGGGTAAGCAAATCTGAATAACATTGTTGGGGTATTAATGAAAACATTTAATTAAGTCTTTAAAGAGATTGAAAACAAATTGTTAATCAATCAGTGCAAGTACTTTATCGAAATTGAACCCAAAATATCAAAGATTAACTCTTTGGAATGGAAATTTTAATGTAAACACTCTTTTTTCCTTACTAATAAATTGTAAATACATATGTTTCCACCCTATAAAGAGAAACAAAAAAGTAAACACGTCTGCTTCAACCATGTCGGAAGACATGAATTTGGCACTGCTATTATAATTTTAGAACACTGAATTTGGATAAACCTGTCGTGGTTTGTTTTTGTTTGGTTTTTTTCGTATTTATAATTAAATTTACATCCTATTTCCGTTTTTGCAGTAATATTTATGGCCTTGTATCATGCTTTAAAGCGTAAACCTGCTGCATTGTCTGGCTTCCTGGTGCCGGCTGGGATTATGCTATTCTATGGCGCTTGGGTGGTTGTCCTGGCTAGGCGCGATAAACACAAGCGGGCCATGTTTGTAGGTACCATAGGAGAAGTTCTTGCTTTTTTCTTTATTATAAACAGACATACAAAAACATACATATATGCATGTGTTTTAGGAACGGCAGATTGAGGAAGTGGCGCAGAAAAATAAAAATGAACTGCAGGAGAAACATACGCGCAAGAAGCATTCGAAGAATGCTAGCCCATCCAGTAGTCTGCAGTATGTCAATGAGCTGGCATCCGGCACTGAGCATCGCAAGAAGCAACGGCGTCATAGACAACGTCAGCGGGAGCATGAACTAAAACCCATTGGTTTGGGTCTAACCGCTGACGTTAAGGTTCATCGCTTGGGCGCTAAGAGACCAAGCTTTAGGCAAAAGCTATTTGGTCAGACAATTGCTCACGTTAAGCTGCTGGACATGCAGTGTGACGGCATGGATACAGATACGGATGTGGATACGCCAACGTCATCAATGGAGGTTGAGCTAAGTGAGAAACGGAAGAGGCTGCAACGCATTGACACCTTACCCATGCCACAATTGAAGCACATGAGCTCGGAGCCTTAGGCATAAATTATAAACGAATCAAATTTTGAAGTTGAGATTCTTTAAGAATAACGAAGCACATACCATAAAATGTAAATCAAAAAACGACTGTGGAACAACCGATAGTTAGTATTTTATTTAAATTCGCAAGTTCTTAGTATTTTTTTTCTATCGATAATAAAGAGTTATGCGAATTATCGATCACGATCAGGAAAACAGTCGTAGTAGTATTAATGTTGGTGAAATGTAAATAAAAATATTAATTTAAAATGAAACATCAGTTACCTTGTCAAAACTCTTTATTTCCATTCTTTCTTATTTTTAATAATAAACATACGAACAATTCTATATCTAAGCTCTGCACACAAATAATCTTAGAAATTAACAAGCATTTCGCCAAGCTATTGCCACAACTCAACCGAATATATTCGAATACAAACTGTTCAGACCATTGCTGATGGTCGAAAAGATGCCATTCTCATTGGAGGCTGCAGCATATGGCGGTACACCTGGTCTATAATGCTGCGGTGCCTGGATCGGCCTATAGTACGATGGCCCACCGGCTCCGACACCTTCGATGCGCTGCGGAACAGTTGTTAAAAGTGGTTAATGCATTGTTTCGTTCAATTTCCATACTTATTGTCCATAAAAAAAAAACATACGAATATTGAGTTCGATTTAATAATAGTATTCATAACAACGTTTAACAACACTTATGCTAGATTATTGGTTTTAAAACAGCTGCACTTTTCACAAACAGCAAAAAACCAAGAACAATTTAATATATTTCTACAACCAAATCCATATCAAGTAAACCATGTATCTGTGAGGTAAATGTTAGTGTTAAACTTGGCTGGTTAATAGTGTTTAATTCTAGGCATTGATTGGTCAATAAATTCAATATCATGTTTTTCACTAATGGAAGTATTTGTTAGTTATGCTGGGGACTTTAGTCTATATCCTATGTTTAGTTAGTTAGCATCACACCTTATAACTAAAGCACTCTGCGAATAGTATTTACACGCCAGACGTATCTACTCCTGAACCAATTGCAGCTGTGGACGTAGCTTCGTACCGCGGCTGGAGCTGGTTGTGGTTGTAGCCGCAGTAGTGGTAGCTCTAGGGGCAATAATATACTGCAAACGGAGATTGCGCGGAGTTTAGATTAGGACCAACACCAGAAGATTACAATTAACCATAGGCCTTGAATAGTGATAAGTGCTTAACTTACCTTGGATGCTTGCAATGTAACATTGAGCAATGTGGGATGCTGCTCGACAATAACGAACTCCACTTCGCGTGGCGCATAACCCTCGGCAAAGATCTAGGCGACTCTCGTTTAGTATCAAATGCTTTGTGATGAAATTGTTGGGTTTAAGCTATACTAACCTCGGCCTTGTAATAGCCGGGCAATAAGATGCGCCAGAATTCACCATACTTTGTGGTCTGGAAACCAACGTCGCGTCCCTTGATCTTGATCGAGGCACGTTCAATGGGCATGCCCGCTGGATCGAAAACAAAACCCTGTACGCCACGATGTGCCTCGGCCAGGAATTTGATAAGAGACTGTGCAAAGGTCATGTAATATACAGTTTATAGATAAAAATGTTTGCAAGCGTTACCAATTGATTGTCCTCCCAATATTTTTTTAGCTCATAGGCTGGCGGAAATTTGCAGCAGGATATCTCCAGAGTGATCTCCATGCAGCCATACCAAACATAATTGTAATCCTGCATGCCACCGGTCAGTGGATACCAGGCGGCACCATTTGTGATGCCATTCTCAAAGGCTGGCGTCGCCGACTTACATGCCACGCCCCTTGACATCTTGGCATGATTGCGGGCATACACCAGGGAGATATGTTTGAAGACATCGTCGTCGGGCGTCAACGACGGCGCTGCCGAATAGGTCTGAAACACTGCGCCCAGGGGACATGCGGGGCGATACAAAAACAAAAAATCAAAATCAACGCAAAGCAAACACAATACACATACACAGAGAAAAAAAATATAGCAAATAAAACAGAAGCAAGAAAGAGAGAGCGAGAGAGAGAGCGAGAGAGAGAGAGAGAGAGAGAGAGAGAGAGAGAGAGAGAGAGAGAAGAGTTTAGATGAGTCAGCTGGGTGGGTCAGTCTCTACTGTACTCACTCGCACACAAGGCGGACGAACGGCAGATCCCTTTGAGCAGCCATATTGGTGCGAAGTGAAGGAGTAAAGTTCAAACAGAGAGCGTTGAGAGAGAGAAAAAGAGAGATAACTGTATAAACCGATAATCTCTCACCGGCCAAACATAATTTGTTTGTGTTTTTCTAGTAAAATTATGGAAATACGCACTACTGAGACTACTTACTGGAGTTGGGCGTATTGTCGTATGGATAGCTGGCAACTAAGGCGCCACCATGCAGACTGCCACTCAAGACGAACTGTATTTTGGATATCCAGTCTTTGACGGCATCCGTTTCGGGCTGTCCGCGTTTATTGTTTTGTTTGAAGTAATCCGGAAAATTGCGATTCAGATCAAAGCCCCGTGCATTATAGCTAAATACAGAGATAAATGCCCATTACTTTAATTGATTAGATCCTCTATATGTATATGTATGCTTACCGTCCTTGGCCGCCATCGCAGGTGCCCTCTTTGGAGACGGCATAGCCATCAGGATTCATAGTGGGCAGTATGTGTATACGTGTGTTATCCAGCAACCATTTGACATATTGATCCGTATTATAGCTACTCACAAAATACTGAATCAGATGGAGCAGCATCTCCCTGCCCACGGGCTCATTGCCATGAATGTTGCCCACATATTTAACATCCGGTTTGCCAACCATATGCTCATATGGCGACGAACTGACCACCATTACCCAGAGATCACGACCCTGTATGGACTTGCCAATTGAGTACAGAGCGGTTAGATTTGGATAACGTGCACTTGTCGCCCTAAGGAATAAGATAGAGCAGTTATACTTTGTTTGCACCTTTAATGGAATACTTGCCTCAAAAATCGCGTTAGCTCCTCGTGATCATGATACACAAAGTCCAGATTTTGTGCGTCGGGCAGATAGGCTCGTGGCTCCGGTAGTGCCATTGTCATTGAATCGCTATGCACCGTCTTGGCATTGGAATAGAGCGTGTGTCCAGCATAGATCAAGAGCAGCAACAATTGGCCAACAATCGTGTTTCGCAGTATCATTGTGTTTAAAGTTAGACTTGTGTTGATCTGTTGATGGTGACGTCAAGTCTGCAAATGTTCAAAATGTACAGCGAGGCGGTTGTTATAAGCAGATGAAGATGGATGGATGAGCTGTTGCTGCTGGTGCCGCAAAAACAACAGCAACCAGTTGTTGCTGACCAAAACGAATGGTCAGCGCGACGGTACGTGCTTCAATTTGGCCACTAAGTGAGTAAATGAGTCTGCAGTGCATTGGCCTCAACAACAACAACAAACCGGGCAGCAACAATCCGCGACAGTGTCTCCACCCATACGAACCGCAAACGTGTTCAAAACCCCTCCCCCCTCCCCAGGCTGGTAAACGCAATCAACAGTTCATTGATTTGTGTATAGTGTTTGTGAGTTGTTGTCTTTTTGTGTGTGGACTCCCGACACCAGATCGTCAGCTTTGTATCGAACTTGAATTTTGAATTTCCATTGAATTGGATGTGGTGGAAATCAGTGGTCTCAAGGCTAGTCTCTTCTTTATTGGCTTATCTAATCGCCCATCATACCGGATGGAACGTATCTCATTTAATGCTGAGATAAGATACGGTCACACCACCTGCCCTGCCACACCACCCCAAAATACCAAAGTTGATATATGTAAGGGAAAAAATACTATCTTAACTTGTTTGGTTTTTTCGTGATACCCAGCGAAGACTATATAAGCTAACGGTCAGACGAGCCCATTCTTAAACCTGATTATATAAAAAGAATGAAATTCTCTGCTGCATTTGTGATACTCAGCGCTGTGATAGGCTGCTCCTTGGCCAGTGGTGGTGCCCAGAGTCGCATTGCTGGCGGTGAGGATGCCATATTGGGACAGCTGCCGTACCAGGCGGCCCTCTCCGTCGGTGGCAGTTACAACTGTGGCGCCGTCATCATTGCCGAACGTTATGCTCTAACCGCTCTCACCTGCGTCTGCTCGGCCGGCAAGGATACACCGTAAGTAGACAGACCCCAAGCACATAGGTTTGACCTCGAGCTAATTGTGATGCAACATACAGATGGCCACCACAGCTGTTTATGGTGTCGGCTGGTACTGTGGATTTGTACCAAGGCGGTCAGCGCATACGCGTCGAGGAGATCACAGTGAATCCCAACTACAATGAACTGCAAACTGGTATCGCCCTGCTGCGTCTCAGCGAGCCTCTTATCTTCAATGAATATGTGAGTGCTCTGCCACTGGCCACACAGATGCCACCATTGGGCGCCTATGTCGACATCTCTGGCTGGGGTCGCACCAAGGAGACCGAAAAGGACATGTATCGCACCCTGCAAGTGGGTCTTGCCGTCGTGGAGTCCGAGCTTAGTTGTCGTCGGGCCAACGGCGCTTCGGTTAGTAACGATCAGGTGCTCTGCCTGGGACACCAGAGACGCCAGGGCATCTGTGCCGGTGATATTGGCGGACCAGCTGTCTACGAGGGCACCCTTGTGGGTATTGGTGGTGAGGTGTTAGGCGAATGCGGTAGCATGATGCCCGAACGCTTCATTAGCATTGCTGCCAACTACAAATGGATCCAACAGCAAATGGAATAAGTTTTCAATTCCTTCTTTCTGAATAAAGGTTTCTCAAGTGCATTTAAATCGATTCCCTTATTATTACATCTTATCAATATGCACGTTTAATTAGCGAAGCACTTGTCAAACTTATATTAATAGCAAGTGTGCCTTATTCATAGTTCTATATAGTTCTATTTAGTAGGTCACATATTAACTTCAACGTGCTTTAATTGTCACACTCAAGATAAGTCTATGCCAGACGTTTCTATTATTCACCACTTGGCAAAGTTGAATAATCTTGTTTTATAAATTAAATTACGAATATCAATACTTAGTTTGGTTTGATATTTCAATATGATTATCAGAACTATTCCAAACATAGATCTAAGTTTCCAAAACTAATGTAATGGATTTAATGCTTTATCTTATGATTTGACTTTAAATCAAGGTTTAACTACAACATCTGGCATCTGCAGGTTGGTATTTCAGATCTTGTACTTACATATATGAACGCTTTATGATACAATTGTTTAATCTAGCTGATTGTGACAGTTTTGATAGTTTAACTCACTGAAAGCTTGTATCGAAAGAGCTACAACTGTGAAATCGTATTATCGTTATTGATTATGCTTCGAATATAGGGAAAAAGATATACCGGGTTATACCAAGTATGTTAGGGAAGTGGTTGTACTCCAAATCATCATTATAATTGGTAATAACAGTGTAATATTGTACTTTCCTATACGCATTTATGTTTAGCTTAGCGACAATGTTGATATATCTTATAGAGTTACGATTTATTGTTTGAACTTATTTACATATGCTGATTGATCCATTCCCTGTAGTAGGGAACACTCATGAAACCATTGGGCAACGAACTATCGCAAAC
This sequence comes from Scaptomyza caliginosa, assembly GCA_035044725.1. Lineage (NCBI taxonomy): Eukaryota > Metazoa > Arthropoda > Insecta > Diptera > Drosophilidae > Scaptomyza > Scaptomyza caliginosa. Next base: position 191,236 of record JAWNNR010000325.1, read on the forward strand.
ATCCACAAAGAAGCTGGCAATGCCAACCAACTGATTGTTGTAGACAGCCGGAGCACCAGCATCATTATGGCAAATGCCATTCTTTGCGGCTTCTGTAGCAGACACCAAGCACATGAGTCCATCATGATCTAGGAAAAGCTGCTTGTGACAGTCAGCTGCACTTATGATCTTGCGGCTGCCCACAAGCATACGTTGACTGGATGAACCCTGATGGGCAATGGCACCCCAGCCAGTGAAGGTGATTACAGAATCCACCGGTGGCACTTCGCTGGCCATTGTAATGGGCTGTGTATTGGCGTTCAGAGTGAGCGCCTGCTGCAACACTACCAGTGCCACATCATTGAGTCCATTAGCGTAATCACCGTGCACCACAATGTGCTCAACCTGTGCCAGTTGACCACCAAGTACGCGCTGAATGCTGCCCGCGCGCACTAGGAAACTCCGTGGTGGATAACTGCGGAAGGGATCAGGTGGTAGTCAGGGTTTTAGATCAGCTTTTTAATGTGTGCACTACCTTATGATGCCGCCGTTGGTAACACAATGTGCGCCAGTCAGGACAACCTTGGCACTGATCAAGGCACCGCCACAGATATGGATGCCCTGCCGTTGCAGCGAAACGCTGTACGGATGAGAGCCAACGTCCGCAGGCGTGCCATCGAGCACACGATTCTGTGCCAATGCGGTCACAATATTGCCGGCGACACCAAGAAGCAACAGAAGTTGTAGTATGTGTACTGTAGGCATTATGGGTTCATTGATAACTAATTGACGCCGGCCATGGATGCGACACTTTTATACAGGCGACAAAATTTTATGACCGCTCAAATCTTATCGTTAGCGATCGGGTCATATTAAACTCTTATCAATAGCTGCAGATTAGATGCAGACCGCAGTGTGACTAGTACTGACTGGTCACTGTTAGCTTAGCCAACGTTAGTTGATTAGCGATTTAGTTATCATTTCGACGCCATGATAGAACAACGCATGTCGCTTGCAGCGCTTTTTCTGGCTTTGACCCTCGGTCTGGCTTTGGCACTACCCCAAGGCCGTCTGCTGGGCGGTGAAGATGCCAAGATGGGCGAATTTCCCTATGTGGCATCACTTCGCCTCAACAATGCGCACGTCTGCCTGGCCAGCATTATATCCGAGACACAAATGATCACAGCCGCTCACTGTGTTTCCGAATTGGGCACCAAGCCGTAAGTACTCCATACAGTCAGTATATATACACACGTACAGTTGCGTTAAGCTTTAACTTAGCGAACTTGTTCGGCTTCAACTTGTTCAATTTAAAGCAAGTATATTTTAGCAGTTCAGTTAAGCCAAATCCTCATTAAATGTCTTTCTATATAATTATGCTCATTAGCTCAATCCGCAAACTAGATTTGTAATTAAATGCAACCCGATTTGTTTTTGTGCTTTAAACTCTTTATCAAGTCCAAGTGAAGCTTCGTTTGCTTTTCTTATGACATACCTATTGCAATAATTATTAGTTGGTTTTTTCAATTAGGCGAACCAGCTCAGCAGCTTACTCATTCCCTCCATTTCGTTCACAGCGTTGCAGCTAGCCAGCTAACCGCTCGCGTCGGCAGCATCAATCAGTTTGCCGGTGGTGAACTGGTGGATATTAGCGAGGTTTTAATTCATCCCTCATATGGCAACTTTATGCATGATCTGGCCTTGCTGACGCTCAGTAAGCGTCTAACTTTTGGTGAGAAGATCAACAAGATTAATCTGCCGGACCCCCTAGAGGAGGGGGAAGTAGCAGAGGTGCCGGCAAATGGTACACCCGTCTATGTAGCCGGTTGGGGTGAACAGACAGATGGCACATCTAACTACAAGCTACAGAAGTCCAACTTCAATACGATGAGCAAGTCGAACTGTGAGCTAACCGCTGGCTATGGCTACGATTCGACGCTGTGCTTGTCCAGAGCCGAGAAACAGGGTGTTTGCCGTGGCGATGATGGCGCCGCTGTCGTTGCTGATGACCATAAGATTCACGGTGTTGTGAGCTTCTTCTGGGGCAACTGCGGCACACCCTATCCCGATGTGTCCACTCGCGTTGCCTACTATCTAGACTGGATTGCGGCCAATCAGAAGTAAAGCCGTCGGGAAATACCCAAAACAATCCAATCCTCAAAATTTTTTTTCAAATTTTTTTCTTGTGCCTTAAGTGGAGTGTAAAATTAGAAAAGTAAAGACATAAAAAGCAAACAGCAACAATATGGGAAGCGCGTGTTTTTTTTCTCTCTCTTTATTGCAATATTGCTAACAATAATTTTTTATTGAAGATGACAAAGTAAATAATACTCGATCCGTTTATAACGTTCATAAATTCGAATAGTTGGCCATATCAAAAAGCATGTAATGCCCAACTGATTGCCTTGTACATTTGTACTCTATGGTCTCTAGATAGCCTTAGTTTTGTCGGCACTCGAAATTGATAGCAGCTGATTAGGTTGATATAGTTACGATTTAGTTTTCAATTTCAGGGAAACGAGAGAGAGAGACCGAGTTAGACCATATTCGAATCATTGATTACTCACTAACCGAGCAGTATCTATTTGAGTTTTAAAGTCGAATGTGTTTGTTTACGTTCGGCCTGGAAGCAGTTAACGAAAAGTTAGCAAGTGTGAAATATATTAACCTATTTATGAAACGATTATTTAGCTGAACTTGCTTAACTTGTCCTTATTAATACAGCGAACACAGTATATCGATTGACTGCAATAAACCCCCGGTTTTTTTTTTCTGGTGTTGTGCAAATTTATGACTAGAATAATAACAATAACAGTTGAAATTAGCTGCTGACCAAACAAGATAAGATTAGATTTAGTAGCCCCAGTCGAAGCCATGATAAAATGCCAAAACGGGCAAAGGCTTTCACAGAGCCGTCAACTTGGCGGCATTTGTGCGTCGCATTCGGCAACGACTTGAACAATTTAAAAGAGTCACAATCATAGTTAACGTAATAGTTCATAATGCAAGTTACATTATCGGCTGCATTGCTTTTGCTTGGATTGGCCATCGCAATCGAGGCTGCTCCCAAAGGTCGCATTTTGGGTGGCAACGAGGCCCTGACCAATGCAGCACCCTATGCGGTATCCCTGCGCATTGATAATGCGCACGTATGTGGGGCAAGCATACTGTCGGTAACGCATCTCCTAACCGCTGCTCACTGCATCTACCGTGATGGCAAGCTGTAAGTCAAGGCAACGCTTCACTCTCTCATGAATCACTCTGTTACAAAATCACTTTTCCTTTCTCGCTGCTAGAATCGATCACAGCCGCATTAGTTGTCGTGTGGGAAGTACGAATCAATATGCAGGTGGTCGTGTTGTGACAGTTGCTTCCATCACACCACATCCGGACTACAACAAGTTGGACAACAATCTGGCTGTCATAACGCTAACTGCACCGCTCTCCTTCACGCAGCGCATTCAACCCATTGAGCTAGTGGACAAGAATGCAGCGATGCCAGCCAATGGTAGTGCTGTCCGCGTTACGGGCTGGGGCACGACCGTTGAGGGTACGGCCTCGTTTAAGAACCGTCAGCTTAACCTCAAGCTGGCCGCGGATGACATCTGTCTAGATGCTTACAGCGGACATGATGCAAGCAAAAGCTTCTGTTTGGCCCATGAGCTCAAGGAGGGCACCTGCTATGGCGATGGCGGTGGTGCTGCCGTCTATGAGGGCAAACTTTTGGGTGTTAGCAACTTTGTAGTTGGCACCTGTGGATCACGCTATCCGGATGTCTTTGTACGCACTGCTGGCTACTGGGATTGGCTGCACGACCAGCTTGGAAACTAGATTCCGAGCGAGGGAGAAATATTTATATATATATATGTATATATCCATATTTACACAAAGCCAGTTCGTTTTTTTTTCTTGTATGTTTTTTTGATTGCCGTTTGAGAGTGAATCATCCGATAAGCAGGTGTTGATAGCATTTAAGTTTAGACAATCCCGATGATATAACCTATGAGTTCTAAGAGGCCGCAATAGCGAAGAGGTTTAAATAAGACTTTACATCTTGAAAATCACAATGTTTCCTTAAGAAATGAATCATTTTTCCGCAAATCTAATTGATTATATTAAGTATAGGAGAACTCACACTTTACAACCAGCATGATTTACTATAATCAAACATGATCTAATAAAGGAAACCCTTTGTTATATTTCGTAAACGTTTGAAATATGATACGCCTATGGTATTATATATATAGATGGTTTACTAAGCTATGACTGCACTCTACAGTTTATTAATGGGTCTCATAAATTATAGCCGATTATCTGATCAGGTTAAATTAGGACATAGAAAAAGGTGACAAATACAATAAGCTGTTAGAGCTTAAATCAAGTAATAATATCTTTTGACAGCTATTGGCCATACCAATTTGTAGGCGGATAAGATCTAACGATTAAAGTTTGCTTACACAAAACAAAAATGTAGTGTGAAACTCCCAAATAATATATATCACAGCACAATGTAGTAGTAAAATAATCATAATTTATGATTATGGGGTAAAACCCTCAACGGATAAGCAAATACAAAAATATAAGAAAAAACCAGGCGGATAAGCTATATCATTTTTTTTTTTTTTTGTTTTTGTAAGCTAACAATTGCGTAACACTAAGCGCGGGGTCTATAAATACTACGCAAGTTTTAATCGCAGTTGGATGGAATTAAATGATTTGTACTTAGTACAAAGCAGCAGTAATCAATGTTAAAGGAAAAAGATCTAAGCTATAACCGATAAGATATAGATAGACACATGTGCGCAGAATTCGAAGTTGTGCTAGCTTAAATAGTCCAATCTCAACGCTTTGGACAAGCAATTGCAAACAACTTAGCCATGTTAAGAACTCTGATCTTTGCCTGTGCGGCTATAACACTAATCTCAGCCGCACCACAATCGCTAGAGGGTCGTGTGGTTGGTGGTGCCGATGCCACAACCGCACAGTTTCCTCACCAAATCTCGCTACGCTGGAAGGACTCACACATCTGCGGTGGCTCTATCATCTCATGCGATTACATCCTAACGGCGGCTCACTGCGTCACCGCTCAGTATGAGAATGGCACAATCGTTGTGTAAGTACAGACAAAATGATTCTGATTTCCGAGAGGTTACATAACACACAACAAATATGACAATCTTCTATTGTTGAACAGAACACCGGCCAATGTGCTGAGCATTCGTGCTGGTACTTTGGATCGTTTCACGGGCGGCATGCTCATCAAAGTCGCTGAGGTTCGTGTGCATGAGGAATACGCTAGTTTCTGGAACGATGTGGCCCTGCTCAAGCTGGAGAAGCCACTGATTTTCTCAAACCAAATTGCTGCCATACCGCTGGCCAGTGAGGAAACACCGGTCGACAGTGAGGTGATTATCTCAGGCTGGGGTCTGCTCAAGCACGAGGGTGATCTGCCGCGGCATATGCAGTGGAACACCCTGAGGGCCATATCGAAGCGAAGCTGCGCCACAGCCATTCTGATCTACAAGGACAACATGCTCTGTTTGGCCCATGAGAAGGGCAATGGCGCTTGCAATGGCGACTCTGGAGGTCCGGCCATTTGGAATGGTGAGATTGTTGGCGTTGCTGGCTTTGTTGTTGCCGGCTGTGGCTCATCCAATCCGGATGGCTATGCCAAGGTATTCTATCATCGTGAATGGATTATTAAGCATGCCCACTTGTAAAGCAATCGAAATAACAAACATAATTTCCGTTCTTTTCAAAAGTGTTTTGTTTTTCGTTTCTTGGAATTGTAGTTGTTATTGTAACAGTTACTTGACTTACATAAGAATCGCTTGTAAGAGGCTTATCAATGCTATGACGTATCTACATATATGAAAGAATTTGATGAGCTCTAAGCACGTGTCGTTTGGGGGTAATTAAGGTGCCGTCACTTACAACACCGATAAGCGCTCAACTCATTCAAGCTATCCATACCTTAAAAAGGGGGGTTTTTTTGCTGAAGGGACTACTACTACAACCGTTGATGATGATAATCCATGCATTGGACGATTATAAAAAGTTGCTGCGCTTAAGGCAAAGCCCACAAACACCAAATGAAGCTGCTGGCGAAAGTATTCATATTGCTGCTTAGCGGCATTGCATATACCGAACAGGTGGATGCAACAACAACGAGTGCACCCTTCATCTTAATAAAGCCACGCATTGTGGGTGGCAGACAGGCGCAGGTGGGTCAGTTTCCTCATCAGGCATCCCTACGCTTCTATGGCAGTCACATTTGTGGTGCAACAATCATATCTACCAGCTATGTGCTGACAGCGGCGCATTGCGTCAAATTTGGCGACGAAGTGTAAGTGTAAACGAATGAAGTTTCCCACTGATCCTAATACTACTACTTCCCCCGCACCCATACACCTTTTGGGTACAGAGTCTCGCCATGGAAACTGGCAGTGCAGGTGGGCAGCCTATTGCTGCATAGTTTCGAGACATATGTGGATGTGGCCGCAGTTCAGGTGCATCCACAATATAATAATGGCGGCCAGGGTTACGATATGGCACTGCTGCGCTTGAAGCGGGAGCTTTGCTTTAATACAAACATCAGTGCCATTGAACTAGCCGAGCAGGACCCGCCCGAGAACTCGATTGTGACCATCTCTGGCTGGGGTGCCATCTATCATGGCGGACCCGTCTCCAAGGAGCTGCTCTATGTCCAGGTGCGCAGCATCTCCCGCGCCGAGTGCACCAGTCGCTACATGAGCCGGCTGCCCGAGACGACCATGTGTCTGCTGCATGGTGCCAATATGGGCGCCTGTCACGGCGACTCGGGTGGACCGGCTGTCTTTGAGGGTCGCCTCGTGGGCGTTGCCAGCTTTGTTCTGGGCGGTTGTGGTCGTGAGGCTCCCGATGGCTATGAAAGCGTTGCCACTTTGAGAAGCTGGATAACAACTAATGCTGGTTTGAAGTAATCTAGAATTCCTTAAAGCTTTTCCATCAAATAAACAATTTTGTCTTTCAAAGATTGGGGGAAAAACAGTATGAATAGAATTTTGAACTCAGTTTTCACAACTAATTGGAAAATAGATTACGTACCTTAAGTACAAAATAAGCTAGCATGTTCCCATTTTGAGCATTGTGATTGTGTTGGGATAAACAGAGCGTAACTTCGCTGACTCCCCTATGACCCGACCCGCACCCCAGCAATGAGATCAACCAACAAATACATCGACTGTCCCAATCAACGACCTCATCATACATATAGCCATACATATCTGCTTGCCACAAATTGTGTGCACACCAGTGAAAGTGAAAACTATTCCGTTTATTTTTTCAGTTGTAGTTTTTTGTTTCTTTTTTGTTGGTATTTTGTTTTTTTTTGCAGGCATTATGAAGCACTTAGTCAACGGCAACGCCCCCTTCTCCAACCGTCCATAGAAGTTGGGGGTTAATGATTTTGTTTTGGTTTTCATTAAACTTGTCTCACACACACACACAAACAAACACACTGTGTAATTTGTTTTTCACCCCACTACTTAAACGCCTTTCTGTTGTATCACCGGCACGTCCCTGTTCCCATTCCATTTCATTCCATTCCCGTTGTCAGTTCATCCGCATCTCAGTCAAGTGTAAAATGTGGCTTGCAAAGTCATCGAACTCTGAAAGCAACACTCTGCTTGGGTGGAGAGCACATAAATAGTTGGCATATGCAGTTATGACCATAAAGCCAAGGTTTGCAACTTGGTTGCTCAAACAAGACACTGATTCTACTGAACGAGAAACAGATTGTTGTTTCGATTGTTAAAGTATCCTTAAGGAATTTCGTTGTGTTTGTAACACTAACAACAATAACATTTTCACTTGTGCCACTTTTGATTTGATCTTTCATATAGGATTTTGTTTGATTCGTTTAGTTTTGTTTCACTTTGTGTGATATGGAAAGTTATCAAAATTGAAAGCGTCCAAAATAAAAAAAAAAAAACTTTACTGTTGTAGCAACAACAACAACAACACCAGCATTACCCCCACTTCTTTGGCCAAAACAGGCAGCACAGTTAAAAGAAATGCAACGGAATAAGTGGCTTTTAATGGACTTTGATGTTGTATGTGCGTATGTATGTAAGCGACGATCAAGAGCACACAATCGAACACTTGATATATAACGGGTTTCTAAATCCGGCCGACGCAGCAGAAGCAGCAAGAAGAAGCGCGTACTAGGAGAAAGAGTCGTTGCGTTGCACAGTGACCACAAAGTCACAAACTTAACCCACTAACCTTGTTACTGTTTATATTATTTTCCTACCTCTCTCTCTCCCTTGCTCTACCTCTCGCTCACTATCTTTCTATGTATGCGTGTGTGTCGCATTGAAAGTGGCTGTCAAGTTCAATGCTGCGACTGCTGCGTCGATGGCCATGAGACGGAAGCATCGTCTGCAGAGAGAAAGCAGAGTAACAAGGACACGTTGCGGAGAGAGAGTGTAACGCTGACGTCGACGTCGACCGTCGTCAATGTCGTCAACTGCCAACATTGCAGACATGCGCACTTGATTACTGGGTTAGTAGTATGCATGTCTGTGTGTGTGTGCGGGTGAGACTAGCATACTCGTTTATATAACAACAAAAAGTAGAAGAGAAGAAGAAAAAAAAATATAGCACCCAAAACTGCATGTCGACGTCGTTGCTTGCATTGACCTTCACCTTGGCAGTGGCTGTGTGTGCGGCAAGTGTTGCTGCGTAGACGACGACCTTGCCACGGACACGGCCACTGTCAGGATGCTTTTGGCCTTGATCTTCACAACAAGCTTGCACAACTATTTACTTATACTACATGTAACATAAAGTTTCTAATAAATTACCTGACACTCTTTATAGTTCTTGTTACTCTATTGAAGATAGAAGACTTGAAGTTTAAGTCAATGCGGCGGTTGCGGCGGCTGCGACGTCTTCGGCGATAAACTGCAAAAAAAAATTTGCATAAAATACAATCAGCCGCTTTTATTAACCGAACGCTTTTGCCGGGCTTCAATTTCTTTACACACACACACACTAAAAAGAAACAATAAATAAAAACAAACACACAGTTCATAGTATCAACAAATTCTTAGACGTCGATGAAATGTATGAAAAAAAAAGTAAAAACAAAACGAAACGAAAGAAAAGTTTCTCTTTGCGCACTCATTGGGCGGTTGGTTGTTCAATTAGCACGCACCGCACCGCACAACAATGGGAATGTGAGGAATTGGAATGGGAACGACACAAACAAACAAACAATTGCTTTAAGGAAGCGCGCGTCTAGAAATGTTAACCGTTCTTAGCTTCTTACTTTCGAGCAGTGTGTTGCGAGTTTTGGGCGGCGAGACAGAGAAAGAGAGCGTGTGTGCCAGAGACACAGTGAGATGGAGAGTAAGCAAGTGAAACGCGTCTATTAGCTAGCGCCGTTAAAGTTCGACTGACAACCGTTTTGCTTTAAGCCACAGACATGGACGCTGGCTTTGACTTTGACGCTGGCAGAGTTGCGACGACAGCAACAGCAGCAACAGCAGCAGCAGCAGCGTCGCCAGCAACTTTGGCTGTTGTGCCAACTATTAAGAGATTGTTTTTCTTTTTGGTCTGTTGGCACACAACTAAGATTTGTTTGATATAGAAATTGCAAATATAGTTTTTTAGTCTTAACTCTATAAACTTGTATTAATTTCCAGTCTACCTCAAGCCTTTACAGTTTAAAGTACCCGCGCAGTATCATAGCAGGTAGCTTGCCGTCGTGCACAACATTACAGAGTTGCTTGCGGTAACCAAAGAGCATTTGCAGACAGAGCTGGAATCTTTAACATTCGTCAAAAACCAGTCTTAGACCAAAGAACATTTACTAACAGAACCGCAGACAGAGCTAGAAAAATATAAAAATAAAATACAAGAAAACTAACAAACACAGATATGTAGAGCTGTGGCAGGCACTGAATGTGAATTTAACCGATAACAGCAAATCCAAAGAAGACATTCAAAACAAGCATTAATAAAATAAAGAGTTTAATTTTTAATAGTCTTAATAATCTTTGCGATACTAAAATAAACTAATAGATGAAATTCAAACACGATCTTTTATATTTTTTCAACGCGTTTTATGCTTTGTAAGTAACTCAACCAAATAAAATATGATTTCTAACCCAAGTTTAATTATCATGTTGCTGCATAAGCAATTTTTCAATTGTACTTTACGAAAGCTTAGTAAGGAAGAAAACCACTTTATTTGTCACACTTTTCGTTATTCTTGCATTTGGTTCAACTTTCGTTGGGTGTGGAACACATTGGAACGTAGGCTTGTGCTCTTTTAACGATACTTTTCTCTTAGCGTGAGGACTTTTTAACGAAACCCATATTGAACCGGTTAAACTTGCCAACATTTTTAGAACATAGCCAAGACACAAACCAGAATGCTGCCATAAGCTTCGCGAGCACACACACACACACATGCTCTATGTACTTTCCTTTTATACCAAATGTACCATTCTCATTTTCACCTCACACGCACCAGGCAAACAGAATCAACGAATGGCTGCCCGTTTTCAATTCGAACTCAACTTTTTGAGTTGAGTTGAGTGAAAATAATTTGCACTCAAAACTTTCAGGCAATGCACTCAGCACTCGAACACTGAACTTTCGCTGCTGTTCACCTGTCATTTCCATTCGAAGCAACCACTAAAATTCCGTTCTTACTATTCTGCAACATTTAATGCATATTTCCTTTCTATATATATATATAGATTTCTCGTGTCGCAGTGTTACTAACAATACTGCTAAGCAATAGGCCTGAGAATTGGCCACTATCTATATTTTTAATATTCCTTCGTCCATTAAAAACATTAAATTTTAAACACATTTATTTAAATGTTTAAAGTAGCTTCCTTATGAAATTATTTGGTGCTAGGACTCTTTAGCACTTTATGAAATCATTTTTCGTATCGACTCTGATGCAGGAACTAAAAAACAAGGAATGTCCGCATTGTCATGCCCTCAAAAGTTAAAAATTCTTCTGCTGAACCATTGGCAACGGATCCAGATTCTAAAGTGTGTTCCTTAAGTCACGACGAACATTCAAATTAATGCTTTCAAATGACATCGTTCGGAGCAGCAGAAATATAATTTAACATACAAAATCAGAGACCAAGTTTATCAAAATTTAGGCTCTCTGCTCTCAAAGCCAAACGAACCACATACATTTTAACTGATCTACTTTATGGGCGGCGGGAATTCCGGTACAATAACCTTGATTCATTTATTGCCAGAGTCTTCGTCGGTAAGCTGTATGCAATTGTCTTTAAATCCTGACCAGGTGGAGAGCATATTCGTAGATTTAATGATCGTTTACAGATGGATAAGAAATTGTGGTTCGTAGGAACAAGAAATAATAATCTTCAGGTTTTTGCATAATTATTAAACAACTAGATTCCGTATCAGGTAATCATTTAACAAATATTACTTATGCTGTCGCATTAAGAGATATTAGTATTACTGTCGTAATCAATTGTATATATTCTTAAGAAGTAAATTATAGTAAATTCACAAATAGAACGGCCATCTTGGTCCTTTTTCTAATCCCTAGTGGAAAATATGAAAAACTTTTGGACAGGTAAATCTGAAGTTTGAAACCCTTAAAAAAACTCATCAACAAAAACTGTTTCTTCAGATTTTTGCGAGAATTAAATTAATCCGAACGTATTTATTTAAGATAGCCCAAAATACTAACGTGTCTTTAATAAAATGGGTTAGTTTTTAATTAATGACTTATTTCTTACCTGCAAGATTTTTTAGTAGCTAAATATATTAATTAAAAATGCAGTTCTTTTTTTTTTGTTGTCGCATTTGACTATTTTATTTTACACATTTTTGTCACACACATTTTTTTGCTTTTTGTTTTTGTTTATACTTAAACTTAAATATTATTACGCATTGATCATTTATTCTTTCTTGCATTCACATGAGTTTTTATGCTTCTGTTAGACATTTTATTGGGACATTTTATTTGATTTAGTTTACAAACAATGCTTGCAGTCGTTAGTTTTACGCGATTAAATGTTATTCAAAAAAAAAAAAATTATATATATATATATATAATTATTATGTATACATTTATATTTATGTGTTTAAGTTATATATATATATAACATCTATAATAAAATTGTTGTAGTTTATTTTTTGTTTCTATACTTGAAGTATGCGTTGCGCGCTTACAAAAAAAATTTGCTTTACAAAAAAAATGAAAAAAAAAACACTGACTTAACTAGTAGACAATTACGAGTAGAATACTTGTAATTATTCAATTATTGTAGTAAAATCGCTAAATCTTTGACAAGTAAACAGCTCTCGTTTTGAAGCTGTTCTCCTTGCTTGGTTGGTTAGTTTTTCTTAGTTTTTATCATTTTCAATTGCATTTCTCTTAAAGTTATTTACACAATTTGACTTAGATACAAATGATAATTAACAAACATGGACCAAAGTATAGTTGAACCCAATAGCCGAAGCTAAGCTTGAATTTCAGTTCAAGTTGTACTTTATTGAAATTACATTAGCTATTCGAGTATTATGCATAAATCCATAACAACAAAAGATTAAAACTCAAAACATATATATAAAAAGCTTATTGCAAGCCTGCAGCATAACTGTCCAATCCAATGTGCCGTAAACAAAGACACTAAAAAAAAAACAAAACAAAACAAACAAATAGAAATAAAATCACACCTGCTTAACCCATTTAACACCCAAACACAAATTGAGTATTATTTCAAATAACAAATATTTAAATACTGGTGTGAAAAGTGTGTTATCAATTTTATATAATTATTTCCTGTTGGACACTTTAATGAGCCAGCATATAAAACTGATTATTCTCATTTTAAAACCGTTCGAACAAGCAACAGAAGAAGAACAACAACTTTTAAACCATTTTCATATTTTTTTAATGACTTTTGCGGTTGAAACTGATTTCATGTGTCCAAGTGTCTGGCCCTTGAGCCGGGTCGCCTCTTAAGTCAACAGCCAAACAAATTGTCTCTGCTTGCTCTTGGCCCCAAAACAGCGACACTGAACACTGTCAACTTGACTTGCAGCTTGTGGCCCAAAACCACCCTTTAATCTTGCTAATGATTTGTTCTTCAAATTGCAAGGCTGCATGACCAGCGCATCATGTGAAGAGTAATGAGAGCGGATTTTGGCATTCGTTTCTCAGTTTCTTAGTCGGTTATCGGTTAACCTTTGTTTATCATTGTTTTTCTTGTTGCTCTTTCAATTCAATCAATCAAATTGCTTGGCATTTTTGGCTTAGTACCCGGCAACAATTGCCGTTCCTATCCCTATTCACCAGGCTCCTAATCCTGTGACAGTTACTTGGGTTCCAACTTTCCATAAAACACTTGCTATGTATAGCCTTAAAGAGATTTAAATGTTTCGTGGTTTGAAAGGGCGTTAACTGAAGCTGGTCGAGAATAAGGAAGATTGCTCGACATTTATCGCCAACGCAATATGGTGACCATGCTAATTGACAGTTTTGCCCAACCAACCCTTATAGAGAGGCAAGGCGCAGAAGAGAAAATGAAAACAACAACAAGGAAAGCGGTGTAAAATATTAAATATGTTCATGTTCGCTGATGAATTCGGAACGCAGCCAGATAATCGAATTGACGTGGTCCTCGAGAAAAGCGAAGAGTGAAAAAAAAACCCAATTTAATTAAATGATTAAAAAATCTCGAGAGTGACTCGAATAGAGCTAAAGGTGAAGAGCACAAAAAAAAAAGAGCATGACGAATGCACAGAAAATCACTTAAAAACTGTTTTCACGCAAATTGCTAGATGCTCCTCGACTGCCGGATTGCCGGGCGTTAGGTGTTAGTAAGAGGTTTTTAGGGTCGATTTGTGTGGTTGTATTCGCTGCTGCTTTGCACGTAAACGTGATGGATGGACTCTGTCTGAAGCAGTCCACGGTGCCAAGGGGGCCACGGGGCCACGGGGCCACTGGGCCAGTAGGCAAGAAGCAGCGTTTACATGGGGCACGTTCGTCATGCATGTAAATGAAGAAGTTTCCGATATAAAAGCATATAAGCCGCAAGTAAAGCAACAGGAAAAGGGGCGTTTGTTTGGTTCTGTGCTGTAAGTGGAGTAGCAAGAGAAAGAGTAGCAAGTAGCGTAACGCAGCAGACAATGTCCAGTTGGTGGTCAACATTCTTGTGTGTTCATTCCAGACATTGTAGTTGCAGTTGCCAACCGGCTCTAGCTCTATTTGTTGTCATTGCCCGGTCACATGTTGGCGTTTCATACGCCACGTTGTCAAGCGTCTGCTTAGTGTCTGCACGTAAAGCAAGACATTGCAACGAACACTGTCCACTATTTAGACAGCGTACATGTCTTCTAAGTGCTGCTGTTCCTGTTTTTGTCTCTATATATTTGTATCTTTGTATCTGTGTGTTGTACTCTCATTGTTTGCTGCGCGCATCTTGCTGGCAATTTCTGCTGTTTCGCTGCCTGCAAACAGCAAAGAGGCTGAACTTGCGGCTGCAATTCTGGATTGCGTCACTTAAACTAAGCAGCAAGGCATTTTTAGCGTTAACACGCCGAAAATTATATACACTAGCATAAAAGCCATAAGCTTCATAATTCTTTCTCTAATGGCAAACGAGTCGATCATTAACTTTTTAACTCTTCATTGTTGTCAAGCGAAGCTCTAAAAATTACACAAACATAAACCTGAATACATTTTGGAATCGGGGTTGTGCTGCTGCTGCTGCTTAACAAAATTATAGTACCCTCTGGCATAACAGCAAAGAAAAAAAAAAGGAAGGGAGGTGAAACGAAAAAAGGAGGGGCCGAAAATTGTACATTACCTGGCCCTAAAGCCAAAAATGCATCTGGTGAATGCGACACAGTGTTCCGGCCGGAAAAGTGGCGTTCGGTAGTATATGTTTGCCTGATTGCGCCACGCCGTGTCCGTGTCCATGTCCATGTCCGCGTTCATGTTCGTTTCTCTGTCGTTGTCCCTGTCCCTGTTCTTGTCTCTGACTGTCTCTATGTTCGTATCCATGTGCATGTCCGTGTCGTGTCAACGGCGCCGCTGTGGCTGTGGTTAATATGCCAGCCATTGTCCTCTTGTTGTCCTTGTTGCTGTTGTTCTTGTTACTGCTCAATGCTGTTGTTGTTGCTCTTGTTGTTGTTTTTGTTGTTGTTGCTGATTGGCGTGCAATCCTTAAATGTCAATGGGACGTCATGATAATCACGTCTGGCGCTGAATTTCGTATGTCGATGAACACTTTGGACTCTTCGTTCTTTTGCTGTTTGCCAGCGCCTCCGCTTGATTTGTTCGCCAGCACCGTTTGACCATGCCCCTTCTGCAGCGTCATGTGTCGCGTTGAAGGTTGTTGCTGCTGCTGCTGCTGCTGCTGCGGCTGCTGCTGATGTTGCTGCAATTGCTGGTGATGGAGTTGCTGCTGCAGCTGCAGCTGCTGTTGTTGCTGATGTTGATGCGCAGGATGTACATGATGCGTTCGTTGTTGCTGTTGCAACTGCTGCTGCTGCTGTTGTTGCTGCTGGTGCTGCTGTTGATGCTGATGATGATGATGGCATATCTCCTGTGGCTTGACAGCGGACGCAACTATCATGCCATAATGGGCACGCTGACCCACACCGCCAACGCCACTGTGCCGCTCCTCCAATTCGAGCGATTCGTGCTGCAACTGCTGCTGCTGTTGCTGCTGTGGCGACGGCGCATGCTGCATGTGCAACTGGCTGCGCCGGCTCAGAGTGTTCATCATTTGGGCGGGTGGCGGCGGTGTTGCCGCTGGCAGAGATGGCGACACAGCCGCTACCAAACCCGGCGCTGTGCCCTGCTCATAGCCGAATGTCGAGAAGAAGCGTGGCGGTGGCGGCGGCAAAACGTTGCCTCCTCCACCCATGCCACTCCCGTCGCCCAGCGATGATGAGCCGGACTTTTGTCTCATTAGTGTCGCAACGGCACTGGGACTGTTGGCAAATAGCGATTCCCTGCAACGAACAAAGGTGAGTAAAGAGAAGTGAAATATATTTCAATATTTGCATTTCATGCGCGTAAAATATATACCCAGCAATACCCCTACACACACACACACACGCACACACCAGCAGGGGCACAAGCTTTGGATTCCGTTGCCGATTTTCTACCACCATCAATTCAATACATCGGCCATATGGTTCAAAATATTGCGCGTGAGCTGTGAGTTAAGCAAATCTGCCAAAAAATTCATCCTGTGACTGTTCCCTGTAGCTTTGACTGTGACTGCCAATTAGGGCTTCCCATTTACTTGGTTTTAACTTGGAAAAATACTTGTTGTTAACAATGAGCAGTAAAGCTCTTTTTCAGGTGAAACTCTGGCCAATAAGTTTCTATTCTTTTTTTTTTGAACAATACACAAATCAATTATCTGTTATTCTGCTTGTAAATGTTACGAATTGAGGTGTTTCTCTTTGACAACTGTGATTTTGGTCCAATTGCTGCTCATCTCTGCTGTGCGTGCTTGCGTCATATTTGTGATTGTTCCATCGATCCCATTCCTGCGATGCCTTCCAATCCATTGCCTTCTTATTGCATATGAAATGGGATTGGGAAGAGGAGGCTCTGACTCAGCTGTGTAGCGTTCTGGTGATGGCGGACCGAATGGAAGACGCATGCAAATACAAATATTTGCATCGATTTGTGTTATACAAGCAACGTGCGCTGTTTCCGAATCTTGTACGCCTTGTCGCACCCACTCATATGTACCTCATTTTGCTCGACTTCAGCCCGTAGAGAGTACTTGTACTGGCATGGTCATCCCGTTGCTGTAGCCGTAGCTCTCCCTACTGTCATGGCAACATTGGCATTGTTTTTGCTGTTTGCTCATCGTTGACTTTGCAATTTGTTTGATAGCAGAGGCGCGTCTAGTGTACCGACAATGATGATGATGATAACGATGATAGCCAGAATAACCCAGAACCCACTATTTTATCTTCTCATACACATTTACCTCGTTTGACAGCCCATATCACAGGCATTTACCGGTGCAGTCGCTATTGACGCCTTTGTCATCATCATGTCATGCGTTGCCGTTGTTGTCGATGAGGACTCCCCATCGTCGCCATCGATGCCGCTGCCGCCGACGCCGCAGAGGCTTGTTTGGGTCATGTCTGGATTTCGGCGTAATATGCTGTGCTCCTTCTCCTTAAAATCGGCCTTGCTCGACTGTGTCGATATGGGCACAGCCTCGCGATAGTAACGATTCGAAACATCATCGAGTATTTGTAATGAGGTCTGCGAATGCTTTTGCCTAAGAGAAGCAAATAAGAAAACAAAATTATTCAAATTGCACAAATCACAAGAAAAATAAAAGTTGTTTTCAAAAAACGTTTTTAATTGAATTCACTATGCTTTGTTTAGGTTCTTCTTTTGCCAATTGCTTTAAAATTCTATTTTGTTTTGTTTATGGCAACAGGTCAATGTTTATTTGCACTTTGCCCGCAAATTCTTTTTGGCTTCGATTTCACGCTTATCGTGTCATCGATCGCGCTAATGTATCGGTTTTCTCAACTATTGCATGCAAAATCTATCGTATGAGCCATGGTAGAGTTAAATACAAGGTGCCATATTGAACTTTGGCAAAGCGCAGTTAAAATTAATAAGAAGTTAGCTATGATTCTGTTAGATACTTGAAAAACAAATATTTAGCACTTATTGTTCAGCAACAAAAACGCTGCGTCAAAATAAAGGCAGTTAAAAAGAAGAAAGGCACGATGAGTTACGTCACACCTTGATACGAACTAAATCAACGCAACTCAAGGAACTATTGTGAACAATAAATATCGAAGCTATCGTATTTACTTGCAATTAGATGCAGGAAAGCATAAAGTGCCGTTCACAAATGAACTAACTCCGTGAACTTGCAACGGGTTTCACCGGGAAAGACTAGGAAGGTTGTAAGGTAATTGTTGTTACTTACCTTGATATGTTCTCACGCGAGCGTGCCTTGGAATTGCGATCCATTTCGTCCAGTTTGCTTTCCTTGGATTCGCGTATGTGCTCCTGCAATACGGAAGAAATCACAAAGAAATGGCCAAAGAAACCAATAATGTGCATGAGAGACGACAGTGATAACGATATACTGAATATGTATGTATACCCAATATCTGGTACGTATAATAAGCATAATAATAAATATTTTCAATTAATTTTGCCGGCCTGATGGCTTATGAATTGGTCAAAGGGTAGGGGTGGGTGGTTAATGAAAAGAGCAAGGACAATGCGAGGCAGCGATGCTTGCATTTTAAACAGTTCTTATGCCATTGAGGCAAGGGGTTGCAACTGCTGGCTGTTGGCTGTTGGCCGCTGTTCACGTGGCGTATGCGTTATATATTTATTCTCAACAATTTAACGCCCTGGCATCGACTGTCAGCTGGATTACGGAGCAGCAATTAAGCGCTAGCCACCTGATTCCTGTCTGCTGTCTGCTGTCTGCTGCCTGATTCTCTGATTCCTCCTTTAATATCGCCTTTTGCAGACCCAAGTACTGCTCCCTGAACCCCACCCCACCCTCCTGTTCCCGTTAAAGTCGAAGTCATTAATACGCCGATTGTGTGCAAGGAGCCAGAGCTGTACTTGAGCATGCATTAAAGGAAGCGTAAATACGCAAATACTACAAAATAATAAAGGCGCCAGGGCAGAACAGAACCACCAGGACTGGATGGGATGGCAGTGGCTGGATGGTTGCAGGAACTGGTTGGTAAGGATGCACGGCTGTCTCCTTCAAGAGTCCTTGCCATCCCATTGCCCAGATTGCCACATTGTGGTCTTCATTCGACTTTGGTACCTTTAACTGCATTTATAATCAAATATAAGCCAAACATTTGATCAATGTATCTTCTTCTTTTTTTCATTTTCATTTTCCTTTCTCCATTTGCATCTCTTTCTGTTTATTATACAATATTCCATTTCCATTTTGTGTTCATCGTTTTAAGCTGTTTGCAGGTTGAATAACTGCGACTACAACTAGAAAAGAATGGGTAGGGGAAGAGGGGTCGAAGGAAACTAACAATGAAAGCAGATAGAAAAAAGTCAAATTGAGCTGCAGCTTCAATTGATTATGTTTGAGGTTTATATCCATTTCTATTATTATTATTTTTTTTTTTTGTCTTCGCTTTTTTCGTTTGAGTAATTGGTTTCACTTCGTTTTTAGTTTTCTTGTAGGGATTATTCATCGTTTAAAACGATTGTTGCTTCAAGACGGTCCAACAAAAAAAAAACTATTAAAACTTCGACGGGGTAAACATTTTCTAGATAATTTTTGTGTTATATTTGCATTTAGATGACAGCATTTTTATTGGCTTGCTTAATTTTAAATATCTACTGTTAAGCTTAGCATTAACATAAACTTGCTTTTAGGACTACTGCCTTCTGTGGCTATAAGTAACGAAAAAAAAAAAGAACCAAACCCAGTCGATGCACCTGCAAAAACTTAAACTAAATTTTCTTTTGCACGAACTGCTTGGAGTTTAAAATTGCCAATAAACGTGTGTGTGTGTGTTGTGTGTGTGTGTGTGTGTGTGTGTGGAGGGTAACGTTTGTGCTGTGTATAAAATAAATAAATGCAAAGCATTTTTGGGATAAGACCAGACCTGGTACATGTTCTTTCTATATAAAAATGTTATGTGAACAATATGCATGTAGTTGAAGTATTCATGACACAAAACAATAGTCTACTTTTAATTGAAAGCAAAAATGTTCATTGTTTGTAAAATACTTCCAAAAGCCTTGCATAAGCGTCTTTGTAAGATATATTCGTCTACGTGTATTCTATCTAGAATACTAATGCTATATGTGACTTATGATGCGAACGTTTTAGCATAAATGCAGTTTGTAATCCCAATTCCTTAAACAAAAATGATTATATATGATAGATATGCAATAAAACTTATTGCTTAAAGCCCTACAGAGACACTCATTCGAACACGTCGTGTATTATTATATTTTTAATATGTTTCTAATATCAAATGTTGTTTTAGCCGAAGCGTTTTCTGTGTTTTTTTGGATATGATCCAGATCATTGTTAAACTAAAAATACGTATGAATATATATTTAAATATTGGTTACATTCAAACGGAACGCATTTCAAAAACACAAAAACAAATTTTTCTACACGCCAACCTTCAATTTAGTCGGTTGCATATAACAATTTCTAATAACATAGACCAAATGGAAAAACATTTTATTTTTGCATAAATGAAATAAATTTTAATATTAGCAAGCAAGTACCTTTGATAGGTTGCCTTCCAAATTGTATTTCAAAACCAAAGGGAATAAATGCCGGTTACAAAATAGTATTGTTGCGCATTTGATTTTGCTGAGAAACTCTTTTGCTATGACAAATGACAATGTTTTCAATATACCAAAAATCAAAAATCAAAAATCAAACAACAAGCGATTAGCGGATAGTGCCATACAAATGTGCATTAAAAAAAGGGTTAAGGGTTTTTTAATGTTTTTGTTTTTGCTTTTCTGAATCAATAAACGCCAGATTTAATGAGACCAAGACTGACAATGGAAAATGGAGTTTGTGAACTGACCGTCAGTCAGGTTCTCTTTGCGTTCCGTTAACAACTGCTGTAAACTACATATAGGGTTTGGGTTTGGAGCAAACAGCGAACTGGAAGTGGTTTGAAGGTTAAGCGAATGTCAATGCCAGTGCCCAATGTGATCAAATGATTGTCTATATACGTGTGTGTGTGTGTGTGTGTGTGTATCAACATTCGAATTTCATGCGCCTTTTTGTGCAACAGTTTTTTGCCTTCCTAATGACACACAAAATCCACAATCACATTCACATTCGTTTTGAGGCCATGTACATAATATGTACATGAAGAATGCAAACTGTGCGCCTTAGATGATTTTATTTAAAAATTGTAATCCCCTTCTGGCCTTTGACTTGGACTGCATCAATGAGAAGGATGATGATGATGGTGGTGGTGGTGGTGTGAGCTGCAGTGGCAGTATTTCATCTATTTCTGTTGATGTTGACGAACAGTTGGAGCCCATTGGCGTTACGGGCGTCGGTGTGCTGCACTGCAGCGAGCTGCTGTACGAGTTGCTTGAGCTGGGTATCTCCAGTTGGTGTTGGCCAGCAGCTGAATTGAATGCTGCCATGCAGTGGCCAGTCGCTAATACAAACTCATCATCATCTGGCATTGTGGCGCTGGCGCTGTCGCTGTCACAGCTGAAGCCAATGCCATCGTCATATTCCTCCTCCTCATCCTCTTCCTCGCCTTCTTCTTCATCTTCCTCTGGTTGTTGTTCCTGCTGCTGCTCTAGCTCCAAATCTAGCTCCAACTGCTGTTCTGCTTCCTGTTCCTCTTGCAATTGTTGCCGTTGTTGGTGTTGCTCGTAGTAACGGGCATTGTCGTAAACCGTAGCCAGCTCAGGGCCATTGTTGCTGGCGCAATCGTAATCGTAATCGTAATCGTAATCGTAATCACAGTCGTAATCACAATCAAAATCCTTGCCTAACGCTGCCACCTGCTGTGCCTCAAAGTTTCTTCTTTCCTGGCTTTGTTTGCTTCTATGGCTAATGCTGTTGCTGCAGTTGCTATTGCTGTTGCTGTTGCTGTTACTGTTGTTGCTTCTATTATCATGTTGCTGTTGCTTGCGCCGCTCGCACTCAAGATTATATGTGAAATCGCATATGAAATCGTTTTGTAATCCCACGAAAATGGCGCTCTTTGGAGCACCCAACACAAAGGAGTCAATATG
Organism: Scaptomyza caliginosa; assembly: GCA_035044725.1. Lineage (NCBI taxonomy): Eukaryota > Metazoa > Arthropoda > Insecta > Diptera > Drosophilidae > Scaptomyza > Scaptomyza caliginosa. Next base: position 212,996 of record JAWNNR010000325.1, read on the forward strand.
ATAGACGCTATCGCGCAGCGCTGGCACATCCTGTGGATAGAACATATAGAAAGAACAGAAGAACAGAGAGAAAGACAGACAGGCAGAAAGAGACAGAGACAGATAGAGATAGAGATAGAGATAGAGAGAAAGAGACAGAGACAGTGTGTATAGAGAAGATGGTGCATATGTATGTGAGTGTTTGTGTGTGTGTGTAAGAGATAGAGATCAAGAGAGAGAGAGAGAGAGAGAGAGAGAGAGAGAGAGCTATAGACAAATATTGTGATGGTGTGACAAAATGGTGAGAGTGTTCTACCTTTTAACAGAGACGGGCAACAACAAAAAGAGATAGTAAAAAAGTGATAAAGAAAGAGATAATCGCAGAGGAAGAAGAAAATAAAGAAACGATCGAAATAAATAATGATATAGATAGGAAGAAAGAATCAACTACAGCCGAAATGCTGTGAGAAAGCGAAGCTAGACGAAAAATTAATGAAAGACAGAGAAGGAAAAATCCTCAAAAAAGATAAAGTATAAGTAGAGAAATAGAAAGCGCTAGAGGAAGCGGAAGAGAGCAACAGCTCTGAAAGTCTTCATCTAAATGTGTTTACAGAACAAGCGAGAGAGTGAGAAAAAAGAGAGGTCAAGACGAGGCTTATAAAGAAAGAAAACAGATATAAGAAGCAAGTTAAAGGACACAGATAGATAGATAGAGAGAGAGAGAGAGAGAGAGAGAGAGAGCGGTACTGAGCGTACAGGAAGTTGTGGCACATCAAAATGGTTCATGCATGAGAGATTTTATCGGTAGCAGGAACAGCAGTAGCGGCAACGGCACAAATAATATGAAGCACTTTGATGCCAGTTATCAAAAGGATGTTTGCCACAATATCCTTCCACTAATACTACTATTAGACCACTGCAGCAAGAAATGAGCAAAGAACTCAACGAGCCAAACTTAAAACCCCAACAAAATCTAATGCCGAATGCAATGAAATCATGCTTAAAACTTGTTATTTTTACAAAATGAATATGACAAAAAAATGGGAAACTGAAAAATATCACGAAAACGAATCAATTTTTTTTATATATGTATAGTAAATTTACCATTTAGTTGTTGTCATAGTGCGATAAGCAGGAAAAGACACGAGATAACATCAAATAATAACTTGTTTAAGCGCTAAGAAAACCCTAACTAGACTTTGAATATATTTATAAAAGTAACTTTTTCTTAAGAATATTTGCTTAAGAGAGCTGTTGTTGTACACAACAACATTTCACCGGAAAAGTAGCTTAATGTATTCCGGTTTCAGTTACTTCCTAGTACTTTATAATAATGTCATTCAAATGTCAATTGGAATAAAAGAAAGTGAACTGTCATATAATTTTTTATAGCATTCAATTCATCAATTGATTGGCTTTGACTGCAGTCTTGCAATTTCTTTGATATTCCCTTTTGCCGCTGGCAATTGATAGCTTGACAAACACCTTACGGCTGACACAATTTTCAATTTAAAACAAATAATTCTGTTGTGAATGACAGCTGCTCTGTATGCATAAAAGTAATGTAGTAATGGCAAACAGGCATGGGTAGTAATATTTTGTTAAATAAACAAATTTGTTGATGCCTATTTAAAGTTCTTCAAAAAACAGTCGTTTGCAACCTTAATTGCTATTCAAATAAATTTGTAGCTATTCTTAAACTTTTGTTTATTTGTTTAGCTATTTATTACTTAACCAACTCTTGCAAAACTAGTTTTAAGGTCTCAAAGGTTCTTTATGCATTGAAGCTAATTCTATGGAATCGGCAGAGAGGGTCAGATATCTTTACCAAGTATCAAAGTGAAGGATTTGTTAAAAGCTTTTCGGCAATTTTTATAAATTAGCGTTATAAAGTTTAGAGTTTTAAGTTAATAATCATTATATTTGAGTATCATAGATGATATTCAACAATAGAAAGTTTTTGTTTCTGCTTTCTGTAGTCCATAAAAACTAAACCTTTTCACATTTGTTGACAGCATTTTCACATATGCAGTTCATTGTTTATATCCGGTAATATGATGCTCATTAACGTCCTTTGGCAACCCAAAGCTGCAGCCATGGCAACTGTGGAAAAGCGACCACGATTATTTTTATTTTTATACCCTGCCCAGCTATTGCTAAAAGCAACACCGAAGTAAGGGAGACATAAATCCTTTTAATATTATTAGCTTATTAGCTGATTATTGCATTAGAGCTTCACTTCAAAATGGTTTTTTATACCAACTGGCATTATGGCAACTATTTACTTTGTGACAAAATGTACAACTTAAACCTTATCCCGCAGCTGCAGGGTACTTTTCAATTCAACTTCCACATTTTTTGCCCTATTCCCTGGGTTATATATATACATGTATTTATAGGTTTCTTTGGAGCTTTATTGTTGTTGCTCTGCCACTCGGCGGCTACTTATTGCTGTGTAGTTGCTGCAGACAGGTACAAGCATCTGATGTGTGTGTAATATAATCCGACCACAAACAGATTCTTTTCAGTTAACAATTTTCTTTTGGGTTCTAGTTGCTATGCAATAAAGGTAACACAAGCCACACACACACACGAACACACACGAACACACACGAACACACACACCTACATATGTGTCGACTTTGCTCCATTCATATACTGGGCAAATTTGTTCACATTTAATTGAAATGCAATTAATTCGATTTGGTTGCACACCGAGTTTAAGCAGCTTAATTCCAATTATTGGCTGTGCTTGCCGCAGCTTTAATTGACCTGCTGCTATACATACATACATATTTGTGTGTGTTTGTTGTGGGTGGGTAATTCATAGGCACACACACACAGAGTTTTAATTTATTTCTTATTACAATTTTAATTGGCCACAAAATTGCTGCACAAAAATCATAAATATTTCGCACATCTCGTGACTTTCGACTCGTTCGTTTTTATGCCAAATTCGATTTGTTTTTTTTAGATTTTTTGGTATACCCTCTGCGTTTGGCTTGTACACAAATTATCGCATATATTTGGTTTGTTGTTTGTTTGTTTGTTCGTTTGTTGTTGCATTTAGTATAGTAACCTTTGAGCATGGCACAAATATATTTCAAAATATTTCCATTATATTTAATCATTTCTATTTCTATTTCAATTTCGATTTATATTTTAGATCATCTCTTTTGTCACCTTGTTTTTCTTTTTGCTTTTGCATATTTTTGCAAATAATATTTTGTTATTTTTTTATTGGCCATGTAAAAGTTTTGGCTAAACGCTTCGCTGGCTTTTGCTTTGCATGCAAAAGTTTGGCATTTGTTTAATTGGAATTTTTCACAGGTGTAGCGACTGGCCAAAAGGGGGGCTTAACTAAGTTGCTAAGCAGAACGGTAACGGTTAACGGGGTGGTCAGGGCCAGGTCGAGAGGGTCCAGTGTTTGGTGAGTTCTTTGGCTTTGTGCTAGCTTCAAGCATTTGGCATTAACGTTCAGCTTCAGCTAATCGCAACTCAATTGTTGAAGATGCCACGCTGCATGCAGCCAATTTGGCATTTGATTAGTTACAAGTAATATTAGCATGCGTTCGTTTAACTCAATTTGAGCTCCATTGAAAGGGCAACCCTTATGGGACTAGCCATGCGTATTTTTGAAACCATTCTTACAAACAACTATCGAACGAACTGCTTTGACTCAATTCGTTTTAATTTTATAACATATGCAAATTGTTGAAATTGTATGGTACAGCACAGCATAGTGAAAAATTCCAGTTAGTTTAGATTAGTTTTTTAGAAATTTATTACAACAGAGATTGTTGAGATTGTCAATATAGCGTTTGGCCCAAATGTGTTTGCGTCAAATGATTGAATAATTACTTGTTTTTCAGTAACTGTTAAAGCTGGAGACTGTAAAATAATATTTTTGTACACCTTTCTAGACTAGAATCCAGATTCATGTTCCTGTTATTACAATTTTACCATACGATACTTTAAAAGCTCTTATATCAAACATATCTTATTGATGGCTTATTGACCCTGTGGGGTTTACTTTTAAATCATAATGTGCCTGATTCGATTCTGTATTCTTTTGCAGTTACGTATGCATAAGTATATGAAAATGTTAAGCTCAACAATCATGTAAGTCTTCGACAAGTGATGCGTCGATAAACCAAGTGCCTGATTGACAGAATGACAGTCGGAAACGTTATGTGTCAATGCCATAGGCCACGCCCACTGCTCGCAAATGGCATGAACAGGCCAAGTGTGTTATGTTAAAGTGCAAGGCATTTCGAATCGCATTAAGCTAAAGCTTTTCACATTTCGGTTTTCACTTTGCTCATCTTGTGAAACGTCGCCGCGTGGCATTCTCCAAAGAGAATGGAGAACTACAGCTGCTTGCTGCTTTTGGCTCTCACGCTGCCGCTCGCTTGTCATGCCACTTGTATTATTTTATGGCCGTGGCTGTTTCTTTGCGAATTGCATTTCAGCTTGATTTATTTCATTTCATTTCATTTCATTTCTGCCCCACTAGTGCAGCGAGCGTCCATACAGGCCGAGGGGAAATTGATGTGAGCGAAGAAATACGGTTAGCTACATAAGTTGGTTATTACTTGCTGCTTTAGCCATGCCCCCTATCCCCATTCCTCAGTCCCAGCGCACAGCTTCCAGTTCACAGCTGACACCCACATCAACACCCGCGCGTTCATCACTTTGGCCCATTGGAGGAATCTGTGTGCGAATTCAGTTTCAGAAATAAAATATATTGCACATCCAAATGCAGGGAGCATGGGCTCAGCTCATAGCCAGCTGCACTTAAAACAACATTTGTCCACTTGGATTTTGAACCAATCTCGCGTTAGGCAGATAAGCAAAAAAAAATATTCCACATTTGCATAAGTTACTTGGCGAATAGCTTGTGCTAAATTAGTTCACTTAACTGGTTTTTTTTTTTCTCAGTGTAAAGGCCAGGCCGACCAGCCGATCTAAGTGGTGTGAAATGATGCGGAGTGTAGAGTTGCGTGTGCTTTAGATAAACCAAACAGCAGAACAAGTAGAAGCCCCTTAACCAAAACCAAAGCAAGGAGAACGATTTTCAACTTCACAAATCCCAGCACGGATGAACGGCGTCTGTTCGGAAATGGCAGTTTTTCCATTACACACACACACACACACACACACACACATGCGGCTGTCCCTCCACTTCCAAAGCGTGTTCGCAACTCGCGTATTACTTAATTTATATATGAAATATGAAATACTCGTATAACACATGAAACAATAACATACCCAACGCACTGGCGCTCCGGCGGTAGGTAAGGGAATGCAAGGCGAGAGGCGGGGGGCAAAAAAAGAGAGAGATTTACACCCTATTTGGTGTATGGGGATTTGAAACTGCCATCAAATTAAGGCTAAAATGCATTTGTCAGATGGCGTACTGACAACAAAATTGCTAAAATAATAAAACTATCAGGCATACTCTTGTGTACACACTTGTGTGTGCGTGTGTGTGTGTGTGTGTGTGTGTGTGTGTTGCTCTCGCTGCGCTCTCTAAGCTGTTTATCCTGAGGGCGGCCGCCAAGACATGAAGTGTGTGTGGCACAAGTGGCACCAGGCACCACAAAACTGTCTACTTGCATCTAGTATCTAGCCTTAGAGATATTGTTGCCCCTCATTGCCCTCATGCCAGCGACGCATAAGAAGCAGCAACAACTCGTTGAAAGCAGGCAACACACTAAAATACCACTCAAGGCAATGTTGCATATGGCTGTGTGTGTGTGTGTGTGTGGTCTATGTGTTGGCATGGCAAATATGCATTGCGGTTGTTACCAAATTGGATGCAGTTATGGCAAAGCGCAATGTGCTTCAAGGCTTCAATGCCGTCAAAGAAGGTGCTTTTGATGCAAAACGCTTTAAGCTAGATCATCTATCCTGCAAGTTCAAAGTTCAAATCCCAATGAACCGAATTGAATAACACACTTCTTTCAAAGCGGATAATCCAAGCACTTTAGTTATTTTTATCGTATATAAACTTTTAAATTCTGTTTAATTAACAGAGCGTTAAGTGTTTGTCGATTTAAATCGTATTTGTTAAAATTTATAACAAGTAAATAAGGAACAAGTAAAATTGGCTTCATTAGATACGAAAGTAAATCTATTTTTTCTTTTTTACTTATTTTGTTGCAACAATTTAAAAACTTTTGATCAAAGTATCGAGCAAATAGGAAACTGAATTTCGCAACTCAACTTTTAGTTTGTTAACAATCATTTACAGTGAGTTAGTTTTGCTGTTTAATGTTCACAAGAAAAGAATCAATATTAATGCTATGAAATGGAGGGAAAGGTGTGATAGAGCGCGTATCAGAGAGTTTATCAACCAGTTAGGAGTTGAAAGCTATTTAAGACCGGGTGCTAACACTCTTACATAATGCTTTAGTCATAGACCTAACAAAAAGAGTAGTTAGCATTTGGGGCAAGATTCCAAATAGTTTCCGTTTTGACATTTGGCAGTTGGCTCCAAGCGACTGCTGCTGCCAAAATTGCGTGGCATTGTGTGTGTATATATTTTTATACGTACGAGTATGTGTGCAGATACTTTTATCTGCAAAGTACATGCTAAAATCTGAGTGGAAACGGCATTTTTTGGGCAAGAAATTGCAGAAAGTCCAAAAACATAAAATTACACACAAAACAAAAAAATATGAACGAAATGCCACAAGTAAACGGGGCAACGGACACGGGACTCGGGACGTTTGCCGTATGCAACAAACGACCTCAACTCGAAACTGTGAAACTGTGGAATATCTAAAAAAACAGACATTCATGCATACATACATACTTACGTATAATGTATGAAATATGTACATATGTGCAAATATTAAACCCTTTATCTTTTCCTTTGCTGGATTTTCGTTTGTTTTATGCTACTCGTTTCTTTGCCACCATTTAGTGGCATAACGGCATATTAAAGTGGCCATCGATAGAGTTTGCCGCAAAGCAATATCCTTGCGGCCTGCCACCATTGCAGCCATCATCCAGAACCATCCAATCAACCATACCATACCATACCATACCGCCCTTTTCTAAACATCGATCGAACTGCGAGCTGCGAACTTCGAACTGCTGCTGAATGATTCCATCAAATCCGCTGACGTTGAATTGATTTGATTTGATGTGCGCTTTGTGCAAATTTATTTGATGCAGTTTCATAAATGCGACCGGCCATAAAAAAGTGCGAGCGTTTTGTGTTTTTATCTTTATTCCCTTCTTTTTGATACTGTTTGCTGCCATTCAACAAAACTGTTTGCCTAGTTGGCTACATTGGATTTAGGGTTGAGGCTGCGGCTCAATCCTTGTGGGCGACCTCCAAAAAGGTGAGCATGCAGCGTAGCGCACAGCGCCTCAATGTACCACACCCACTCCACACCCTGCCGCCCAACTACTTTTGTTCTTCATCACTTTATCCGGTATACACTTGAACCTTTGCCAAGCACTCGAGGCGATAATCAGATTGCCAAGCTGCCAAGCTTCGTCGTCTCGTTTGGGCGCACGTATGTATGTGTCTGTCTGACTGTCTGTGTGTGTGTGTGTGTGTGTGAGTGTGTTAATTGAACTGTTCGACGTGCATAGTCAGCGCCTGTATTACAATTCGACTAGATATGTCAGCCCTTTAAGAGTTGCTGGCTTTTTAAAGCTATTCTCCGTGCTGTGAGCGTTAAGTAAACGACAAACTGACAACAGTTTTTTTTAACGCATCAGGGAAATGGGAAAGAGCTTGAAATGAAAATGCGGTTATTTAATCATATATATAATTCAGTGCACCGCGATGCCGATTGACGCGTAAACTTTTGCACAAATTGTTGATTGCCATTTAATTGTGTACATGATTGTGGGCGTGCCACTGTGCCACTGTCTCTTTCCCCCTCGCTCGCTCTCTCTCATTTTTTTCTCTTTGTGGCTGTGAGTGTGTATGTGTATGATTCAATTGAGTTCAAAAAGTAAAAAGTTTAAATTGAAAATAAAAAATAAAATATTTTACTCAGTGCCGGCACAGTGGCATAATTTGTAGATTACAGATTGGATTAAACCATTACAAACTTTTTATTGAGGTATTCATTTAAGTTTTCCTTTTCCTTTCTTTTTTTAACTTGATATGGCCATAAACTTTTGCTTGCAAAAATGTTTAACCTAGCTTAAGATGCGAAGTTATTATTCATAATGCCTCATATAGTATTCGACACTATTGTAATCGTCATAGTTAGCTTAACACATGCTTTTAGGCCAAATCCATTTCGTATGCAATCATTTTCATAACGTTAACATCATCTGTTTGCATTGCCATTGCAGTAATTGTTTCTCAGTTACAAAGTGCTTACAAACACTTTGAAATGTTATCTATCCAATCAATATGGGGTATATTGCGATAATAGATGCTTCATTCCCGTTACTGAACTCAGTAAGTCCCTAATTGCATTGAATGGCATTCATTGAATAGTTGGCTCAACTCAAGAGCCAGCCGTCCAGCTCGAATTTCATTAGGTTTTGAACTGTGGGTGGCCGTTCGAAATTGTATATATAGTACTATAATATATTAACATACCCATATGTTTATGATAATTACCCAGCGATTTAACGTGCAGGTTTGTCAATCTAAAGAATACCTTATAAATTATTAATTATCAAATCAATATAATGAATTTAATATCATAATATTGCAACACAACGTGAGCAGTAATATTGAAAATTCAATTTTAAAAAGTATAAATGCTCTTTCCTAACTTACTACAAAAGTTTTTTTTTTTAAAGCAAATACAACACAGAGCCTTCTGATAGAATAATGTTATAAATACCGCAACAAATACCTTAACCTGTTGCATACAAACTAAAAGCAAACTTGTATGGAAAAACTATTTAAGCTTGAATGGCGAGAAAACATTGAAAATTATTTGCTAACACTTTGGCAACGCGTATTTGGAGCTGCCTTTAAGTCAAGGCATGGCATTTTAGTGTGGGCGTGGCTAACGAGGCGTCACATTAGTAAAACACCAATAGGTTGCGTGAAAGGAATCTTGTCGCCTTGTCGTGTACTATACCAGGACAGGACAGGACGTCTTGATGCGGATGCCTTTTTATGTAGCTGGCAGGAATTTAATAGACACGACTCGACGACGCAACGTTTTCCGCATCCACGCTGACTTCAACTAATATCACTGGCGGGGTTGTTCTCGTCGCCTTTTACGCCCGTCTTTGACTTTGAATCTTGTTTGACTGCTGCTGCTGCTGCTGCTATTGCTGGCTGCCTGCTACTAGTTCAAATGGCGTGCGACATTTTGAAATGTAAAATAGATTTTGACACACACACGCACACCTTTCAACACGCGCGCTCACATAGAAAATTGATGAAGCGTGTGCCAAAGCTGAGTCAACTCAAATTTTATTTGTTAGCATGAAATTGGCCAAAAGGTGTTTGGCATCTGTTCTCTGACATCTTCTGCTTCACCTCCCATCCTCTCCTGCTGGTTAAAAGCAAATAGAAAACAGCAAGACACACAAACCCAAGTAATGCCAGCAGGGGGCGGTTTGTTGTGGGTTGGGCTCTCGTTGCCGGGTCGTCTGTTTAATCAAGCGGTTTGCCGCCATCTGCGCAGCTGGTTGCGCGCTCTATAAATATGACCAGTCTATGGCCACTGTCACACCCACATTCCCCACACACACACACACACACACACACACACACACACAAACACAGAAACACACACGCAAGGAAAAACATACACTTAATTAACTTACTGTGTGGAACGGAATGCTGGATATTTTTGACCATGACTACAACGATATTCAATTTAAGCTCTGTCTCTGGTTTTGGATCTCATCGATGTCAATTCTGTGAAAGTCAAAGTCAAATTGAAACTGTCACTTGCTTTTGCTCTCTCTCTCTGTGTGTTTCTTTTTTTGCTGTTTTCTGTCTCCTGCTCAGTTCTGTCTTGCTTTTTGAGCTGGCTCAGCATGTAAATGCCCCAGGGAGCCGCTGGGGCGGCTGACGTTGCCAATGCGATGACAATAAAATGGTTTTTTTTCATCCTTCCCTCAGTCATGCGGGCAGCTTGCTGAGTGCCAAGCAAAGCAAGACACCAAGAACATATTGGTCGAGTTGTATATTGATATCGACAGCTAATGAAATGTTGCCCCAGATACCGTATACGCATCTGCAGCGGACAGCTCCCCATTGAGATAACAGACAGACGAGAGAGAGAGAGAGAGAGAGAGAGAGAGAGAGATAGCCTACAGAGTAGAGTTAAGGCATTTATGTCTGTTCCCGTTGCTGTATTTGTTGTTGTTGCTTCCTTATGTCAAGTGTCATAAACAGTAATTACCGTCTGCATCATTACACTATAACCCAGAGATCGGATTCAGAGTCAAGGTCAAGCAATTGGTCACAGCGCGTATACGTTATGTTGATAATGCTAAAACTAAGATTCGAGCATCATGTACTGTGTCGTCACTTAGTAATGTGTTAGCTGTTAAGCAGCCATCCAGGCACTTTTGCACGATTCATGCCAATAGCACATGATGATGAATATTGCGTATACGTAATGTGTTTAGCTAAACTAGCGGTAATATATGCATATACATATGTTCCTATTGGCAGCTCGAATAAGAGCATTTCTTCTGCTTAGCAATATTGTTTAGCACAAACAATATTGCGCATTTTGTTTTCTTTTGTTTTGCAAGCTTTGTGTTAATGTTTCAATGCAGTGTCTTTTAAAATGCAAACACAATTGATAAGGTTTTGTTTGTTGCTTTAAAAGTCATTTCCAGATAATCTTTGCAATTAAAACAACTTTTTAATGATGTTACTAATTTTGAAGTACTAAATGCCAAAACAAAAGGAAATTCCGCAAAGCCATTGCACGGATTTAAGCTCTCGTTTTGCTCTTACTTGCCACAACAAAAACCAACACACACACACATTAAGTAAAAGCTTTCCACTTAAATCAGCCTTCTAATGAGGCAAGTTATGTAGGAATTCAAGTAGCTATGCTGAGAAGGAAAATAAGTACGGAGTTATTTTAAGAGGATTAAATATTAATGTCTGAGATGCAGTAAAAAGCGAATAAAACTGTTTCAAAAAATCGTTATGTGCACCCTAAGTAGCTGTCATTACCTGAGCATATATAGCAGATCCTCAATTAGCTTTGCAGGCTTAAAAACAACAACTAATTCGGGTTAAAAACAGTTCCATCTTTCTATTTGCCATAAAGTTTTTCCACAACTTTTGTTATGCAGGCTAACAGCATTCCCGCTGGGCAATGCTTATGCTTACGGCTAGTTTTCCACAAATCTGTTCCTCTCTCTCTCTTGTTGTGCATTGACATTTTTTCTAGCACTGTGTATTGGACTCTATTGATACCTGCAGCCAATAGGGAATAAGGGAATAAGAGAAAAAGCTTTTGCTGCATATGATCTGCCAGATAATCAGGCTGGCTTTTACAAGCAATGCCCCTGCAACGTATGTAATCCAGTTGGTAAATAGACTAGCATAGTCATAGTGCAACATAGTGGCTGTTAGAAACATGTTAGAAACGATGCGCTGCGTGCGAAGGTAACACAACACGGTCAAAGGTATCTAATGGTGTTCTGTTTGCCAGCATTTCTCAATTAAGAACACACAGCCTGAGCTTATGTTTCTTTTTTAATAGCTAAAGACGAATGTTTGCGCCCCTAGTCTGATAACTGGCGTCTGAGTGTTTGATTTAATGAGGTACAATTAGCAAGTATGAATATGTTAAGTACCATAGATCATGGCACAAGGCTTGCCATATGCAAGCTTAAATTATCAAATGCTAATAAGCATCTTGAGCGTAACAATTCAAGTAATCCCATTATCCTCTATGATGCAGCCATATGGGAAGGACAAATAGTGTATTGAGCGAATTTTGATTCAATGGAATATAAATTAAGCAGCTTATGCCAAGCATTAAGCCTTGATTGCAGCGAGATGCACTGGGCCAAGTGGATACACACTTGTCACACAGATTCTCAACAAGGGCTCAATCGCTTTCAGCATGCAACACACTGTTGACCAAGAAGCGCAGCAAAACAAAAAAAAAAGAAGTAAAAATATTTAATGTTTGTTTAAAGGCAGTGCAAACCAAAAGTGATTGAGGCAGAGATTTGTTGGTAAAGAGCTGACTTTGTTGCATTTTGCATAACTATTCAGCTGGAATAACTTAACATAGTAATACATACAAACATTCAAATTGTGTGTGTGTGTGCATGTGTGTGGGTTTGTTGTGTGATGAATTATTTAGGAACCGAACCGAACCGATATGCGTGTTGTCAGCTGGCGAAAATCAATTTTGTATTTGCAGCACTGAAACATTTAAGAGCTACTCTCATACTAAGGCTATAGTCTAAGCTTAGCTTGCCACACAATGCAAAATGGCCGGTAAATGGCAGGGGGTGTGGTAGGTGGAGATAGGTGGTTTTGGGCTGGTTGTTTGGGTTCAAAGGGCAAGCAGGGCAAGCATAGCCAGCAAGACAAGAGTAGAGTGGTTGTGTTCACCGTGATTGACACAGTTATAGAGAAAGAGGTAATGAGAGAGAGACAGAGAAAGAGCGAGCGAGCGAGCAAGAGAGAGAGAGTGCGTGTGTGTGTGAGCAAGACAACTATAATGAGGCAATAGCAAAAGACAGACATATACTATACTACTACTATTGTTGTAGTGAACAGGGGGAATAGGGGAGCTATTTGTAGAACCCGCGCACATATGGCTGCCTAATAACAATCAAGCAAAATTTACGATACTTACGCGTATTATCTTCTGATCCCGTATTATTTTACGTATGCAGTTCACAATGAATGTGATAACCATGCCGCCAAGTATCAGTCCAAAAACAATTATTATGATGACCACATGTTCCGATTGACCAGTCGTTTCATTCTGTAAGTGAAAGCAAGATTTGTTATAAGTTTTTCATAGCTATAAAAAAATGAAATATCCTGATATATAGGCCTTGTACGTATGTACCATAAAGCATAGCACAAAGTTTGTTTTTGCAGCTGCTTTATTAATCTTTTAATATTGCCAACACTTTTTGATATTTTAAAAGATTGTTTTTACATTTATTTAATTATTTAACAAAAATTGGCTGTAAAATGTTGTGTATTTTCCATCGCTTGGTTGAAATTGGAAATAAGCTTTAAGCCGCATTATGATAATTAGCCCAGCATACAATTTGCAAAACATTGAAAGAATTTTAATGAAGCAGCAGAGCCCAATGCCCTGTAACAATATGTCGTTTAGTAAAGCTGGCTTATTGGCATTTTCTAGAACAAATCCGATGCACACAATTAGCAAAAATGTTTTGTGCTAAATCAAATTATGATCCAATTAAATAAACATAAATTGTGTATTCGCTTGATTGAGTTTTTGTTTTTATGAGTTGGATGAATTAAACGAATCGTACGTCATTTATTGTTTGAGATTTTCAATTTACAAATAAAATACTAATTTTAAATTTTATTATATCGAACAATAATTGAATTGAACTAGGCTCAACAATTGTTTTAATTTAAAATAGTAAATAATTGTGTGAAAAGAGTTTTCATTTGATCCTATTTTTCTTTTTAATTGAATTTATTGCTTCGTTGTTTACAACATAGAAGAAATTTTCAAACAATACTTGCTCTTCTTTTGAATAAAGACAACTTTTACTGTGTACTATATGAGGTTAAAATGTACAATTACATTTTACGACTGGACAAAAAAAAAAAAGCAGACTTACAAGATAAAGTTTTGTGACGGTAATAAAACGTCAAGGTATGCAAACTATTTGAGGTCTGTCCGATGGCAACATAACTGGCTCACAAAAGGATTACATTTTCAAGAGCTGTGTGCCAGAACAAATGCACTGTGTTTGTGTATGGAATAGCAGAATTTAAGGCTGCGACTTTATCAAATTCAATCATCTACCAGACACACATTAGAAAGAACAAAAACCAACAGCACATACACGAACAGGTAGAAGCACCAACAAGCAAAAATAACAACAGGGCAACGCCTGTAACACAAACCTCAGAACGTGGCAACAAAACTTATTTTGGGCAACTTTCCGTTTTGGCTGTGAACGTGTGTGCTTGTACGTGTGCGTGTTGCCACCATTGCTCAACGTAGTTATAATGATAGTCAAGAGTTTGCGGCACATTCGTTTGCCTATAATTAGATGCATGTAGGAAGTGTGAAGTTTGGCCTACATAAATGTTAGAAAGCTGCACATGACTGTGTGTTTGTATATATATTTTGTAGATGGCTTCATTGGTTAAATGGGTGTGAGTTGATGTACAAAATTGTTAGTAGCTTTGTGGTAACACACACAAGAACCATATATATATATAATAGATAAATCAGTTGTTGTTTTCTCTCACTTACCGAACACTTTTCCTCGTCCCAGCGAAATTTACAATTGTCTCGCTCATTGCACTTTAAATCGCTTGATATGCAGGTCGCGTCCTCGCAATCGTATTCATCTTCGGTGCAGGCTGGATGTGTTTATTGTATGGAACGTAGCAGACAAAAAGGCACAGTTAGAGCTCAGTTGAATTTCCCAAACAACACAGAGTAACAAAAATAACGTAAGAGCAAGAATAAAGTAGCTTAAAAGCTGAAAGAGCTATATACACAGACACACATAAAAGAAGAAAGAGCATTTCCGTTAAGCGTGCTCTAGAATAAGAGTCGATAGAAATGATTATCGATTTACATCGATAAAAGTTACATTTACACATACATTGTAAACAAAAATAGCTTAATATAAAAGCGATTTTTTAACCTCAGTAATTTTCCTTTTTTCTAACATATTAAATTATTTAGTCATTTTATGGTTATAGGGTATTCAAAATGACAATCACACACACACACACTCGTTAAAACAACATACACACGAAATCACAAACATAAATCGTCTTCCAGCAGCAATAATTGCAGTGTCGGGGCGTAAAAAAAGGCTATCCCAAAATAAAAGCACTACAAACCCAGTCTGAATCTCAGTCTTTGGCTGTGCACGTGGCAGTTCTTGGCTTGGCTGGGACTTGTTAGCTGTAAAACTGATGTGGAGTACTGGAGCCAAAGTTAACAATGGCAGGAACAAAGGACAATCGTTGAATGACAAAGGAGTGCTTAGCCTTTGGCAACAGGCGGCAATCACACAAAACTGGCCGACAGACAATCAGTTAGACGGTTAGATGCCGGTGGATAGGCAGCCCAGATACATAAGTAGTAGTAGTTGCTGGCCAAACCAAGAACATAAACTGGTCAGCACAAGCACAGCATCAGAAACAGAACGCAAAAAGTGGGAGCCAAAAAGCTGCCCAAAATAAAAAACAAAAAGACATTCAAAAAGCTGGCTTGTCTCGTTGTGGCCCCGATTATTGTGGTGTTTGTGGGGCTTGGGAGTGAGCGTAAGCTTAGCATCGGATTGCCCAGGCTTTTCCACCATTTCATTGTCCTGCGCGCTCTTTTTGGCTGCTGCCGACGCACGTGCGGTAAATTTGAAGGATTTGCCACCACAACAAGCACACACACGCTCTGTATATGGCATGTGAGTGCTTGTGTGTGTGTGTACGATGAGTTTTGAATTTGCCTAGTTGGAAAATGTTGTAAACTTACTTCCCGATCCACGGTCCCGGAACGCTGTGTATAGAATGGCGAACGTTGAATTAATCGCACTTTGTTCCGCATAAAATCGCATGTGCAAAATGTTAGACTCCGCCGTAATGCTCTCACCAGCTGAGCCGCAAAAGTTTTTTACTCTGTAACAAAGAACACAAATAATGCCAAGGATGAGAACCACAACACGTAAACAGACAATGTAAGAAATCATGCAAGAGTGTATAAAACTATGGTACATAGGAACGCTGTTAATTTGGTTTGGTTTTTTTTTCGCTACAAAGAATACAACGCACAAGTTTTATTAACTGCAATGTTTAAAGAGTTCTTGCTTATCGAAACAAAAGTTAAATCAGTGCAAATTACTTAGTGAAAAAGTTGTGATAAATGATTTCTGTATTCAAATACACACATTTTTTTTTGCCTGAGTAGAAGGATATAAATGTTGCTTAGGCAACACGTTTGCTGAATTGTGACAAAAAGTGAATTGAAAGCATGCCTGAGAGCGACACCATGAGACAATATCTGAGAGGCATTGGCAATTGCAAAGGCCACTAGCCATGAAGTAATATAAAAGTTTTCAAGTGCGGCAATGCCGAGATTCAAATACTCTTGATAGAGTCCACATAAACTTGTTCTTCAAAAACCACAAATACCAATCACTTATTCATTGAGACTGAACAAGGTTTACGTTAACAATATTTTGTGATATATATATTACAAAAACGTTGTGTAAAAGCTAATAGAATATTCATATGCCTGCCAGACTAGAGTATAACTAGCAGCAAATCAATTGACCTGGCTGACTAGACTGGCATCCCCAGCTAGACGGACAGTCAATCACTTTGAGTGGTGCTGTCATTGACGTTGCTGTTGACGCTGATGGCGACGCTGACGCTGACGCCGCCGCTAACGCTAACGTCGACGCCAATGTCGTTATTCCCATCAGTGTGCACAAAAGCCAAAAGCCCGAAACTGAGAGTTAAAGGCGATATACAAAGTAAAGAGTCGACAGCGGAGAGCATGAACGGGAGGATAAAGGCAGCAACAAGTGGAAAATTTGTTGGCGTGTTGAAAGAGGGATGTGCTTGAATGGCACATGGCAAATGACAGATGGGTGAGGGGCTTACACTTTGGTGGCACAAAACAATTCCAGTTGGGTGAGTGCGATTGCGAGTGCGAGTGCGAGTCAAAGGCGCCGTCGCCATTGCCATTCGTCGACGCCGCCGCAACTTCCGCTGTCATACAATTTACTTTGGCCGGTAATAAATTGAAATTTTGCTTTACATGCTTTGATCTTTACGGCGTTTCAACATGCTTTTTGGCTGACTTCACAATGTGGCGCTACATTCGTGTAGCGGAAATTGGTTTGTGGCACAGCATTGCGTATACGCCACCATCACCATCACCATCACCAACACTAACAGCATCGATCATATGTACGTACACCTCTTACCTTAATGGCATCACTGTTTGCTCTGGGAATATATCCAAAAAGTTTGTCTCACAGTCATTCGGCTTGCTTAGATGAAAGTCCAAAAATTTTAAAAATATCTGCAAATGCACAACAAAAAAAAAAAACAAAACATTTTAGATTCACTGTGAGTTTGGAAAACATTCGAGTAACCACCTTCCAGTTATCCTTCACTTGAATGCGCCAAATGCAGTCGAGAGCAATCTTATCGCGTATCACCTGCTCCCTGATGTCAGCTGGCACATCTGTTGAGTTAATGAAGCCCTCGTAGCCATCCTTCTCGATGGTGCAGTTGAGGTCCGTGCTGGGCGCTTCTCGATTCCGATCCAGATACTCGTACACAGCACTAAAGCCCGTGTATTCAATCGTGTCATCTGAATGGAAATGCAGCCAGAGATACCGTTCCTTCGAGGTGATTTCCGGTGGGAAATCTGTGCCACAGTATTTACCAATCAGCGTTGAGAAACCATATTGTCCGTCGCGTATCTACACAAAAAAAAAAAACAAAAAACAAAAAACAGAAGAGCCGGAGTACGAAAGCAACGAAACAAAAATGGTATTTAGAAATATGTAGCTGAAAAATGATTAACTGGCCAAAATCCAGCGAAAGCATCGATTTATGTGTCCCTTGTTTCCAGCTAATGCCCATACGATAGAGCTATGCAAACAAAGTTACCATGCATCGATGCTGTTTGGTTTTTAACTTTAGAGTAATAAATATTTTAGTTTAATGTTTGAATGTAACATAAGCCACATTTACCACAAGCAACAAAAAACTTTCCTTTTATTTCGAAGTTTGGAAATAAAAGTTATTGTATAACATAACTAGCTGCACTTTAATTAAAATTAAATTTCTAATTAGCAGGAAGCACAAAATGTGCTGAATCTTTACATTTGACAACAGTATGCAAGTATTCATAGTTTGTGCTATGTGTCGATAAAGTTTATTGGTTAGTTTCCGACTCAGTTTAGTCTGTGCTAGCTTTTGAAGTAACTTCTTGCAACTTGTTTCTTCTTGCCTTGTTGCCTTGCTGCCTGTTGAATGACGTGTGGGCAGCAGCAGCGGCAGCAGCAGCGGTAGCATCGAAGCAAGCAGAGGAAGCTGTACACTGTAATGTCAACTTTCAATTAAAACTTGCCGGGGGCTGCCTGTAAAAATTGTCATGCAAATGGTATACTTTCATGCGTCGAAAAGCAGCAATGCCAAAGGCTTCGCCACTGGACGCTTTCAGTGGCAACTGTAAGGCGAAACAATTTGAAAAGTTTTTGCCCAGCAACAAGGCGGCAAGTTTTGTTTAGCTGTCAATGTTGCCGCTGTTGTTGGTGTTGGTTTCTTTTCGCTTTTGGCCCGCAACAAAGTTGTATTTTTTATGCGAAAGGCATTTGGTTGTTGCCACTAGCCTCGTGTTGTTGTTGTTGTTGGTGTTGCACAGTGCAACACTTACTTACTTCAAGAAAATCAAATTTACACTCCTCCTTGGCCTCGATATTAAACGAGTTGCGAAAGTCCAGTCGTATGACTTGTCCCTTCGGTGCTGTAATTAGAAGATAGTAATCAGTTTTTGTCACTAACTTTTTGGATACATGGATAAGTTAAAGTGATCATAAAAGAAATACAAAATGTTTATTTAAATTAGCTCAATGCCAATAAACATACCAAAGGCCAATCAAACTTGACATGCGATAAATCATCTGAAAATCTAAAAATTGATTTAAGAAACATCTTAAAGAGGGTTAATTTAAAGGTTATTCCATTATCAATTGAAACTTTAATCCAGCTTGTAGATATAAAAGATTTACAACAGCCAAATATGTGTTTGTATGTATTTGATTACCACTTGATAGCCCTTGCACGCATCAGTGAACATGGGCATCTGGCATCACTTGAAAAGGCAAACGGACATAAAGAAGACCGAAAGCTGCTCTACAACATTGCATTGATGGCAGATGTGTTAAGCTAACCTTCGTCCTGCCATTCATACCATCATAATGGAGCTGTAATGAATGAGTAAATCACAGACATAGGACCAAGCAAATGGTTTGTGTTTGTGTTCGCTTTGAATGCGAATGCGAATGCGAATCCAAATGGGTATTTTTACTTTGATTGGCCATGACAAAGAGAAAACATCACCCTACACACACACACACACACAGAAAGAAAGAAAGAAAGCAAAAATTTGTTAAAGAAAGAAATTGTTCCGCCTTGATCTATGTAAAACACAGGGCACAAAGCCAAAAAAAAAAAAAACATGCATAACACACACAAACGCTTCAAATCCACCAGCAACTGCAAATTGGTGGCTTTTGAGTGGGCATTTCCTGAACACGCAGCGCGCACACAAATTGAAGACTAAATGAAAAACTAACCGCAAAGCTGGCAATCCCAATTGATAGACAAATGCACACTCATTGTGATTATATTACGCAAGCGATTCAAAAAGCTGCTGCCACACACTGAACTAAAACTAATTATTTGGCCAGTGCGGTTTTTCAATGCGTTTAGGCTTGTTCACAATTTCCGATTCCGATTCCGATTCCGATTCTGATTCCGATTACGGAATGTTGCGGAAATGGAAGCCGTAGTATTTGCTGCTCTGATTTCCGTTCAATAACTTTTGTCTCTTGCTCTTTTTTGAGTCGATATGTTATTGAGGCGTAACCAATTAAATAATTTGTTTAACGCAAAAAGAAAAACCAGAAAGCTCAACTAACAGATACTTCGAAACCACAACTTTCTGACTACCTTCTACTCTATTACCGTCTTAAACGCCATCGAAAGACAGAGAAATACTCTAAATAAATATTTGCAAGTGTCAAATATGAATGAGCGCTTAGTAAAGTCATCAACATCTTAATACCACTATAATTAGTTCTAATCTGATAAAATAAACTTTCCAGTGTTAAGGGTGCGAGTATTTTTGTCCTAAAATTCGCATTGAAGTTAAAGTAACAAAATAAATGTCTGGAAGGCAGGCTTGGTATATTTCTACTAGTTAGGAATGAAGATTAATGGATTTACAGCAATTGATTAACATATAAACTGTGGAGTTGTCTGTGTCTTAAGCGATTACCTCCCTAATTTTCCTTTCCCGCACACACACACGCACACACAGACACACACACGCACAGACAATAGCAGACAGAGATGAATGAAGCAAGCAAACATATGCTTAATACTAATGCAGCCGCTTAAAGTTTTAAGCGCGAGCAACAGCTCTACTCCCCTCCCCTCGCCCCTCGCCCCTTGCCACTGGCAACACCCACTGTCTATCGACCGACCGCACATATTGTTATGCAAATAAGCCTGCCACTCCCCAGTCAGCCAGTCAGGCTATCTATCTATCTAGCTAGCTAGCTGTCTGTCTGTCTGTCTGGCTTTTTGTCTCTTCGTCTGTCTTTCTGTCTAAGCAAACGCACATATGTAAAGTTAATACAGAACGCAAACACACACACACACACAAACACATACAGAGAAACTCAAAAGAGAGTTGCAGATACACTGTAATGATGGCATCCGCTGATGCGTGCCTATAGAAAGTCAATCATTTCATACGCTTAGGTTTTATCTATGTGTGCTCGCAGCTTGCAGGCATTGCTTCTGCTGTTGCGGCTGCCGTATTTTGTCTCAACTGACAAATGATTTTGGCCCTGTTTACCGATAAGCATCGAGCCAAAAACTCAGTGAAGCGCGTTGAGCCAGAGCAAATATGACGACGATAACGCCAAAGCCAAAAACTCATTCACCCAAAACGCCAAACTCCACAATCATAATCACAGTACGTTCAAGTCCAAATCACATTTGGATTCCATCAGGCTAGCATGCGAACACTTTTAAATGGAGAACACGATCAACTGTCTGGACCTAGTCTTACCACTAAACAGACGAAATGACTTACTGACTGAATAACGTCTGAATTGTGAACAGAATGCTTTTCGCGTACTACTGCATCTTGGTTAAGACTTGCAATTATTTGCAGTTAGCAACAGTGCCGGCAGCAAAGTGCTTGCCATCTAAACTTTTACGAGTCCTGAACTGCATCATCCCAACACCATTCAACTAAATCACTTCCAAGCCCCAGCCACAATATCATTGCCACTAAATCGACAATAAGTACGCAGAGGAAGTTGACTGTGAATTGGTTGGCATAAAAAAATCTCAATGCTTAACCCAAACTCAATGATGCGATTGCCTGCAGACTTAACTCATATTGCTGCGCCATGCATTGAAACTTATTAAAATGACTTTTCAATTGAAATGCCATTTACACGTTCTACTCACAAAAAAAAACGAAAAACAAAAACGATTAAGAGAAATCAATATTAAAAGCAGCAGCAGTAGCATTTATTTAAACTGCTGCGTATCAAAATAACATAATAAATCATAGCAATTTGCAGTTTACTGGCTGTGAATGCATAACACCATAGTTAATTATGGTTTAATGTGAATTGAATTGGAATTTGGCTGAATGAGATTTAAGTGTCAGCGACGATTAAGAGTTAAGAAATAACAAAAAAAAAAAAAAAAAATCAAAACAGATAAAAAAAACAAAAGGAATAATGAATAAAGCAATTAACATTGCTTAACATAGTGGCTGTGCGACTAGCACATACCCTGTAAACTGTTGGCCAGCACCAACTACTAACCTGTTATCACTCTTGTGCAGTTGATGTTCTTGGGATATAGATTGGGATACTCGGGACTGTAGAGCTCATTTTTAGTAGGATCACCCTCTACGAAGAGCCGGCAACGATCAACCTGATCCTCCTCAGCCTGTCGCTCGTTGCGTCCGGCACGCGGTGGTCGCGATATGGTAACCCTTTGCTCATGCTCGTATCGTGGTCTTGTGGGCGTGGCAAATGCTGTCCTGGTATCGATGGCCGTGGCAGTGTAAACCTCAACTTGCTGGTCGCGTTTGATCGAATTTATTGTCAGTTCTTGTTGTAGTTGGTGCTGCAAATGAGTTGACTCGTTTGTTTTAGCTGCAAGAAAAAAGCGGGGAAAAAAAAAATTAAATACGTCAGCAGGATTTTTTCAAATTTATGAGGTATTATCATAATAATAATCATGAGCATTAAAATTTATGCGAGAATCGCGACGCTTTTTTTTTTAATAATGCGCATAACTTTTGCCTAGAGAGAGAGAGAGAGAGAGAAAACTGTGTTGTATATATTTTGTTGCTGCACCTTAACAGCAGCTGCAAACTTTACGCACTTAATACAGCAACGTGAATATGCCCCACCGCCCACACACAACCCAAAAAAAAAAAAAAAAAACGGAAGCAATGGAAATTTTTAAAGCGAACAAACCCTTTGAATGCACATTCTCGCCTACTCGAAGCCAGTGTTGTTGTTGTGCTCGTACTCATACTTGGCCCGTACACTCGGCTGGAGTATATTTGAACTGTCGAGCGGGTGTAGCTGCAAGGCAACTGTAACTGCATCTAAACAACAACAATTCTTAAGCCCATGTTAAGTGGCCTAAAGCACTAACACACACACACACACACACACATA
Source organism: Scaptomyza caliginosa (assembly GCA_035044725.1). Classification (NCBI taxonomy): domain Eukaryota; kingdom Metazoa; phylum Arthropoda; class Insecta; order Diptera; family Drosophilidae; genus Scaptomyza; species Scaptomyza caliginosa. The sequence continues at coordinate 235,613 of JAWNNR010000325.1, forward strand.
TACACAGACTATTTGCATGTGTGTGCCTGTAGCACTTTTTGTAGTACATTGCCATTGCCTATCGAAATAGTCGATTCAGTTTGGTTGACTTTCAGCTGCTCTGTTTCTAAATAAATTGATTTAAATAATGATTAAATTGATAATAAAGATAATGTGATTTTCTGCTTAAAAGAAATTTAAATTAAACTAAATTTGTATACTTTTTCCTCTTTATATATGTATGCATAATCGTACATGCTTGTATCCTTTATGGCTGGTTTTGCTGCTACCAAAGTGTAACATGCAATTGCGCAAAGTTTGAATTACCTCAGTAGACATTTTATGAGGCGTAGGGTATTAACGCTCCACGCCAAGTACATACACATACTAACATTCCTCTATTCCCCCTCTTTCAACTGTACGTGTGTGTGTGTGTGTGTGTGTGTGTGTGCGATTGCCAAAGTGTTTGCGCCGCATTATATGGCTGCTAGTGCCTAATGATGTAGCAACAAATTTAATAAACATATTAAGTGTTGATGTTTTTGTAATCGCACAAGGTGGTTCCACCACCAAGCCATTAGGCGCCATCTTAAGCTCCAACTCCCATCCAGCAATCTCTCATACTTTCACACTTTGCCCCAACCTAATGCGAGTTCTTGCCATAGGTTCATGTTATTGCTCTGTGGCATGCGGCACATGTGGCCTCAATGGCTTAGTACTATTTGTATTTCCATACTTGTTTTGTGTGCATATATTTGGATTTCTATCTACATATGTATGTGTGTGTGTGTGTGTGGGTATGTATGTGCCCTCAAACCGTATGCGAAAGCTGCTTATTTCCTGCTACTCCTGCGACAATTTGCAACATAAAATTTTAATTAAATGCAAATTAATTTAAGTATCATTATTTAATACGGTTTCAACTTGCAGATTAAATAGTGTGCCAAATATATAAATACTGCACTTCTATCCCATAAATTAGACACATATAATGCCAAATAAAGCAAATGAAACATATTCACTATAATGACCCGTTCACTCTGTCTGAACACTCCAATTAAGGCATTCATCATTTTAAGCCAACGAAAATAACGTATACGCATGCATGTTAGAACCCATTTAATTGTATCCCATAAATACTTAAACATACACACACACACACACACACACACGCAGAAACTCTGCACTTGTGTGTATGTGTGTTTTGTTAGCAACATTTTAGGTCATTTCAGAGGCAACGGCTTTGATGTCTGCTTGTGATGTAGCAAAATGCCAAATTCTGATTTGGGTTAAGTCTTGTATAATTTGTATATGTGTTTATGTTTATGTTTATATTTATGTTTATGTTTATGTTAATGCTGCACACGTTGATAAATGAAAAATGCGATCAAATAAATCAAATCAGCTTTATTAAGTTTATTAATTACTTTAACATTAGCTTAACACATAATTACTTTAAGGAAGCATATGAAGTACATTTATTTGATAGTTATTGGGTAACTTTGAACATTCAATCTACGAGTTTGGCGAGGGTCAAAGGAATATAAGATTTAGGAAAATGATTTTTTTTTGTAAGATTTGCTTGGATTAACAGGCAATACCTCGAAAACAGCGAAAAAAACAACAAATTAAGTTTTATTATATTCGAATAAAAGTAAAACAACTATGATATTCCTTAACATATAATTACTTTCGTTGTTAAGAACATCACTTTCCCTCAACATCACGCTTTAAGTAAACTTCTTGATTCTGTCTTTACTTTATCGTGGATGGGAAAGTGTGTCAGCTTTTTGCTTTGTTGATTGGCAGATTGAAACTGTTAACTGTTTGTCCCTTTTCATCAGCGAATTACCGCCAAACAGTTGACACACACACAGCAACTCACTTTCGCTCAGTTTGTGCCTTTTAATTGCGCATTTAAGTGTGAGTGATTGTATTGACACTTGTAGCCCTGGCAACGCTTTCTGGCACTTTATTGAGTTGCCAGTTGGCACCTTTACCGCCAAATCCCTCCCACGAGTTACCAAAAGTGGCAGCCGACAAAGCGAAGGGGCTGCGCCGTTTTACACTTTTCATTTGCATGTATCTATGTAAGTGTGTGTGTGTGTGTGTGTGTGTGCGTGCGGTATGTGTGTCACACGGGTGTTTACAAAATGGAGCTTGAAGTTTTTGCGACTGTGTCGCATAATTGTCAATTGTACACAACTCGCGACACGCCTTGCCCGTCATGCTATCACCAACTTTTTATCCCTTTTCGGAATGCCACACACACACACATTGGCGTGTGGCATCGTTAATACCGCATACAACAGCTGCGCTTGTTCACACTTTTGTTTTAGTTGTAATACCCTTGTCGATCTACTTTTGCGCCCCATAAGTTTAACTTTTAACTTTTGGCATCCGCACGCACACACTTACACACACCTAACCACACACACACACACACACACACACACTTGATTTTAGCCTGCGCCTTAGTCAGCATAGCTTGCTGTTCATTTATATTCATATTTGCATATGGGTGCGTGTGTGTGTGTGTGTGTGTGTTGTGTGTTCGTTGGGTGTTTGGCATTTAAGTATCAGCGCCAGTGCCACGCCCCGCCGCCGCTTGCATCTGCATGTATCGCCGTCGTCTGCGCTGCTGTTGTTGTTGCATGTATTTCATTCGCAGCAGTTATTTGCTTTAATACACTCAATAGACTTAACACATTTTGCACGCCTCACTTCATTTGGTGGCAGCAGCGACGGCGAAGGCAGCGGCAGCGGCAGCAGACGCACCACCCGCTGTTCTGGTAGTTTTCTGCAATAAATTTTGCATTTTGCTTGCAGCGTCAGAGACAACCATAGACAGAGACACACACACACACACACACACACACATACACATAGATAAAGAGCGAGGGAAATGTTGAAGGAAGTCTTTGGCATTGCTTTGCCAGCGACATTCCATACCACTTTTATTTCGTTTTATTTTCTGTGTCAGACAGCTCCAACTTGAGCTTGTATCATCACACACACACACACACACACACACACACACACACACACACACACACACACACACACACATGTATGTGTAGACAGCCCCCCGCACACAACCTCGGCGGCCATCATTCGATTATTGTGACTCGTCTGTGACTATGCATATTTATAGTTTGTATTGTCTGTCAGGCTGTCCGTCCAATTGTCCGCCAGCCGTCGACGCTATTATCCAAAAAATATAGAACAAGTTTAAGTTTTCTCTTGCAACAAGTCGAATAAGTTAACATCCTTGCCAAAGCCTTTCACTAGTTAAAGGCATAAAATAAGCAAAGTTAATCAAAGTATCTTTTAAGATTCAACATAAAAAAATATTATTTCATAGCTTAGTTATTTGGGCAACACAAAATGCCTAACTGAAGCATCGAGCCAAGTGTAGAGTATCTGTGTGTCAGAGAGAGCAACATTGTCTTATATTCTTATTGGCACATGTTGAGATATTGGATTAAATTTAATAGAACTTTGTGCTTGTCTAAGAAGCTGAAAAATTAATGCAGTTTCACAATTTTGTTTATAGACATACATATATGTAGATAAACATTCTCAACATGTGCTCAGCGATGACAAAAACCAGTAACGAAAGCAATGAAAAAAACTATGCAACTACAACTTTAAATTTGTTGCTCAACAGCTTTGACTTAAAGACGTTTCATTCATTATAATCGTATACTACAGCAGTTTTATTAATTAAATAGAATTTATGGAAAATGTTAACGAGCACAACAGATTGATCAAGCTAAAGGGAATGGCTGAGACTGACTGAGACAAACAAATAAAGTTGTTCTCAAATGTAAGCCAACATTATGGCCAGACAGCAAGGGGAGGATGTAATCAAAGCAGTTGCTAATGCTGATAGGGTGGCCCCGCGTGTGCAATGGAGCCAAACCTAATAAGTATACCAGCTATTGTATTGCTTTTTAACTGTAATATATATGTATGTAAGTGGGGCTAAGAAGGGTGCTGGTACAAGTTCTTGGAACTTGGGTCATTGGCCCGATTACAGCACAGTACAGACGCACATAGTTGTGGCCATGATTTACTAATTGGTAACTCGGCCAACTCTCAGCACAACTTAGCGAAACTGTCAAATCATTCGAATACTCTTGAATAAATTATACGTTAATGCAATCTCGAAGTACTGAATACTGCTGCTATATAGTACGATGTCATTTGAATGGATGGCTGGAAAGAAAACAATCCGTTAAGCATTTGAGCAGCTTATGAGTTGTAAATTTTGGCAAGAAGAGCGAATGCTGTGTGGGTTGGATCCAATTGATTTTCCAAAATGCTATCGAGCGTAACGCCTTTCACGCTTTTCTGCTGGCCTGTCGACAGTTTGTTTAACAAAAACTTTGACTTGAATAATCATTCAAAAGCTGGCTGCTTTAAGCAACAACTGTCCGAGAGAGAGAGAGAGACGGAGTTGGCAAAAGTGAATGTTTTGTGCACTTTAGAAAAGTCAAAACTATGAAAGCAGAGTTTCGGAATTTGCCATCTTAAACAATGCAAGGCTTTCAATTTGGAAGCATTTGTGTTGTCGTTTATGTTGATGGATTTTGCAGCTGCTTTCATGGATCAAAACCAATTTCAACCACATTTAATTTTAACATTTTTATATTTGTAGCTAAGGGAAAATTATATACTGCACTGGACGGCATGTTGTTTCTGCTGAATGGAACTCTCGTCTCATAAATCATCAAAATTTGACAAAATTGGTTTGGTGATTGATAACGAAGAATTTTCATAATACGCGTGCAGAGATAGTTTTGGCTTTTAAGGAATTTAAGGAATATTTAAAGCACGTGCTTACTTATTCCTGAAATTTTAATTACTTGACAAACAAGAACAAGTCAGAGTTTAGAGAGAGAGAAAGAGAGAGAGGGAAAAAGAACTGAAAACTCAATTTAACTTCTTGTCAAGTTATTGACATGAGCTTAGTGATACAAATCAACAGGATATTCGGTAATGACTGCACCAAAAATTGGCCCTCTGGCCCACCTGTTGTGCAACATTTTGCACTCTAAATTCTCAATGTTAGCGCAATGTTTTAACTGCGGGGCGCTATTTGCAATAAACATTGAAAAAGCTTCACTTAATGGCCTCACGACTAAGAGGCCATGTAATTACCAGAAGCAAACCAAACGAGTGCAAGCAGCATGCTACATGAAGAGCAAAAAGAGATAGAGATACAACAGTGGGTGTAAAGGATGAGAGAAAACATTTGTAGATTGTTCTATTGTTGCCCTGCTTAATGTAGCTCAAATATTCGCATTGCGCATTTCAACAATTAAAGACTTAAATACATGAAAATTGCAACAGCTGAATGCAATAACAAGTGAGAAATTGATGCCTGTTATACGCAAGGGTGGTTCATTAAGTTTGTTGCACTTAAATTAACTTGCGTTAAATGAAACAATTGTTACATAAGCATAAGGATAAGCTCTGACGCTTATTAATGCAATATTTTGTATCTATTTTTTTTAATATTTGCTTTCAATTGGAATGGTATATAAAGTACTGTTACCAACAGAGCTACCCTCGTGTCTGACAAATATGTAGCAATATGAATTTGTTGCAAGTTTTCACGGCTGACGTGCCATTATTTGTAAGTGGCAGGTACATCCTTCAGAGGAACAGAGGAACAACATCATCGTCATCCTTATGCAAGCAGCCGTTGCAGCGCATGACGACATCGTCTTTAATATAATGGGCAACAAGCGCAAACAATAACTGTACAGATAGTAGATACGCTGCGAGTGCAAGTTGCATTTTCTGCACACACACATACACATATATGTGGCAGACAAATGCATTTTCAAAGTTTGCCTCTGCTCCGACAAACAAGTCGACACGAGACGAGACGAGATATGGATGTGGATGTGGATGTGGATGCGGTTGTCGATGTGGATGTAGATGTGGATACGAATGTGGCAATGGGATGTGTGTGGCACAAGCTTGGCAAACCCTTCTGGCAAAGCGCCGCGATACAGAGATGACGCTCGTGTTTCTGAATTTCAATTTGCTGTTGTGCAGCACATAAATAAAATCTGTTTTATTATTATTTTCGGCATAAGATGCTGCCAAGTGTGGCACACACACACATACACATACACATTGCCATGACGCCTCGTCTTTTTAAATAACAAAAAATATACAACAAAAAATAGAGCAATTTGTGGCACACAAACACACCCTTTGCTACTACTTGTCTCACATTTACATGCTTATTTGGCCACATTGCAACTTGCAACGTTGCAATTAGCGCAACGTGCAACCAGACAACATTTGGCGTTTACACTTTTTGGTGTTCTTTTACGAAACTTTAAACATTTTAACACCTTGCACACGAACATTCAGCAAAGAAGAAATGACAACAACTTTAGTTTTTATACTTTTAATTGCAGTTTTTTGAGCTTAGAAGAATGTGATTGTTAATCCCAATTCGCAGAGCATCTAAAAACAATTTTAAATTGAACTTGATTATATTTAAATTATGTCCTATTAAAGTTTAACTCATTAGTTGGAGATATTTAAGCTGTAGTTGTATTTATTCTCCAATTAATAGTCAGAAATTATTCACGCGTATTTTTTGCTCGACACGCAAATGAGTTTTAATTACAGCATTTCACAATATCAAAGAGTAAAATTATCGCGCTAACAACAACAACATATAAAATTAAATAAACCCAAAGCAAATTTATCATATAGGAGATTCAAAAAATGTTGTGGCACCCACCAAATTGTAGCAGATTGCATGTGAATGAAAACACAATCGTCTTATGTGTATTAACTATCAAACGCAATGTCTCCCAATTGGATTTCCATTGATTCGTGTTGAATTCAATTCATGAATCGTTTGTATGGCACAATGTACATAGTAAGTTTATTCATTTCGTACCATGGCACTATGAATGTTTCTGCTCTATTTACATAACTCACAAAGCACGCTGAAAAGGATTTTTCTTCGTTCTTTTTTTATTTTATGTCTTTGTGTGTCTGTCTGTCTGTGTGTGTGTGTGTGTGTGTGTGTGTGTGTTGGCCAAACATTGAATGGAACACGAATGCATTCAAATTGAAACATGAATTTGATATAGATCGCGGCAGTGTTAGCTCAGTTTCATAGTACTTTTGAGTTGAATATTCAAAAAAAAAATAAATAAAATTTAAAGCTTATTACGCTAATGGAAACGCAATTAGGAAACCTATCTAAGACATAGTTTCTACTTAAACAAATTGCCAACTCTTGTTGATTTAAAAAAAAACCTTGAAAAGCTTTTAGTTGATTTGTTATTAATTAGTGTGGCATAACTTTTTGGTCTCAACCGAAACCTTGTTATGCATAACAATATGCAATTTGCGCTAACTTTGAATTACATTCTGTCAATCTGTCAATCCAAACTAAATATTTGAGCTGGCATAATTTGGCTGAGGCAGCAACAGGCAAAGTTGCATGTAGCAATTTGTGAGACAGGAAGCTGGCAAGTCAAGTGAAGCAAGACGACTGACTAGCTGACAGCATACAATAGAATATAATAGAATAGAGTAAAGGACTGGCTGTCATACCTAGTGACAAAGTCATGCAATACAATAATTTGCCAATGTTGTGAAAATGGGGCAGCAGCGCGTAGCAAGTAGCAACAACTTGAAGCACGCTTCCGTCGCGGCAACAATTTTCGAAATTGTTAAATTGAAATGAAATGCCCAACAATTGAATTGCGCCAAGCAAATTGAGAGCAGAGCTAGGCCAAAGCCAAAGCCAAAGCCAAAGGCAATGGAAATGGGCTAAAGCCAAAGACGAACTGTAGAGTAGATTGAGTGATAGTGAATGGTAGCGGGGCGGTAATGGAGGGTTGGAGTAGGGCGTATACGAAGGCGACAACGTTGATGATCTATTAACCCCAACTGCGACCAAACGCGTTGTGATGGTGGTGCCACGGGTGTTGTGGCTGCAGCCGCAACTGCAACTGCAACAGCTACAGCTACAGCTATAGCTACTGCTGCGGCTGCTGCTGCTGCTGCGGCTGCTGCTGCTGCTGCTGTCATTTTAATTTGTGTGAAAGCGCAAAAAGATTCTCAAAATTAAATCAGTGTGCGGTAAGTGAGCAAGAGACAGAGGGAGAACTGCAATTGAGAAGAGCAGCAACAAAACGCAACGGAACGTAGCCGAATAAGGAAAGTCTTTAGCCATGACATGGACTGCAATGAATCTCTTCTTCCCTTCGCACTCCCACGTTTGGCAGGGATGTCCATGACCAGAGACCAAAATGAAAATCTCTATGCATACAGTCAATGTAATGCCGAAAATTTGATTAGGATAGCCGCAGTAGAAAGCAGTAGATGCCAGAATGTTGGCAATTTTGACAAACTGAGGAGAAGAACCATATTCTGCATGCATTGACAACAGGTGAGCAATTGCAAGTCTTGACCGCAACGAGGAATGCTAATAGGATACCACACAGAGAGCTTTAGCTAATATCCATTGGCAATTGCATATGCAGAGCATATGCATAGATAGTCATTGCATAACAATTGCTTGTTTATCAATGCCATACGATTTTGTTAACCTAAACAATGCTGCTGCTGCTGGACATATTACTCTTTTGAAGCAGCTTGTTTTCAAAAAACCAAGACAATACTTGATATACGAATCACATACATTTGAAGCCATTGTGCTGCTGCAGTTGAAAAAGAATCAAGCATTTTGGGCAAGACATACCCAATATATGATCATATGAGGGCCATGACACTAAATGCTGTGTAATCCCTCTTTTTATGACAACATTATAGATCTTTATTTGTTTGTTTATTCGCTGTAATTACCGATCGAATGTCAGGCTAAAAAAGCATTGCACATTTACACAATGTTTATTCATCAGTTTATGTAGCTGCCCATACAAACATAAACAAGTAGGAGGGCCAAAACAGCAGAAAAAAAAATTGATAAATAAAATGCTTGGCCAAGAATAATAGCCGCCAGGGTTAGCAGCGAAAACAACAGCAGCCAAGCTAAACAGCAACACGGAAAAACAGGAGTTGGAGAAGGAGAGAGAGAGAGGGAGAGAGAGAAGAAATATTATAAATAGATAAATAAAGGGAACAGCGCACATCCTGCACGCAAGACAATGTCCATGCGGCAATGGCATGAGGACAGATGGTGGAGATGGCTGTTGATGGAGGGCAGAGGATCAGGTCGTGGGATAGACGGACGCATTGTTGCCAACTTAGATTAAAAGCGATAGCCAACAGCGCTCGCAGCGCGCCAATTGAGAAAGCAATCACAAAAACGCACTGAGGCCATGGATAGAGATGGAGATAGAAAATAAATAGTACAAGCAGAGCGATAAACAAAACTAAAAGATACTCTGCAAGTCAAGTCTGCTGGGATTGCATCTTCGTACATTGTGAACTATATGTACTTATATACCCGATTGAATGCATTTAGGGGCAAAATGGCGAAAGGGAATAGGAAAATGGTTTGGGGAACTGTAACGGAAACAGGAACGGGGAACGGGGAACGGGGAATGGGAATGGGATGAGCGAAAAAAAGCAGCGCAAAAGGAAAACAATTTATAATTGAAATCAGTGTCAAGCAGCAGCAGCAGCAGCAGCAGTAATAACAACAACAACAACAACAATGTTGTTGCAGTCTCGGCACTTAAGTCAAATGGCCAACAGCTGAGAATCAGCAGAGAATGTTGTAAAAAGGAAAGCGTTAGCTACTGAAATTAGAGGCAGAAATAAAAACACAAATTAGCTAATGTTTAATAAAGACAATTCGTTAAAGTTGTGCAAGCTGCTGTTGCACAAACAAGCACAGGCACAGTCACTGACAGAGACAGCTGCGAGAAACTGTTTGAGAGAGAGAGAGACAGCAGCAGACCCAGGCACAAATATGAGCCCCCAGGGGCAATGGCAAGTGCGTCCCTTCACAATTGGGTCAGCTCACATTTGGAGCAAAAATGGAAAATGCGACGAGCCGAGAACCGAGGTACGACTTTAACTTTTCAACTGGCTGTCCTATCCCCATTCTGTCTCGAACCTATCTGTTGTTCTGAAGACTTTAAGTTTACATTAAATTTACAGTCAATTAGATGGGGAAGAAGTAGGATAGCATTGCAAACTGAAGAGACATCAATAATTTAAGGCTAACAAATGACTCAAAATGATTAAGTAACAGTTTAGTTAATACGAAACCTATTGGTGTGTATAGGATAAGCGGGTTAAAGCTTTAAAACGTAATGCCATTTCTAAGGTAATGTTAGTTATAATGCTTAATATGCCATTTGTAGCTCGGAATTTGCAATCGCAGGACACTTAACAACTTTAATTGTTCCACTTGAACTTTCAAGTTTCCTTTCATCCACGTTAATCAGGTGAATTAAGGTTAAGAGCTTGATAATCTTCGTGCATTCTAATTGGCAGCAGTGCAATGAACCAAATTACAACAAAAAGAGTGGAAATGTGTGCAGCAACAGCAACAGCAAGAGCAACAACAACATCAACATCGCTTTCTGCTTGGAAAATCAATATTAATTGCGATTAATGAGAATGTCATTTGAGCTGCGTACTTGGCCAATAAAGACAATCATGCACTCGGAGCATCGTTTATATATCTACTAGTATCGTATTTAATTAAATACCAAGTGTTTGATAAAACAAATAAAAATATATATAATTTAAACTCACTAAAGGACTAAATATGTTGAACGAACGAGCTAGTTGACCTTTTACCAAATCTATATTATGTTCAGAGTAGAACCACAACAACGCATGGTCATGTTCCAATATCCATAAATAAACACGATGTTGCATATAATTAGCAACGACCATTGATCAATCCTTTGATTTAAAACGAATCGCAATTAGTTGGTTATTCACAATCGTGAAACTTAACAATGCTGTACAAAAAGGATCCTAATTAATGACAAGGGAATTCTTTTTTGGGTAATCCTTGTTAGTTTTGCATTTCAATACGTGCAAATAAAAAATGCAAAGAAAAAATTATTGGCAGCATAAAATTCAAACCTATATAAAAACTCAAATTCAAATCCAAATTCAATAGCATTATTGGAAAATCAAATTAATATGTTTGTATATGTATATATATTAATGGCTATAATTGAGTTTTCAGCATTCATAATAATGCACTTGTAATTTGATTAAGCTATTGAAAATAACATTTGGATTTTAATAAAACATTTGTTAGCATTGTATTTATGCATATTTTTCAATTGAATTTAGTGCCAAAAGATGCTTTTTATGGCAAGTTTCTATCGCATATTCAATTCAAGTGAGCTGCCCTATTTCCGCTTCACCGCCAGACAAGATGACACGTGTGGCACAAGAGTGTCTCTCATTTACACAAGCTTGCACACAACTTGCACACACTTTGACTTCCGTTCAGATTCATTTGCCGTTGCCGTTGCCTTTGCCGTTGCCATTGCTAATGCTTTTGCTTCTGCTTTTTACGGTCCTGGGACGAAGCCCCAATTTTAGCATTTTTTCTAAAGCTTACAAATTCATGTTGAAATTATTTAATTATTGCTGAAGCGGAAAAAAAGCTAAAGCGAAAGACAGAGAGAGAGAGAGAAAGAGCGGACATGCAACAAGACGTTTACTAACGACTTGAAGATACCACGTAGCTTTCCTATTATGATAACGTATTTAATAAAAATATATATACACAATTCACCCTATCATGTGTATGAGTTTGTGTGTGAAGCAAGTCGTTAATATGTACAGCTGTGCACCGCAAATTGGGAGGAATTGCTCCAGCGCTGCGGGCTGTTTTGTTTAGGTTGTGTTTATGGCATGTATTAATTTTTAGATTTGATGAACTGTCAATCCGTCATGCATAGCATACACATAACATTGAAACTGCAGCTGTTATCGTTATACCAAAAATACAATGTTAATTTTAATCATCACACACACACACACACACACACACACTCTCTCTTTCTTTTTCTCCCGCTCCGTTCTCTCTAACACAGACAAATCTGAGGCACGGTCAAAAGGGCGTTAAGGTCTTAATTATTAGGGCTACAGTTATGAATGATAATAAATGAAGTATACGGCACGGTAAACATCACTTCAACTTCTTTGTGTAAGCCTCTTATGGCAAATTATTCGACATTTACGCAAAAACAAATGTATCTAAAGGAATACCAACATATCTATTAGATCACACATTGGAACATCAAGAAAAATAATAAAAATATTCAAATATTTGCGTTATTTAAACATAACAAATATACAATTTTGAAGTGCATTTATTTCTTGTTGCTTTCGCAAATGCTATACAATTTAGTTGTTTTTCATTTAAATTCATTTACTGAGTGCTTTGCTGCTTCTTGTGAAGATATCTTAAATAGAACATAAAATGACAAGTATTTCAATCAGTATAGAAGCTCTTAAATATCATAAATCTCTCATGCATGCTAATACAAAATCTACAACAATTTAATATCATTTGCACTCATACTAAATTTGATATTCAAATTTATGTTGAATTTCTTCTGGAGCATGTACTCTGGACAAGTAAACTTGGTTTTGTTTGAGTGCAGACATTCATTCCGTGTGTAAAAGCCACTCTAAATAGAAACGTATTTAGTTAAAGGTATTGTATACTCAAAGCTTCTTAGTTTTATTCAATTGACAGTGGCATTGTTAAAGTCTTAAATACTATGACTCTCATGGCCAATCTATAGTATATATCTTTTCTACCTAAATGCAATGCGCAATCTTGACTATCTTTTTTGTTTTGCTATACTGCTGTGGCTTTTTGTGTTTGTATAAAACCTAGATTGAATAAACATACATACATTTACACATGTACATCATGTAGCGTTGAGCAAAAATTTGGCTGCGTGCCACATGCGACATTTTGGCAATGGGGGAAAAAAGTTGTTCCTTTTGCCGCATGACCTTGACTGCAGTGAATGCAACTGTCAGCCATTTTGGGCACGCACACGCAAACAAATACAAAAGACCCTTTCACACACACGCACACACAAACAAACACATACAAAAGTTGTTTGGCAAAAGTTTTGAGTTGTTTTTATGTTTGATGCGAAAATGCGAGTCAATTAATAACAGTCAAGCGAGAAAACAAGCAACCAAGTCTTTATTTACGAGTGTGAGTGTGAGTGTGAGTGTGTGTGTGTGTGTTTGTTTGTTAGTGTGTGTACGTGTTTGAAAGGTTGTTTTGTACGGCATTCAATTCAATAGAGGCTTGGTGGAGAGGCACAATTGAGCTTTTGGCGAAAATGGAGGCGCCGCCAAGCAGCAATTGGTCGATATTTTATAGATGGAAAAACAAAAATGTTTGCATTTTATTTCGAGGCAATTGGAGACACCAAGCCATAGACATGTGCCACAGAAATGCCATCATCATGTTTCAGTCAACGACTCTGTTTTTATGTAAGCAAGTATGTGAGTGTGTGTGTTTGTTTTTGGCTGCATAAGAAAAGGGGATAAATGAGCATCTAATGGGGTCAAGCGGACAGCGAAGAGCGTTAATAGAATGCTTTATATATATAGATGTATATACATTCGAAACATTCACTTTTTACCAAGCCACTTATCTCAATTGTTGTTTGTGTATATATATATATATATATATATATACATGTACGATGACTGCTGATAAGAATCGTAGCTAGTTGTAGAGTAAGTAATGTGAGTGTGTGTGTTTGCACTTACCATAAACAGTCTGGCCAACAATTAGCAGCATTAGCAGCCAGCAGCAGCAACAGCAGCTTGGCTGAGGCACAATTCCACTTGACCATCTGCTGATCCTCCTCATTTTGTGCTCTGTGCAACTGTTGTTGGCTGTGGTCTCTGTGCCACCAAACTACCAGCTAACAGCACCAATGTTCCACTGCTCCACCGCAACAGTTGGGCGCGAGCGCGCTCCTCAAAGCCTTTTGTTTTATCTGCAAAGGAAAACACACACAAAAATGAACAACATTTGTATATAGGATATTGTTTTTTGGGTTTAAATTTGCAATGACCTATAAATCATAGATAGAGTTCCTAAGCAGCTGGTGTCTCTATCTGGTGATAACAGCTTGAACCTTTCCGAAAGGTTACCATATGGCTTATCTAGTGATTTGTAAAAATACACTTGACAAATTACATAAATTTGAATAACTTAATTTGCTGGTTGGCAAATCATTAATATACCCTAATAAAAATGTGAATTGGTTTTAATTTTTAATATATTTGAGTTCTTTTTTTTTTCTTTTTTAGGGACAAACGGTCAGCTTGGGGGCACTGGTTTCTGGTCTTAGTTATTTAAATGGATTGTGCGCCTGCCTGTCTGGACATTATGGAAATTCTTGTGGGGCGACAGCGTCTCCTTTTTGTAAGTACTTAACGCCACGAGCTGCCGCACAAGACAAGTGAAGCGAGAAAAATGCGAAAAACATGCACCCACACCCATGTAGCAACATTCTTGGCACACGCACACACACACACACACACACAGACACATCCAGTGTTGAGGCGTGTAATCAAAGTGTCTGATATCAAAGCAACGGAAAACGACAACGACGAAAGTTATGCATAAATTTTGGACGCCAAGTCGACTGGGCGCAAAATCAATACAGGAAATAAATTAGTTTCGGCTCAAAAGCCAAAGAGTCCCTTTCCAAAAAAAAAAAACACACACACACAGAAAAGAAGTACAGGAGTAAATGTAATGCTCGCTTTGGATTCAGATTCGGATTTGGATGCGTGTGTGTGTGTGTGTGTGTGTGTGTGAGCGGATTTGAGTACGGATACGAAATCGTAAAGCCGGCAAAAACAAACACTACAAACCAAAGGACACACTGGGCTTGGAGCCATGGTCTAGTTGAATATATAGTACGACTATTCGTACTAGTAGGTGCCCCTTGTGGCAGTCAGTGGAATGTGTTTGTTATTCGTGCTGTTGTTGTTGTTGTGTCGCTCGACCATCTATTGTTTTGAGCATTCTTTCCGCCTTGTATAGCGGGTAATGGGGGAGATGCCACGAAATACAGATACACAGCGAGTGAAAGGGAGAGAGAGCCTAATAACAGCCGCACATAAAATTTTATTAGCCGGAGCGTAACAATTCAATTGGGTCATGCTTTATGGCGCCACTGGCCGCATTTTAAAACCAAACTCATCAATGTGGGTCAAACGGCAGGTGCCGCATTTGCCACCATAACCAGCTGCTTCTACTGTTAGTGTTGTTTTACTTTTTCTCTTTTCGCTTGCAGCGTGTCCACCTGACACCAAATAACAAGGGAACATAACACACAAAATTACGTAGCACGAAAAGCCAAAAAAAAAAAGAGAAGAAGAAAAAAAAACGTGTAACCTCGGTCAAAAATTGAGCTGCGTAATAAAATCAAATTCGAATTTGAATTCGAATTCATTCTCTATTCAACTCAATTAACCAATTCTTTTTGTAGTTGTCTCGTTTTGGTTGGCCAATAAAATGCAGCCAAAAAAAGAAAAATGTAAAACCTTTAGCATGTAATTTTGGCAACTCACTTTGCGTAACAAAAGCCTTCAATTGTAATTTAACACCCAGAGAATTGTTAAGAAATTTACTTAAAACAAGAACTTCTGTACAATAAGTTAAACGAGTGTCATGTAGCTTACCACTAACATTTATCTGTGCTGTACGGAATTATATCAATGATTGCCATGGTGCAATAAGGTGCACAATGATTGTGTTTCTGTTAAGCACTCAGCCATTTCTATAGCCATCAATATAAATACAATATTCATATGCAGATATGTAGTTCCATCAATTTGCCATAACACATGCTTATGCTTGTACACCCATATGTATTATGTTGTGTCTTTTCAAGCCCAGGCACAACTGCGACGACGACACCGCAACTGCCATAAAGTGTCGTAAAGTGCATTAGAGCGCACTTGGGGCAACACACACGCACACACACACACACACACACAAACTGACAAACAATAGGGAAGGAAAAGAAATAGCATGAAATCAGCAAGTGAAACAAAAGCAATGCAGAGACAGAGATAGAATTGGACGCCCTCGAAGCAGCAAAGAAATGTCGTACATAAATATTCATGCGCCCGCCCAGAGAGTCACCAGTGTTACCCTGCGTGTGTGTGTGTGTGTGTGTGTGTGTGTGTGTGTGTGTGTGTGTGTGCACACCACTAACAATAAAAAGACCCAAAGCGACTTGCACCTCAGGCAAACGGAACAGGGGCGCAAAAGGCGTCGCTGATTCCGCATACTATATGCCATTTCTGATTGTTTATTATTGCGACACACACAACGCGCTGTCCGGGTGAGGGAAGGTGGGCGGGCGAATGAGCCGCAAGCAAGATGGAAAGAGTTCCAGCTGCCAAAGCAAGAGGCATTTAAATGCCTGAGAACATTTATTGGCGTGTTTTACGCGCCATAAACTGAAATTCATAAACATTTTATGCACTATATGTGTAAATATGTCTTCGTTCACCTTCTCCTTGACTCGATTTCAGTTGCTGCCGCTGGGTCGTCTCCCAAGTTCGCAGTTACCGCCAACCTGTCCGTTGGCTACATGTAAATGTTACTGAAACTGCAGCTTGCATACATGAGCAATGCCTCGAAGCGAGACCCAAGACATATTTGTAGTCGTTAGCCAATGTGAACCTAAACAATAACCAGAATAAATAAAAATAACAACAAGATAAGGAAATAACAATCGAATAAGTTTGACGACAGCGGATTGCTCTTGGTATTCTTAAAATATTTAAATTCATTTTTATTCTCTTGATAAGCATTAAAGGCACTAAGACTTTTAGTAAAACTAACACGTAGTATTGCTAATTTATGTTAGCAGATTTATACTTAAATCAAATAGTTTGAATATTTAAGCTTAAAGCAAAGATTACTAACTATCTATCTAAACAAAATAGTTTTTTAGTTTATAAATTAAAACGATCAATGAAAAATATGTCTATTAAGCTGGAGAAAACGTAGAGAATCTTTCGTTTGACAAACTGTCAAGCATAGCAAATATGCTCAGACGCATTGTTATTCATTATGCGCTTGCAACAGTTGGAGTACTGCGGCGCCCAAAATAAAAGAAAAATGCGAGGAAGAGGGAGCAGATGAGAAAAGGTAGCACACTTATGGGCGCAATGCTGCAGGCATTGCGAAAATGCCTGCAGCATAAAAATTCATTTTATAGCTTGCGTTTTTATTGCGCGACGGGCATTGTTTTTGCTGTTGCTGTTGCTGATGCTGCTGCTGCTGTTAATGCCACGTACTCATCCGCTTACGTATATGTAGCCGCAGCCATGAACGTCGCAGTCATTCGGTAATTGTTGTAAGTGTTGAGGCTGCTGCTTCTGGCCACATTCGCACAAAACGTAATGTTACATTACGCATACGCCGCGTGTGCCACTCTCATGCATATGCAAAAGGCAAACGGCACTCGTGAGTGGCTTGTTTGTGTGTGTGTGTGTGTGTGCGTCGCACTGATAAGCGCATTATGAGCACATCACTGACTTCGACTGGCATTGCCGTTGGCCATTGGCATTGGCATTGGCATTGGCATTGTCAATTGCCATTATGTATTTGCCGTCTGCCGTCTGCCGTCTGCCTTTTGGCATTTAACTTTTTTTTTTTGGCTTTTGGGTTATTTGGTTATCGCTTTTGCAGTCAATTTTGTTTGAAAGGCGCGATAATTGCCCTGCTAGATTTTAAATTTATATAAGGTCAAAAGGACACACAATATACATATCTATGATGTATATGTATGTTCTTGATATATGTCTTATGCGGATGTATGTATGTATGTATGTGCACCTGCCGCCCAACTAAAATTACGATGCTGCCCACACAACCAGACATGGGATGTGGAATTTTTTTTTTTTTTTGGGAGGCGCCACGTTTTGTGCCATTTCATTGCGCACGAGTCATGAAAATTGTTTTCATTTCCAATTATTATTTTTATGTGCATTCATTGTCTCGCCTGGCTCCACGCATGATTTTATAGCCCCAATGCTGAATCAGCAGAATATCACAAGTGCCCTTCACTGTACTTGATTAATTTGATCAAGTTCCAGACAAGACCAAAATACTCGCTAGCCTTCATTTCCAAGTCGAATCTTCTTGGCTTCATCTCTATCTCAATTACCTTCTCCGTATTAACAGCAGCAGCAGGCCTCTCTTTTTCTTTTTCTCTCTTCTTTTCTTTCTGCTGTCTTTTCCCTTTCTCTATTTTGCCTTTTCCCTCTATTAGGTTGCCTTGGTACTCGCATGACTTCATGCCGTTTACGTGTCGCATCATGTGGGCCAAATGAAATGAAATTGAAACAAATTTGTACATGGCCCTGGCAATGGCAATGGCAATGGGACTGTCACAACTCCAGCCTCTCTCATCATCAGCCTCGCATCTACATAAAGCAACAACAGCAACAACAGCAACAACTCCAACAAGCTTAATCAAAACATCAGTTGGTGGCAGTGACGAACAGACGATGTCAGTGGATGGGGCATGACTGAAGGACTGAAACCATATCAGAGACTGCTGACAGTCTAACGTCAGCTGCACAGTGATTCGGGCTGGAAGTGAGTTGGCAAGAATCGAGTGGCATAATTAAATTAATATGATTATGTCCAATTTTCATTGGTGACACATTGCTTAAGAGACTGTTGGGCTCTAAACACAAAAAGTTCCTTATCAAATTAATACACCCATAAATAATTATACAGCTGAAAGCTACACTGAACCTTTTCATGCAAACCACAAGCATTCAAAGTGTGTTGATAAAATCTTAACTTTTGATCTGAATTTTCTATAATTTTTTAACATAGCCTGATAACAATATAAGTTAGTCATACAACTTAATTCCTGCTGGAGCATTTAGTTGAGTTTGGAGTGGCAAAGAGCGAATATAACAATTTGCCACTTAGGGTCTTGGAGCGATTATGCATCACTTTGTGCTTGTAGATTCGTAGATTTGCAACCACTGTGCGTTTAAGAGGCGCTGAAATTAGCTCGTCCTTCATCCTGCATCGTCTCCGTGCCCGCCACTTCAAGTGGCGCTAGATAAATGCTAAATTCGTGTCTGGTGAGCGCCCCACATTATTCGACGGGGCGAAACTGAAAGTGGGTGGGTTGTCTGTTAGCTGTTGGCACCGCCCCACCAACAACCAGCCAGCAGCCACCATACACCACTTACTCGCACAGCCGTTTGCCGTGCTGGTAACACGCTTTAGTGCACATTAAGACTTGTTTACGAATTTGCTTGTAACATGAAATTAATTTGTAAATTTAAAGGTTGCCAATGGGGCGCCATCTCTTGCTGCCACAGTGGAGCAGAGTGGCGCATAACAGATTTAGAACTCTGCGTATGCGATTGTGAGCCGACATCGATGCCCTTTGCACTTTAATTATTTGTCAAGCTCTGAGACCAGCTCTGGACCAGGACAAGCAACCAACCGAATAACCAACGGAAATCCCAGTTCGTAAACCCTGATCCAACTTCTTCAGCTTCGTCTTTGTCTGTCCGCGAGAACTGGATAATTGAGTAAAGCGCGCCAGCATTGCGTTTAACCACATTCCAAGTTTTGGTTGCATTCCAAGTCAAATTTGCTTTGGCGTAAGTTTTTTTTTCAAGTGCTGCATTCGAAGCCAAAAGTCAGTTTTGAATAAGTTTTATTAGTTTTAATTGGGTGTTTGGGTTAATAAGCTGCCACAAGAAACGCTTTTATTGCTTTAATCCGCCATTCATTGGGTCAATCGACTTGTATCTATTAAGAGAAATTTTTACTTAGGGACGATTATGAATATTTGGGTGGCATTATTACAAACGCTATTTGGATTGAATGCATAATAAATCTGTCAACTCGATGGCTCTGACATTTTTGAGGAATTGTTAAAGTTGTCCCTGCTGTTTAAATCATGGCAAACGTCAATGTCAATTTTGGAAGCTTTTGTGCTGAATTCGTGATTTTGCTGCGAATGCGACTTTGAAGGTTGACTTCGTCATCGAGACTTTGAGGTTGATGTTGATTTCATCAGCGATTTTGATTTGTTGCCGCTGTCGCTGTCGCTGCTGCTGCCATTGTCGTTGTCTTGGGCTGTCGCTGATTTAAATTAAATTCGCTAGTACAACAACAACAACAACAACAACAGTAGCGTGCCAATTGAAAGCGTCCCAAAACAAGCAACACCAAATAAAAGCCTGTCTGGCATCTTTGGCAACTTCCGGTTTTGTTCGGTTAGCAAACTTTTTGGTTTGTTTCACAACTAAAGCGTTCAAGTATAAGCACAAGTTTATGTATCTATATATATCTCATGTACATATGTATGCGATATAGCTGTATGTGCATACATACAGTAGCTAATGCTTGAGCCGGGCACACCCAACGCTTCATTAAAAGCGACCACGGACTCACGACTGTGCGTGGGATGGTGTGAAAAGCCGGTGACATCTCTTTCTCTCTATCTTTCCCTTTCGCTCTCTTTAAAGCCTTTGCCCATTTATCAAGTGATGGCCAAGTTTGCGTGTGCCGTGCATAAAAACTAACTACATGCCGTCAACTTTTTGCTGCTGCCGCTTAAGCTACTTAAAGCAAACTTAAAACATGAAGCAAATCCCAAACGAGCGTCTTTTTATTTCCTGTATGCGAAGGCTGCAGGGGCTGCGGCAAGGGAAGGGCAACAAAGCAAAGCGGCAGGCTGAAAACTGTGTGTGCGGAGTATAAATGTTGCAAAGGGGATGTGGATACGAAATTAAAATTAAACTGGTGCCACTTTTTCAAGTTGAAAGCCAAGTTGAAGCTTAAGTAAATAGCCAAAGATGAAGCAAAAGACTCAGATTAGAGCAAGAAGTTCGAGACACCCAGAAAAAAACGTTCGCTTTCGTATTCTGATTGGGATTTGTATTTGTATTCAAAGACGCATTTCTAATCGATATTTTCATGCGACGTTAAACGTTTTTTCGATTCAATTTGCAAAAAGTTGAAAGCTAATGATGGCAACAAACACACATATATATATACATAAACCAAGTGGCAGCCACTTGACTCGACAAGCAGAACGCACACACACACACACACACACACACACACACAGAAGGAGAAAAACATACGCGTCTCGGACCAGAGCAGGTGTTCCCAAACCTAGACGCATCTGTGCTGCATTGAGTAAGTGCAAGTTTAAACATGTCAAAGGACTTCGATCCCAAAACGAATGCACTTTCTTGTAATGCTTCCTTCCATCTCTCTCTCTCTCTCTCTCTCTCCCTTTCTCTCTTTCTAGTCGGTTTGCTCGAGCAACGTGCCGTTTTAATAAATGATTTCCAGCATCCGTAAAATGCGTCCGCTGAGCTGTTACATGCACCTTTGAAGCTGGGTAGAGCAGAGCGGAGCGGAGTGGAGCTGCTCAGTCGACCACCTGCATGACATTTGCAATACTTTTGAATTATGAAGTTGTGCCAATGCTTGCTTTTTTCTCTATTCTACACTTCAAAATAAAATATACGAAAATCTACCTAAAAATGTCTCTCAATAAGTCAAAATCATTTTTTGTAAAAAATTTTTATTATCAATTTCTAAAAAATTAAGTATATTTATTTTAAAGGAATCTTTGGCAACTCACTATACTTTTGTTAAAGTGCAGCTGCATTTCGGCTGCCAGAATTTGTAAGCACTCGATGACACAGCAAGTCGACAGTTTTGTCCTTAACTCGACCAGCTGCAGTTTCTCATAGGGGAAGTGCTAATGCCATTGCGTGCTTTTAGGCGCATATTTTTCATATTTGGGGTAAATTCTGCAAGGTGGCAACAGTTGCGGCACACTTGTGACATATATCAGTAACTTATATACTTTGTTATAATCCACAAATTAATAGTAACTTTTCGTGCTGATGATGCAACTAATTTTTGAAACTCAATGATGCTAAGTATTGATCGTAATATTCTTAGTTATGTAGAAATATACTTTAACTATCTCTATCTTGTCAAATGATTGCCATAGATTATCTAATTACAAGCTCTTATTATTAATAAGTTCTTCTTAAGTTATGTTAATAAATAATATAATTTGGGGGCTTAAGCTGTTTGGCGCCGGCGTGCCAAAGTTATAAGTTCTTATTAGATTTTTCTCACGTTGGACTTATATTTTCCGTGTTCTCTTTGTTATGCCGAGTTTTGCTGTTTGTTCCCCTTTTTGCTATCAGTATGCAACATGAGTAAGATTTCAATATAAATTGTTTCGCTTGTTCGTGCTATGCACTATAATTGAATTTAATTTAAACAAATGCACAGCACATATTCTATCTTCTTGCTATGTATGTATGTATTGAGGGATGTATGTGTGCTTCCACAATTGGTTGCACACTCGAACAGATAAATTGGCAATGGAATCAATCAAGCGATTAGCCAGCTGACCACCTAACACACATAACATCACATATAGGAGAGCAACTCAACGGTGTAGATAATGCAATTATTTAATGAGCTTCAGTCTGTCTCTGTGTGTGTGCGTGTGGGTATGTGTGTGGCTGTGTGTGTGTGTGCCTTTGCATAAATTGCAAACATTTCCAATTGAGTGGAGGTCATAAAGTGCAGTGTGGCACAAAAACCACAACCCATTAATTGCCATGAAATTTACAGAAGGCGGCCAACAAAGCGACAGACTCAAGTTTATCAAATCTTGTTGAAGGTGCCTCTCCTTCAGGGCCCTCTCTATGTTTGTGTGTGTGTGTGGAATGTGTGGCTGGTACTACAAATAGATTTTTTTTTTACCCCACTACAAATGACCCATAATTGTCACATAAACTGGGCCCCTTGACTCCTTATATGCCACACACACAAACACACACACACACACACGTTGACTTTTGTTCCGAGTCAACAGTGTGAAATGGCTAAAGCAAAGCACTAAGAGGCTGGGCGGCAGCAGCAGCAGCAGCAGCAGCAGCGTGAAAAATTCATTTAAGCAGTCGGTAAACTGCGCTGCCATATATCATATAGACCTGGCCAGGTCAACGGCGGGAGCGACGGAGATGGCGGGCGCTGCTGCTGAGACCGCACCCAGACGAAAGGCACAAAAAGAGGAAATATATATATATATATGAGAAGAAAAACAAAAATATGTAACAGAGAGAGAGAAAAAAATGGGCAAAGGATTTGGCCGGCAGCCATGGGCCCAGAGAGTTCCGGCCCTGACTGCCCCGTCTCCAGGTCCTTGTGGCTAGGCGCGCGTTTGGTTCATAAATCATTAGGCTCGATTGTGTGTCCAACACGTTCTTGTTCTTGTTGTAGTATGTGGCTGAATGTTTGCGCCTGGAGTGGGTTGTAGTCGGTCGCATCTCTATGTATGTGTGTGTGTATATAGGTAGTAACGTTGCCCTGGCACACACTAAATTAATAAAGCATTTGCTATCAGCGGCACATGGCCAACAACAACAACAGCAGCAACAACAACAGCAGCAGCAACAAGAAGAAGAGCAAAAAACAAAAAGGTAGACAAACACCCGTTGCCTTCTGGCCGAATCGCCTCATTCAACCTATAAAATTGCAGCTACCAAAAAGATAATAAGCAATGAATTATCCTACACGTAACGAGTATCAAAATTAACCTGCCTGCCAGTCGGATTCTCGTAGTATATATATATGTCTGTGTGTGTGTGTGTGTGTGTTGAGCAGAATTTATCGCATGATACGCTTGATGCTGAAAGTTGTAATTTTTCATGAGAGCGCGCACAAACACAGAGAGTAGCGTACACGCAAGTTTGGTAAAAGATGGCAACAATGATAAGGATAAGGAGCTAAAGTTGAAGTTGAAGATGGATTTGAAGCGACCTAACCATAGATGTGTAGCTGACTCTGAGCCACGGCCAAGGAACAGAATAAAAAGCACCAAAACCAGCCAGGCGACAAAAATAAACAGAACAAACAACAACAAAAAAACTACAAAGAAGCTTTGCTTGTGGTATTATCTTCAACTTTTAAGTTCCAGCTAAGCTGACCTTGAACATAAAAAAAAAGTTGCTTGTCGCCTGTACTCGGACTTAAGTTCATTTCGTATGTGTAATTCATCAGGTGTATGTTTGTTGGGTTTTTTTGTTTTCGTTGGCAACGGGAATAGCAAAAGCACTGCGGATGCATCCCGCGGCACATTATGCAAGATTAATTTGTAATGTCGTTATAAATAAAAGCTTGAGCATTTTATAACTCGCTTCAACTTGTCTAAATGGCGGCCAAGCATACAACTGTAAGCGGTTTCTCGTTTTCCTTCGTTTCGCTTATGTTTTATGCGGTGTGCGCCCTTTATCTGACTGACTACTTAATACACTATGCTGCCAAGTGACAAACAGTTGGATTATTTACTTTATGATTAGGTGGGCGTGGCTGCATAAGTTTTTTTTATTACATAAGCGAATCAAACGTGATGTTTCAATGATGTTAGCAATACTATTGTTGTTAAATTGACTAGATTGATTGGGCTATTAAGTTATTAGAAAAAAAAAAAAACGAAGAGTATTAGATAGTCCCAAAGACTGTACTAAATGATTGTCATTTATTTCCTCTGTTTTTGCTGGCTTCGCGCAATCCAGCCGCTAACTCCTGTCATCCCACATTGTCCTGCTGCTCTGTGGTGTTACTCGTTTCGGTTCTGTCGACATTGCGGTCTGTTAGGTAATATGTGGCGTTTACCAAGCTTCCCGGCAAAAAGGGCAATGCGGCTAGCAGAGGCAAACTGGCGAAGGCCAGCGGGTATCGTCAATAGCCAACGGCATGACCAAAGAATAATGTTGCATTTTATTTCTCTCGACATTAATTCGCGCACGGAACGCATTTTGTTCACATAACCGGATTTGCACCAACGCACACACACACACACATATAGGATCACACACACGGGCGGCGGACACAATGACAGTAGTCACATTTGGTCTCGTGACTGAGAAGTCACATTTATTTTTTATACATTTGTCGTTTTTACCGTTATGCTCGAACTAAATGACATAGCCAGAGTAGCGTAAAACGAGAGCAGGGGGCGGGTGGGGGATGGAGTTCAGCCGAATGGCAGCAAACAAGTGGAACAAGCTGGCCATCAATAGAGCCACATGGCATGGCATGGCATGGCGTAGAAAACGCAAACATTGCAATCCATCATTTAAATACGCTTTCAACAGTCAATTTCACTAACCGATTTAATCAGCAAATTGTGCATGTTAAGCTTTAAGCGTATTTATATTGCTCTTGGCAACATTGTTGTTACTGTAACTGTAAGGTTTGACTTGACATACCATTAAAAATCGCACATTATGGCATAATTTACAGTTCGCATGAATGCAACTCTATCTCGTAAAAGAAATTCTTTTGTATTCATTTTCTATTTTTGTTATCAAGCAAACAGAATTTACGATTTGTTGTTAGTGTACAAAATTGGTTAACAACAGTGGAATTTTCACAGAATTGAAATTATTAATTCATTTTTGAAAGAGCATGCAATTTAATATCTAGTGTTCAGCATAGTTTAACAGCACTAAGCTCTACAAATAATTGAACTTTGAGGTTATTTAATATCATTGTTGTGGTTATCATTATTCTCAATCACGTACGCAAAATTATTTAAAATAATCACAACTTAAGTTTCACAAAAATGTTTCACAAAATTTGCAACAGATTACAACCATTATTATGCCACTGTCAGTTGCCTTGGTCACAAAAATGTAATGTGTGCGTTGTGTGCGCGAATTTTAAAAATTAACAACTATGCACCATATGATGACAGCTGTAAAAATCCAATGAATTTTGCAAATTTATTGAACAGCCATCGGTTGTCGCGTAAAATGTGGTTTTTCCATTGTCTGGCAAATCCATTGTGCAAACTGAATATATAGTTACTCTCGTAAATGCAGTACAAATAGAATTTTAAAGGTGCTGCCTGTGTTGACAGTTGCCGTTAGTGGGGCGACCAATGCCAAGTACTAAACAGACTATCAGGCGGGCTCATTCAATTAGCCCAAGTGTGGATATCAATCAACGCGTTGCAGCGCTCCCTAACATCTAACGTATAATCAATGAGTTTGAGCATGGGTCGAGATAAGTGATGGTGTGTGTGTGTGGTTACCTGAGTATGCGCTGTGCACTAAATGAGCGAACAGATGGGCGAAGAGTAGCGCTGCTTGGTCAAAACAGTCGGGGTTGAGTTGGGTGGTGTGGAGATGTGCCAAGAGCGATTTGTGGGACCACCTGCCGACCCGAAGGCACATTCAGCACTTTTGCAATTGCCTGGCCAAGGAAACGGCACGAAAGGACAATCTATTTGGATGAGGCTGAGGATGAGCTTGGCAAAGCAGCAGGCAACAAAGCAACAAAAGAGCACAACAAACAGCACAGCAGCTCTGACCAGTTTAGTTCACAGACTGACTATACTTGGCCGACATCCATTGGCAATGTTTGTTGTTGTTCTTGTTGCATTTATCAATTTGTTTGCACGCTCATCAATATGTTACTGACTCGATTTAAAGGTGTTGTGCCTGAATGCATATGCATGTGTGTGTGTGTTCGTGTGTAATTGTGCTATTCATTAACTTGGCATCTGTCCCACACACAAATGAGAAGCGGCAACAATGAGTGCCAGGTGAGCGCTGCTCTGCCAAAAGCGTTAATTAAATGACCATAAAACTATAGCTATTTGATTGGGATATGGGTAAGCAGACTTCCAACCGAATTCCTTGGTATTCATGATTTCTTTGCATATTTAAATAGCATACTTTTAGGGATTTTTATAAAACATAAGCTTAACAGCTTGACTAAGTCAAGTGTTTTAAAATGTTTGTATAAATGTATTTGGTTCAACAACCCGTTGAAAACTTCAAAGAAAAAAAAAACAAAAAAAAAGGTGACACTCATTTATTATTCACACAATTTAATTGGATTAAAAAACACTTAAGACTTCAAGTTTTTTTGTTATTTAATTAAAAATCAATTAATGTTTTTTAAATTGTATTCAAATACATTGTAAAAAAGTGTCAACACAATCGTTTTTCATGCGGAAAATGGATCAAATCAAATACAACTTAAGTGCAGAGATTTTATTTTTTTGTTATTGTACGGTGGTTAAAGGTTTTTATTTATTATATTCTGTCTTTTTTTTTTGCTTTGGCGTAAAAACGTAAAATTAAACGTTTTTCGTTTTTTTTTTGTTCTCACCGCCTGAACGTGCCAATTAGCATATATGCTTGAATATCAACACCAAGTATAATTAAATTAAAACTAACATATTTGTTTCGTTTATTTGTTTGTTGGTTTGTCGAGCAACAAAGTGCATAATGAAAGTTTCTCTGGCTAATTGGATAAACAGCAATTTCAGGAAAAGAAAGCAGAGCAAAAAAATCAAATAGAAAGCAAAGCGAAAATGAAATTGAAGCATATAAAAGTCTTGACAAGATTAATGAAAGGACATTTGGCTTTTATTGCCATTAAGGAAGTTTTTCTTGCAATGTGAACTTGACTCAAGTCCCAAATACATGTTTTCTAGTTTGGCCAGTTTTAGTCAAGCAACAACTTTTGCAAATAATAACATTATCATAAAGGACCTTCCATACACTTGGCAATTCAATTTGGCCAAAAATACAACAATATAAAAGTTTAAACTGTGCGACACGAAAAGAACGCGCGCAAGAGAGAGAGAGAGAGGGGGGTAAAAATAATAATAATAATAATAACAAAACAGAGACAATGAAATAAGTTTAAGCTTGCGTATTCTCTCATATCGTACTTACACACAAAACTTTGCCAAAGAGTTACTTTGTCGAAGCTGTGCTAATGTCTAACAATAGTCGTAAAAACTCATTTACTATTTCTTATCGGCATAACCATGACATTACTTCGCAGCAATATCCATTTGTTTGCATCTTTATTAACCAAAATACACAATTAAGCACATATTGATAAATTGGCATAAAGGGGTACACCGAAATTCTCTCGGCTCTACAATGACTTGTTTCTCTACCAATATTTTATTTGTTTGTGCCCTTTTGTTGCTCATTGAATAAAATTTAGTGGCTATTGTGTGGATAAGTGCAGCAAATCAATTGTTATTGTTGTGCATTGTGCAACAATGCCGCTTACAATGTTTGTTTGCAGCTGCCCCAAACACCGCCCATTGAGTGCTGTTAAAAAAGTTTAATTGCTTGACTTGGGCGTTCTTTTGTGCCTTGTCCTGCTCCTGATATCTCTTTGCCGCTCCTTGCTTTCCAACTACTTCATGCACACTTCAGTCGAACGTTAAGCGTCGAGCGTTTTTGGAACTTTTTCTGGCAATGCAATTGTGCAAACATTTAAAGAAAACAAAATGCAACATTTTGGCAAAGCGTAAGCGCAAATACGACAAATACGACAAATATATATCGTACAATAAAATGAAATAATGTATTTGTTACTGTATGCATGCTGTATAGAAATTCTAGGGCCTATGCCCCTTGGAGTATAATAAAAACAAACAACTTTTGCAACATTTGAATAGAACAACATGAAGCAACAATAACAACGCGATTTTGCTGCAACAAAAACCACACCAACAAGCCAAAAAAACAGAAACAACATAGCAAAAGAGCAACTGCAATTATTCAGCAATTTGTACGGTTGAAGTGCTTCAAACTTTTTCTTAAATAATCTGCACAAAATAGTTGGTTTTTTATTTGCCAAGCCCATTTTTTGTTTGTTTCCGCTCTCTATTTGTATTTCCACTGGAAAAACTATTGAAAATCTTTTCTAAGCTCCATTATAATTGCCATATTTGTTATATTACTACGAACTAGCTTGTTGTTTAACTAGCACTTAATCGATATCGGTGTGACAGCTAAACAATATTTAAGGTAAGTCTGAAATCAAATTCAATTTTATTTATTATAGTTACGGCTTATTTATCCATGGGTTAAAGACTGCTTTTCAATGTGTCACCTTGCCAACGTTTGGTAGCAGTTTTTGTTGCTTTTCTCATGGCCACGGGCCAATGCATTATGCGATCGCACAAATCTTAAGCTGTTGGGTTTGCTAAACCAACTCGTTTGTTTGCCAGCTGCTCAGCAGTCTCTTTTCATGTTCCTGTCCACTTTCTTGTTTACAGATTTGCCTCCTTCGAATCTCCTTGTCAGGAGTAGGGCTCAAGCTCAAAGTTTGTCCGGCAGCGTCAGCTTTGCAGTGATTTTGTTATGCTTGTAAAATATGAGCTTGAATAAGGCCCACAAACACACACACACACACACAACGCCAATCAAGTTTGGAAAAACACACACTATTAGCAACAGAGGAAAAGGACGAGGTGTTCAGACATACAAATTTGAGCAAAGTTTTATATTTCCTTGCTGGATTTTCGATAGAAAGCCAGGAGCTGATAAAAAGAAAAACATGTAAAGTGTAAAACCTACAAGGGCCATCACATCATTCTCTCTCTTTGTGTGTGTTTGTGTCTGTGCGTGTTTGTGTATGTAATAGAGAGAAACAAAGAAAGAGAAAGAGAGAGTGAGAAAGGAAGGATGTGCTTGATGCTTGCACGCAAAAGGCGCCGCCCAGCTGGATAGCAGCACATATGTCTTAGGGGCCCTGCCGGGATTTGCTCTTTCTGGCATGACACTGAAGGTGTGTTTGTCAAATGTGCACTCATTTTGTTGAAAAATTGAAGTATATGCATGACTGCTCCAGTGGCCATGTCTATGCGTGTCTGCTTGTGTCTCTCTCTCTCTCTGTGTGTGTGTGTGTGTGTAGGCGTTAAGTAAAGCTAGTGAATGTGTAAGAATCCTTTTAGTGTCTGTGCAGATTTTTGCCAAGATTTCCGGTCACTTCACTAATGACTTTTACAATGTATGTAGTATAAAAAAATGTTGTTGACTTAACGCTCGCACAACAACAATGCTTAAAACCATTGTGTGCGTGTGTGTTTGTGTGTGTGTGGGTGCAAATATGCTTAATTTAATTTCAATTTTCATATGCATACAACAAATTGCCAGTGAGAGCCATGTCCTTGTTTGTCTTTGTCCTACTACCAATTATCAATTCTGCATATTATGAATGTTACGTCCTTTTAAACGCACTTTTTGTTTTTGGCAAAGGGCACATAGGCGCTTAATTGCGACACACAGCTTGTCAGCCACGTGTATGGAAAAACGATAACATGTTCTTTACACAGTTTAATGGCATTTTGGGTTGATTGGCAAACGCTTTAAAGCACTTATTGAAAGCTGCTTATGAGTATATTAAGCTGATTTCGCAAGTATTTTTTTAAACAAAAACTTTCGATCAACAAGAATTGCAACTGCATATTGTGTGTGAAATTTTGTTGATTGTGCAAACATAAATCATGCACATAGCATTTACTGATATATTTTAATAAAATGGCTGCCATCAAATGCGTTAACACCACAAATCCGAATCCAATCATTTCAAGTTTGCTGCAAATGGCAGTTGCATCGATTGCCGCTTTGCTATTAGCCGCTGGCTGTTTTTGCCGGTCACATGCGGCGTATGAGTAATTCAACAATAACTCAAATGGCACGTGGCAAATGGCTAAGTCGCGTACGTTTGCACGCTGTCTGAATGAACCAAGCCGCACCGAACCGAACCGAACCGAACCGAATCGAAACGAACCAAACTAGGCAAAATAAAACGCAACATAACCAAAACCAAACCATATATACCAAAAACCAAACGATTTATTCGTAAATTATAAGCGATATAATTTATGCACAAAATAATATTCAGTGGCCAAAACATATGCAATATGTAGTTGTGTTTTCTGTGCCTGACTTCAACAAATCGAGAATGCTGTGTTACTCTTGCGCTTTAAATAAATAATCATTTATTGTCAGCCATTTATGTCTAATCGAGCGTTTCGGCAACTAACTTATTAATACCCTTACAATGGGTACTTTAATTCGAGTACAGCATCTAAAATGAAACATTAATTATAATGTTGATATTAAAATAACAGCTTCATAGCCAGTGTCTAAGAGAATAAAACTTTGTTATCACAGGAAGTCGATAAAAGGCGTGAAACTGTCAGCAAGTGTATTTAATCTTCGTAACGCAAACGTAAAGTTGAATTCAGATGATTATGGCATTGTTTCGGCTTTTTTGTCAGCGGGTTTTGTAACTTTAGTTTAATATTAAAAAAATACAGAAAAAAACCCCACCAAAAACAAAAAAAGGCGCGCATAAATCTCAGCTGCGGCAGCCGCATTTAATTACAAAAGTTTACCAAACTGTCGTACGGTGAGTACAATGTTCAGTTACACTCTACTCTATACATATAACTCTATGCTACGTACGTATATATGTATGTATGTATGTATATGGCTTAAAACGTGCCAGCATAGCGGGCAACAACTTGAAATCAGCAATGTTATGTGCCCAAAAAATAAATTATGACACAAAGTGACGCCCCCTCTAAGGCGCATCGGTATTTTACAGCGTACAGGATTTTTATCGGCTGCCAAATGGTCGACACTTGGCTACTTGTTCACTCTCAACTCTCGTTTGCAAAAGTCATACAGTCCCTTTGTCCCTGTCCTTGTGTCCCTAGGCCCATTTGGCCAGTGGCCTGGCAGTTCCTGGCGCGTCCATAAAGCGAACTTTTTTTTGTTTTTTGTTTTCTGTTCCTTGACCATTCCGCAGTTGCCCTAAAATCAGTTAACAGCCAATTTCAACTATTTTACAGGCTGCATAAGGCATGCCAAATGACCAGAGCCAAATGTCAATACCATCAACATGCTCAACGAGCTCAACTCATGAAATAACCAACAGCAGTGTCCGAGTCCCAAACTCTTGGGTCGCCAACCATCAATAAGTGCAAATCCTTTTAGCTGATTTTCATTTGCTTTACATATTTTTTTTATTTTTTTCTAGGCCGGCCTCAAAGCCGCCTGCTAGCCAAATGATGCGGCTTTTTTTTAAATGCCAGCATTGCATTTTCAAACAAAATCCCTCTTAATATATAATATTGAATTTGAAATTTTTGCTTAATTTTTGAGAGATACAAAACAGACAAATAGCTTTTGGTAAAACTTAATCAAAAGCACAATAATATAAAATTTTTACTTGTTTTTCATTGTCATAAATTAAAGTAAATTGTAAATAGCAAATATTTTGAAAAAAGCCATCAGTTAAATATTATGGTATTTCATTAAGTAAAAAATTCAACTGCGTCAATGCAAAAAGCTCAACAAAATAAAATATTCAAAAATATGTTACAAATATTTACAAAAATAAAACTCATTGCACAAAAAATGTGGAATGTGTTTTCCGCTTTGCTCAGTTCTTGCTCTGCAAGAGTTGCAACTTGTTAGAGCAACAAGTTGACAAGCATATGTTAAATTGTTAATTAACTAATAGCCAATACAAGTCTTACAATTCTTACAAGATGCACCCAGCCACATGCATAACTAAGCATGAGATACTCAACTACTCTCCACTGATAAGAACGTTGGGGATTGACTATATAAACTGCTTGTCTGCTGACAGTTCTTCACAAATTTGTGAAGCTTACGCATTCAATTTAAATCTACAACTTTTTTTTTTTATTTCAAAGCAACAATGAGAGTTTGTAAGTTAACTTTGATATCAAGTGCAGGATCAGTATGTGAAACTGAAATTTGTTTATTCTTGCAGATAACTGTATTCTGTTAACGGTTGTGATTGCATTGTCTGCATTTGTAGCAACTAGCGATGGCCATGTTTCACCACCGCCTTGTACAACAACTCAGACACCCTGTACGACAACTCCACCACCCTGTACAACAACTACACCGCCTTGTACAACAACTCAGACACCCTGTACCACAACTACACCACCCTGTACGACAACTACACCACCCTGTACGACAACTCAGACACCCTGTACGACAACAATACCTCCCTGTACGACAACTCCACCACCCTGTACCACAACTACACCACCCTGTACCACAACTACACCACCCTGTACAACAACTACACCACCCTGTAGCACAACTTCACCACCCTGTACAACAACTACACCGCCTTGTACAACAACTCAGACACCCTGTACCACAACTACACCACCCTGTGCGACAACTACACCACCCTGTACGACAACTCAGACACCCTGTACCACAACTACACCACCCTGTACGACAACTACACCACCCTGTACGACAACTCAGACACCCTGTACGACAACTCCACCACCCTGTACCACAACTACACCACCCTGTACCACAACTACACCACCCTGTACAACAACTACACCACCCTGTAGCACAACTTCACCACCCTGTACAACAACTACACCGCCTTGTACAACAACTCAGACACCCTGTACAACAACTACACCGCCTTGTACAACAACTCAGACACCCTGTACCACAACTACACCACCCTGTACGACAACTACACCACCCTGTACGACAACTCAGACACCCTGTACGACAACAATACCACCCTGTACGACAACTCCACCACCCTGTACCACAACTACACCACCCTGTACAACAACTCAGACACCCTGTACCACAACTACACCACCCTGTACGACAACTACACCACTCTGTACGACAACTCCACCACCCTGTACAACAACTCCACCACCCTGTACGACAACTACACCACCCTGTACGAAAACTCCACCGCCTTGTACAACAACTCAGACACCGTGTACCACAACTACACCACCCTGTACGACAACTACACCACCCTGTACAACAACTCAGACACCGAGTACCACAACTACACTACCCTCTACCAAAACACACAAATCGACAAAAGGGCAAGCGACACCACCAAAGACATGCAAATGCCCAGATCAGGATAAAAATTGCGAATGCTCCGCCATAAATGGTGCCAGAGAATTGCTCTCACTGCGCGACTGCCGTGGATTGGAGGATGGTACAGTGCTAACCGATGCCAAGCGCTGTCGTCGCTTCTACGTTTGCCGCAACAATCGCGCCGAACGCAAGAGCTGTCCCACTGGTAAATGGTTCGATCGCAAGGCCATGGTTTGCCTTAATCGCTCCCTGGTGACCAACTGCTTGGCGGCTAACTAAGAAGTCTCTATGATACACTACACATATATCCGAAGCAATTTAATTGTTTATATTTACGCACAGCAGCAAGCTTTAAAATTTAACATTTATTTTGTTCGCTTGCCCAATAAAACTGCATGCTGAGAAATTGTGTTTTTGATACAACTTGAAATAGCTTAAAATGTTTGGCTAGATGCTGATAAATAGTTGTACCATTTAGAGGACTATTAATGTCGTTTTGTTAATAGAAATCCAGGACTAAGCGGACGATTAAGCTGTCTGACTGACAGAAGCGTCTGACAAATCCATAAGCTGGCACTCGACTGACAGTTTTTTGGGTAACGTAAGGGGGCGATAAATTGCCATCAATTTGGGAATCTTTGAAGCTGTGTGAAGGACTTTCAATCAGGCAACAAAATGCCAAAGGCAAAACAAGGCAATAAATTTGTCAACACTTTAGGCCAATAGCCTCGAGCGCAATTTGACTGTGTGTAACTATAACTTTGACTGAGCAGGGTGGCAATGTGGCATTGTGTCAGAGTGACAGGGTGACAGGGTGTCACAGAGCATTAGAGGCAGGGTTAGTTTGGGGTGTGGGGCTGGCTGTTGCGCAGGGATCACGTTACAGGCGCTCAAAAGTATGCTCTATACAGTTTGTCATCTATATATTGTATGTATGTTTTTTTATAGGCGTCAACTTTAGGGCGCCATATTGCGACATTTGTGAGAAATTGCTGTTGTTGCTTGTGGCATTATAATGTCTCACTATATACACATACGTATGAGTATTTGTTGTTATTGTTGCAGCGGCAAACGCACACACAACACAAAATAATAGTATGCCCTGTGTGTGTGTGTGTGTGTGTGTGTGTGCATTTGTGCATTCAACATCAATGTTGACAATTCTACATAAAAAATATCATAAAAAAAATAAAGAATCACTCGTTTTTGGCGACTGCAACAAACTTGAAAGTGCAGCAAGCATTATCGTATTTCCGTATTTCCGCTTGTACTTTAACATTTTTCGCGTCAGCCTGTCGATTTGTGTTTGTTTGCTTTTGTTGCACTTTGCGCTTCGTTCGCTTCGCTTGTTTGCGGCATTTTACTTATTTTTATTTTTTTTTTTGTTTTTTGTGGGTCAGAAACACAAATCAAAAGCAATGCGCTGCACCGCGCCGCGCCGCGGCGCTTCGCGCCTCGCGCTGAGTCCTATCATATTTCATCAGGGGCATTTGACTTTGCCACTGCCACTGAAAGAGCCACAGCCACAGCAACTGAAACTGAAACTGCCACAGGCGTTGCTGTTGTTGTTTTCCTTACAATCTTGTGGCCATTGGCGGCACAGTCTGTTTCCCACTTTTGCCATTACCAAAACAGCCACAACTTTAGCCCACAAAGTCGAGAGGCAAATGCTGGCTGCTGCTGCACTCTTTTGTGGCTGGGAACGTGGTTATAACAATGCAAAACAAAAAAAAGCGGGAAGATCACAGCCAAAACTAACTTTAAGTGCAAAGTCAGGGTAGATGCAAACATAATAAGTTTATATTACCTACTCCATGTACCACAAATCAAACTAACTTCTTTTCTAAACCCTACAATTCAAGCTCAATGATAAGTTCTGTGTACTGGACATATTTGTGAGAAAGCAAAACCTTTTTGTCAACATGCAAATATTGTAGCCACTTTATTCGATTATGTACACAGACATATGTATATCTATTTGTTGTTGTATTATTTGAGAAGGCTCAGTAAACAACAAACAGTAAATTGATTGGCTTCAATTATTTTGCGTTCGCATTTACTTATTTGAGAAATCCTTTTGTTCGTGCGAAAAATTATGAATTTTTCAATAGCAAAAAGCTTAACCAAAAATAACCATACGAGCTGCAGCTCAAATCTTGCTAAAATGTACATACAAACCAATATACATATATTTGTATATAGTATTTGTGTATGACAAGCTAATAGACTTAGAGCAACTCCCATTGGGAGCTACTGGGACTTGGGCTATTAAGCATGGACCATGAATTTGATTAGTTTTCCATGTAATTACGTATGTTGTATCTAAAAACAAACTGTGGCACTTTTCTGCCGTTATGTATTTTTGTGTTGCTTTGAAGTGTTTATTGTTGCATTGTTGCAGAGCCTACAGCTATGCTGATATAGTATGTGTGTGGCTCCCAGCTGGCATTGTTTTCGATTTGTTTGTGTTTGTGTTTTTTTTTGTTTTTGGTTTTTCAAACTGTTCTCTCGGGTATTTATGTAATTTATATTTATTGCGTTTTGCGGTTAAGTGTAAAAAATCATTTGATTGTATTTTTTTGTTGTCCTTCTTTTGTGTTATGGTAATGTTTGGTTGGTATTTCATTGTTGTTGTCTTTATATTGTATTTAGTAGGTAATATTTGGGTCATTAGCGGTGGTTAATAGCACTAGCAGAAAGTGCTAGTGGTTGTGTGGTGACACACACACACAATTACAATTAATTATAATTGGTCAATGAATTATGACACTTACCTTTAATCAATGCGCTTAACAAGTGACGTTAATCATGCGCCATGTTGGCCTGTAGGTTGCCGTTGCTTGTTTTGCTTTTCAATTATTTTTATATATATATAAATTGTATGTTTTTTTTTTTGGTTTTTGCAGCTGTTTGTGATTACTTAAACACTTATTCGCTATCAGTTTTATACTATATACATGCATACATGTATATTGACACTGTAGGACAGACCAAACACATTAACTTCATATATGCAACACCATATGAATCAGAAAACAATAATAACAACAATAACAACGTAAACACGTTTATCTTTTAATTAGTCTCGTTTGGTTTTTTGCACACAGATATTTGAAATTTTATGATATTTGATTTATACCAAAATTCACTTCATTAAATTTATTGTTTATTAACACGTTCAAAAACCAAAAGTAAGTGTTTTTTTGTTTGTTTTTGTTTTTCATAATTGATTTGGCTTGGCTTATGTCTAAATTGTTTCAGTTTTGCAACATTGAATAAAGCACAACTCAAATCATTAAAATAATAACTAAACAATCAAATATCTGCTGCTGTCCTGGCTAACCTCCTGGCCTTCCGGCAGGCAAGCGTAAGGACTTGCCAAAAGTATATTTACAAATGTTTATCGATTCATATCACTGATAAATGCGTAAATTAAATAATTCCAAAGAGGGGAATGCAACAACAACAATAACCAAAATGCTGCTGGGCAAGAGCGTCTTTTGTATAGCAAACAGCATGAGCTGGTCTAGATAAATAAATCATATATAAAAAAAAGGAAAACTAATAAGCACAGAGAAATGCGCCGGAAAATGAAAATGGAATGACTCCCTGTGGCTGCAATATTTTCGGCTCATTTGGCAGATTGTGCGCTGAATTTTTAATTACATACTGAAAAATACGAAATTGCAACTAAACTTTAAATGAAGCAAACATACAGACAAAACACTAACACACCAACACACGCACACACTTGCCTACACGGCTGTACACATTAATATGTTAAAGGGCTGTAACGGATGCGTTGTGAAGTGGCAGGAGCACAAGCGGGACAGGATAATGTTTTCGTTGTGCACTCGTAACGATCTGGCAACGTTGGCACCAAGAGACACACGCACACACAGCCATGGCATAGGTACAGTTACATATTCCCATTATTAATTAATGCGACGCACTGTACAGACAGCAAAACACACCTTTTCACACGCATATACACACACACACACACACACACACACACATGGACGAACATTTTGCTGCCATTTTCATCTTCATTTCGCACTTAACGCTAGCATAGAGCCGCATACAGTTACCGTGAAAAGTTTGCGCCATTTGCAAGTGAAAGTTGCACGCAAGTAAAATAGTTTGTGAAGCAATTGAAAAACGTTCAGCAAACTTTTAGCGCAGTTCATTTTGGCCCCCTTTTGCCAACTGAAGGCTGAATACCAGAATGCACACATTGCGCCATTTCCTCCGAATTGTATACAGCTCTTTACATATTTTTTTTTTTTATTTCTTTTAATTCTTTTGCTTTCCGACATATTTTTGAAATACATTTACTTTGGCTGGCAAGCAGCTGAATTCAATTAAAACTAACCGGAACCATCCAAACTAGTTTCAAATCAGTGCCGGAACAACTTTGCCACTTGGCATGGCGAAAATAAATAATATGTATTAGAGAAAGGCAGTTAACATAGCAAAACTAATTGAAATGAGTTAAAATATCAAAATAATTAATTTTGGCAATCATCAGTGAAATTTTAAGTAAAAACTGCTTTAAATAAAATTTGATACTAGAATAAGCTCTCTTGCCTTAATGATCTATGTAAGTAAAAAGATCGATTAAATCGAAATGAAATCTACGACATGTGCGTGCATTGGCAGACAGTGTGTGCAACCTTGGCAATACACTATGTATTTTGTATCTAAGATTGTCATAGCCAAAGATACCACTACACAGATACTATAGATAGGTATATATGTATATATATGTAATTGTGTTAAGGTCCGATGGCAGTCAGCAGCAGCAGCAGCAGCAATAGCGAGTTTGTGTCATCGTTGAAATTGAAAGGCGCTAAGATCTTAAGTGGTTCTCAAGAGTGCCAGGAGATTGGGATAGAATGTGGCGGGGAGAAGGGGAGCTTAAAGAAGGCAAACAAAAAGGGAAAGTGAGTGAAAAGAGAGAGAAAGAGAGAGAAGAAAAATATGAAATTGTTGTTACACCTTCAAGAAATGCGGCACGTTGCTGCAATAATCAAGAAAATGAAACGAAACCAAGCACGAAAGCAGGAAAAGCGTAATAAATAAAAATCATATAAAACAACAGCAAGCATGTAGAAATTGTTGTTGTTGTTGTTGGTTATAGTGGCGATGGTGCAGCGAACAGCGCCAAACATACAAATACATAAATTCTTTGGCAATTTATTATTAGAAAAAAAGCAGACGCCGAGGCCGCCGACAACCAGGGAGAGAGAGAGAGAGAGAGAGAACAACACCGTGAGACAAAGACAAAGACAAAGCGAAAGAGTAAAGAGTAAAGAGTAAAGAGCAGAGGCATCGCTAGGTTGGGGCATGCCTGTTTTCTATGTAGTTTGTCGCCAGCAACAGCAGCAACAGCAGCAACAACAGCAGCAACAACACACGGCAAAGATGCGAGACTAGCGATTGGCGACGTAGACACAAGTATTTGCCATATTATTATTATTATTATTATTTTAGAGCAACAATTTGATAGTATACATATGCATGCATGTATGTACACATATAAATATTTGGATATACACGTAGTTTAAGGAACTTAAAGGCGCTGGGCATACACAGCAAGAAACATCATTTCATTTCGCTTACATTTCGCTTGCAACAATTATTGCTTAAGTTTTTTGTATATTTGTAAATGGAGATCAAGATTATACTGCCGGGAAATAATTCAATTACAAATTCTTAGGCATTTGTTTCAGTGTTTTGTCATGCTTTGGACGCACAACACACACACACACACACACGCAGTGAGAAAGACACAGATACTAAAGCGTTGCAGACACGCGCGCCATATGCTGAAAGTTTGCGTTGCGGCGTCTCACGGAGCGAGTGCTGTGGCGTTGCCTAGTCAATATTTCATTTGGCACTTGAACCAAATACTTTTAGTTTGCTGCTGCCACAGAGCAGACGAAGGTTGGCAGCGAACGCTGACGTCGACATAACGACAAGCAGAGAGAAGGCGACAACGCCAACTTTAATCATGCCTAAATCCATGCATATACTTTGCATACTATGCATCTATGTATGTATACACACGTGTCTGTGTGTGTGTGTGTGTGTGTGTGTGTGTGTGTGTGTGTGCGAGTTGATGTGGTATAGTAATTGATTTGTGTTTACACTTGGCTAATTTAGCTAGTGATTTGCCTGCAGCACAACTCTGGGGACGCGGCAATCATGGCGTATGCGTAATTATCTTAGCAACACAAATTGCAAAGCTTAAAACAGAAACTAAAATAACTTAAGCTGTTTGAAAAACATGCAAGAACAAACGATTTATTCATGCAGCTCTTAGCTTCCTGTTGCATTCGCTTCATTAAATTTGACTTTGTGTTTGTGCCAATGCATTCAATTGGAATAAAATGATTTTGCATACAATGGCTTAAAGTTGCAATGACAAATAAATTGTCATAATCCTTGAATTGACTGCTTACTGTTCTTAAGCTAGATGCTATTATTAAATATTGATATATTTATGCGTACAAACGACAAGATATTTTTGGCGATAAAACATGAAAGAAACTTATGTGAAATCGGATAAACAAAGCAACGGACTGAGTTTTGGGCATTTGTCCAATACAAATCGCCAGCTGACAATCTATTAAACGTTTAGTGTTAGAACTAACTAGAATACTGATTGATTTTCTGTGTTTAACACTCTATACATTCGCTTAAATCGCCTGTGTTCTTCGTTCTTGGGATGTGAGTGAATTTGGGTATTTTGGAATGTGCAACAGGTACTTTTGGTTTCGTTAGCGGTTTTCATTTTGGCCCAGAGCAATTTTCATGGTATGCAAAACTAATTGCGGCTTCAAACAGATTCCAATGAGCTGAGTTGGCGATGTGGAGCTACCGAAGTGGTGCAACTTAAATGCGGAAACAAAAAGGGATTTCAATAAATGTCATAAATTTGCCAGACGACTTAACAAATTGCAAACTGAATGAGAGAATGAAAATTGCAATGAAAATCGAAATGCGAATAAAAATAAAAATGGAATTGTAAATGTAAATGGCTATGGCGATGGCAGTGGCAATGGCAATGCGATTGTGGCACACAAAGGACTGTTTCTCTTTGTGCTGCATGGATTTCGGTGATTTTCGTTTGTGCTACTGGCTATGTTGGCTGTTTTAAAGCGCTCATTACAGTAGATACTCAAAACGAAAATAAATAAATTTAAAAATAATAATATACAAGTGTTTGCTGCTGTTCGTGCACGAAAATGGAAGACCAAAAATGTAATTTTCATAAGGCAAACAAAAAAACGTCAGCCCAAAATCAACGCATCACGAGTTGAAAGCAGCGAACTGGACAACAGATAAAAGGCGGCGGCGGCAAGGCTAAAAAAGCGTCCTTTTTCTTTTCTTTCTGTAGGTTCTTTTTGTTGTATTATACTCTTTTGTATGATAATGAAATTTAATTGTTGCCTTGTTTATATATATATTTGTCTGCCTAAAAGATACAAAGTGGAGTACTTCTTACAGCCTTAACACTTTGCACTGCAATTGAGATTGTTTAATTAAGTCAATAGAATTTCTGGCTCAAACCACTCAAGACATTTAGCCTATTTTAGATCTAGCTATTTATCGATAGCCAATTCTTTCCCAGTCTTTCACTTGGTCTTATAAACTTTTGACAAACTTGACTGTTTTGCATACATATATTTTCCAGCCATCCCAGCATATATTTGATATTATTTCTTCTTTTTCAAAAATGTTGCCAATGTAGGTCAAGAATTTACATAAATAGCTGCAAATGTTTCAACCGCCAACTGGCAAATTTTTGGGCCAACTTGTTAAAAATTATGAACGTAATCCGTAAAAACTAAAAACAACATGTAGAAGAAAAAACTAAACGGGATAAAAAACAGTTTTCTGAAGCGTAAAAAGTTCCGGTGGTCAGTACATGCTCTAAAACTAAAAGCATAACACACAAATTGGCTCAAATACGAATATAGCATGAACATATTCACAACAGTGCCTGCAAACACGTACATACGGCTAGCTCGGTTCAGCAACAAGAGAAACAAACTTGTTTTATTAAACTTTTTTATGCATATGTTAACGAAACTAAAGCCTTAACTTTAATTAAGATAACAAAGTACATTTTAGTATGCCAAGTTTCTTTGATCCAAACGAATTTCAAATATTGCTCAACTCTCAAGAATGTTCGATCAGAGTTTAGCTTGGATAAAACTTATTGCACAAGTCACATTAGTTGCATATGCCCTTTGTAAGCCTTTTGCAGTTGCAGGGTGTGGAAAAATATGTGAAAACTATATGCAAGACACACATAGAGAGACGGCGGAGGGTTGGGAAGAGTGTGTGGCAGCCTTGAGCTACATTCGGCAGACGAGACAACAAAGAGCACGCAAATTTTTACACGTTCATAATGCAAACTTTGGTCTCAAAGAAAATGCGCCAGACAATGCTAGCAAAATAGAGGGAAGAGCTGCTAAATGAGCGTGAGCAAAAAAGAGAAAGAGAGCGTGAGGATGGCACAAATAAAAGAAGAAAAAGAAGAAAAAGAACAGAAGAAAACCTTCGTCAAAGTTGTCGCTATCAATATGTTGTTGTTATTGTTTTTGCTCGTTCTTATTAGAATGAGTGAGCAGCAGCAGCAGCAGCAGCAGCAGCAGCAAATAATAACAATAATATATGTACGCACAAGCACACACACACACACACATACACATAAACACTGATACATGTGTACGTATAATAATTTTTGTGTGTTGCAAAAGGGCAGTCAAGACGAACAGGAACAGTAGCAGGAGCAGCAGCAGAAAAAGAAGAAGAAGTATCTTTTGTAGTTGAAGGCAAGCGTTTAGCGTGGATAAAGAGGTGGCTGGATGAAGAAGAAGCAGCAAAGCAGCAAAAGCAGCAGCAGAAGTTGATGGCATCTGTTTAATTTTTGCTGTTGTTGGTTTTATTAATGAATTCTTATGTTCAGTGGGCGACAGCGTTTTCCCCTCTTTCCCCTCTATTTGAATGCCTACAATTCTGAATTGTTGTTGTTCTTGATTTTTCAGAATATTGTCGCTGTTGTTGCTTTCATCGTTGTCGTTTTTGGCTGCGTGTGTTTTAATTTTTTTCTTTTACTTTTAGGCTATG
Source organism: Scaptomyza caliginosa (assembly GCA_035044725.1). Taxonomy (NCBI): domain Eukaryota; kingdom Metazoa; phylum Arthropoda; class Insecta; order Diptera; family Drosophilidae; genus Scaptomyza; species Scaptomyza caliginosa. The sequence continues at coordinate 278,525 of JAWNNR010000325.1, forward strand.
GCAATGGCTAAAAATATGTCTGCCAATTCGCTAAGTGGCTCAACTTATATACCCTCTATATATACTCTATATGCATGTTTGGACATGTATGTGTGTACAGTAGAGCTTGGTGTGAGCAGAAAACATTTGGATTGAAAGATTTGAGCTAGAAATAAATATTTGATTATTGAAAAAAATTTCCAATGTGAAAATCTATATTAATAAAAAAAATACCACATAAAGACGATCGAATCAAAAGTTACCAATTGGACAACACAAAAATGCTTCTAAGCCATCATTTATGCTGTTTCGTAAGCAACCAAAATATAAAAAAGCACCAAAACAAAGTTTTGAAGAAATAATAACAGATATTGATTTCAAATTTGCATAACAATTCCAATGAATTTCAATTTAAATATTCACTTATACCTCTTAACGAGCTCTCACTGTATGCTTGGCTAATTGTGGAGCGCAATTGGCTTGCATTTCTTCTGATTGTTGTTATTGTTAATTTTGTTGTTGTTGCTGCTTTCATTTATTGACGTGGCCAACATGTGCGCTACTTGATATACGATTTGAATTCATTTTTTTTGGCGCGCAATGCTCAGCACTTAGATGCCGGCTAACGGCATTTCTTGCTCTTTTTGCTCTCTCTCTCTCTCACTTTTTATCTGTACATATTGCATTCACATTTAAACACAACAACCATAAAAAAAAAACAAAATAAACAAGATTTACAAAATAAAAACAGGGTGTTTTTTCTGTTCGTTTTTTTTTATGCTTTTGTACTCTGTTTTATATTATTACTTTGTTAGCGTCGCACTTATGCTGCTGTCGTTGTGGTCGGACACACGCGACGATCTAAGCAAATCAACACACACAAAACTCGACGCGTTGCATGCGTTCTTTGCGCGTATTTCATGTCCGTGCACGTGGCAAATTCGACACTGACTAAAGCTGTGCCAGCATCTGCCCCACGACGGAGTGAAATGTACCGCTCATGGCGTCCGCATCGCATTGCCAGCGTTGACACAATGACTCAGTCATCGGCCATGATGGTCATAGCCCAGAGCCGTCGCCTAGCGAGACACGAGCACAGCATCGTTTGGCCATAAAGCACGAGCAGGCAACGAACTCAAAACCCGAACGCTGCACCCGACTCGACTTTTGAGCCATTTTCAATGCCGCTGCTGCTTGTGTTTTTGGCTCAATACAAAATTTCCCCATATTCTGTGTACAGAGAGAGAAAAATGTGAGTGAGTGCGAGACTGCCTGTAATGTTATGTGGTGAAATTTGAGAGCGAGAGTGAATGCGTTTTGGGTGCTTTGTAACACATTTGGGGCTCATGTTGGGCTGCCTTTTTGCTCATTTCCGTTTGGCGCGCGTACAACTTCCGCTTTCTTACAGCCCAAGGAAGTTGTTGCGACGAACAAGACCAAGACTACGAGAACGAGAACGAAACCGAGCGACAACGAAGTTGATTAGACAGAGAACTTATACTTTCGCTATCCGTAGACGTAACAAGGATCGCAGCTTAGAACTCACTTGCTCACTTGCAATGGCATTTTTCAGTATTGAACCCATGTTAAAAGTTAATCGCATACAAATCATGTTTCGTTGTTATTAAGATGGATTGTTTTATGTCGTGTGCCCAAATAATTAGTGAGCATATTGTATAGTCAGCATCGAATATGCATTATGGCAAATTCTACAAATCGAATATGTTGCATGCACAAACATGCTGCTCAACAAACTGTCTCATTATGGCCATATTGTGTTGGGATAACAAATTTCTTGTTATTTCAGACTTGCAACCAATTGGATATGTTAATGTTGCGTTGATTATATTGATAATAAAAACACATACGCGGAATATCAATTGAATGCATTTCACATTTCACATCACAAAATTAACATTTAGTCGCATCCCATTGCCAACATTTTCAACGTTTTCAAAAGTTTCATTTTACAAATCAACTGAGGCACAAAGCATCTGGTACAGGGTATCATTGCGTCAAACTGACATATACCGACAAGAGAAGTTTTTTTCAATTTGTTTTAAGGATTTTTTTTGCAGCTTCAATTCAATTCTGTTGTGGCATCTCATTAAAAATCGCAAATGCAGTTGAATGAACGTTAGGCATGGAATTGTTCACGCATTTTATCGCAAAGTCTCAATGCCGTTAATTGAATACTCTAGGGAATATATAAAATGAAAACCTAATAATACAATAATTATTATTTACAATTTAACTGACAAAATTTGTATACTTTAAGTAAATGTTGAAATTCACTCAAAACTATTTCTAAAGTAGTTAAAAAAAAAAACCACTTTAAGTTAAATACCACATTATATAACTTTCTGCAAATCTGCTTATGTAGCTCAGTTTACTTCATAATCCATCTACGGCCTGTTAGGGTAACAACGAAAAAAATGTCAACTGTAACTGTAACAGTAATAGAAATGGTAGCAGTAACAAAAAGCACTGCACCAATTGAACTGGCTGCAGCGTTTGCCTGATGCTTTTCCGGTTTGCACACAGTTTGCCGGGAAAGCAACTGGGACAGGACCTCTAGAAGGACGATGACGACAAGCCAGGGCTGACGAGCAACTGAACAACTAAGCTGAACTTAACAATCCACAGACGCATTGTGCACCAACAAAATAACAAATAAAAAAAAAAAAAACAGGGAAGAAAAGGAAGAAGAGTAATGGAAAAGCTGAAAAAGACTGACGTTAAGGAAAGAGTGAATGCTTTTTGTTTTTTTGCCCAGAGGCATCAACATCAGCAGCAGCCGCAACGACTGCCACGATTGTATTTTTGACAACATCATCAACAACAACAACAACAACATCAGCGCGAGTTGGTCAAAGGTTTTCACAACAAGTAAGAAGAGCAAAAAACAGCAACAACACTGAGAGTAAGCACAGCTGTTGCTTTCGTTCAATAAGGATATTGTGCTCTTGTCTTGCCTTTACACACTCTACACTGTTATTATTTAGGCCATGACATTGTCCATAATCGGGTTGGTTCCAAAACCATTTCCAACGATTTCAACAGTATAGAAACTTTGAGTAAAACAGTTAAAGTTGAATCTGATTTAAGCTAAGACTTATTTGCGATAGGAGAATTGTTCACTGTGTATTGGACACTGAATCTTAGGCATCCTGTCAACAAAACGTTTCCAGTTGTTGCCCCTGAATCAGCCTGACTGCCGCACAGGGACCTGCTGTTGTTGTTGTTATTGCTGTTGTTTTTGTCTATGTCGCATTAAGTATTTGTGTTTTCAATCTAATTTGTTTGTTCGTATAATGCCTTTGAGTGTGATAAGTGACAATCTCAACTGCTAAATAATGGCAGCTAAATTAATAACAACTAACAAACAACTACAATAATGACAATAACAAAAACATTGACAAATGACATGCTTTGCTCATCGAAGCATATTAACTAGCAGCTTCATTAAGTTGAAACTAAGCAACTTTTCACACACAAACTAACACACACACACTTAATTAAATGCTTTTGTTGTGCCTAGCAGCAGCACTGAAAATACTATGCAGCCATATAAGTTATGTCGTACTCATATAAACACATACACACACACACACACGCAATTGTAGCTACTGTTAGTCCTTTGCGTCCTTTGCAAAAGAGCACTTGCATACTCTGTACTCTATTAATCACTCCAGTGCGAATACTTTAAATCGAGTAATTTAACCCAAATACTCTGTGCTAACAATGATTGGTCACAAAGGCATAATAAATCAACATTCAATATCTTTAACTTTTAATATTTAAGGTTTCATATATTGAAGCATATGGAACAAGAAAACAAGAAAATGTTTTGGCATCAATTTTTATTCTTTTAAGAAAAGTAAAAATAATGTTAAACTTAAATAAATATATGAAGCAAAAAGACATGAGTCTGTTACAGGGTATTTGCTAGTGTTGCTTTAATGCTCTCGTAGCCATGTCTTGGCCAGCAAAATTACTGTTGATTTATGAAATTCGCCTGAGAAGTTCCTACTACGGCAGCTGCAGTAAGCAGTTGCACATTTGACTATTGCATCAGCTAAACGATTGTGAGGCAGTTTACAAATTAATATTGAAATATTTCGTTCGACTTTTAAGATGTTTACCAAAGCAATTTTCAAAAGAACCTACTTACGTATCTACCAAACAAATACTCCAAAGAGAAAAGAGCTTAGCTTTGGTCTTGCCATGTGTCGATGCTATCTTATTGTCAACGAGGTGGCTACTAACTCTTCTAGCAACAACTTCTTAGACTGCCTAAGTCGTTTGCAGTGTCAACAGTACAGAATTCCAATGAGTTTGAAATTCATTTAGACAAACAGAGAGAACTCAAATCAAATTTACAGCTGAAGTGACATTCATTATGATTAAGCAATGCAATGCTTTAATTCCTTTTACGGCTGATGTCCAGCACATTTAACTTTAAGGCATTCAATCAAATGCTCATTACGACATTCGATTATTTCACAATCACGCATCCTGCATGCCATTATATATGATGTGTCGTTTATTATGGCAGCCCCATTTGTTGGCTGCAAATATCAACGAAATGCAATCAAAAGTTTGCTGCACATCATATTCAGATATAATTATGATTAACTAATGCACTGGATGGCAGGCAAATGTGCCTTCGGTTCAGAGCTTTAAATGCCAGAATCAGAGACAGAGGCAGCATATGTAGCATTGCATTAATGCATAATTGAGGCATCGAGGCATCTGTGCAACTGCAGGGGCAGAGTATGGTCAGAATATGGTCAATGGATATTAAAGCAAAAATGACATTGGCCGCAACGAAAATAATCACATACGCCCCATACGTGTCCAGTTCGCCTTGATTACTATGTATTTAGGGAGGCGACAGTGTGATGGGGTCGGGTTTTTGCAAATGAACTCGCAACGAAAAATGTTAAGTGCAATGTTGCATGCCACAAATAGACACATGCACAACAACTACAACAACTATTTGACATCACATGCATAAAAACATATACATATGTGTGGTGTACATTCATAACAGTGAGGCGAGAGAGGTACAAGCATACGTGTCACAAACAAATAAAGCTTGGAAAAAAAACCAAACCAAAAGCAAAACAACTGGTTGCATGCCAGACAAAAAAAGCCACAACAAAAAGTGTACAAGGGCCTTGCCGCCTCAGATGTGTCACTGTGGCAATTGTATGTTGCACATAGCAAGCATAGCGAATGCAACTTACAAAAGGCTTAAAATCTCTGCCACCTGAGCATGGTATGCAAAAAGTCACACACAGAGAGACAGGCAGATAGACACGCACGCACACATGCATAATGAACAGAGAAGCATAAAGAGCATAATAGAAGAGTAGGAAAAATCTTTTCTCGATTTATCAAAAGGTAAAGAAGCTGCGGCAATTGCCATCCTCTTTGAAAACTGTTTACGACACATGCATTTCAAAAATGTGGCCAAAATGATATTTTAACTTCGCCCAGCTTCCCTTTTTGTTTTTTTATACGTGTCAGAAGACGGCAAGAAGTGCATGGTCGATGGTATTTGATTTTATCATTACTTGATTATTCAGTCTGTGTTGTTTTGATACAATTTATGCCAATTGTTTATTTAAAATGACTGATTGTTTGCATTCAGACTCAAATACAACAACAATGCATTCGATTCGTGATTTGCATAGATTTAGAATATATTATTTATAGATTAATTGCAACAGATGAATGTGACAGTAAAAAAGAACTAGTGTGTATCTCACATGTTGTTAACAGACCAAGAGTTGTCCAAGCAACTGAAAAAAAGAGCATTAGCACGAAGCAAACAGTTTGTCAACAATGCTGGATGAACTGTTAGAAACCGCAACTTGTTGTAGCAGCTATGTTGCGGTTTGCGGTTTTTATTATTATTATTGTTATTGCTGTGTCTGCTGCTTTTGCACAATCATTGCCAGCTGACAACGCCACAAGCGAGGGTGGCAGACACTGAGCAATGGACAGGACACATCCAGAACTTTTACCGAAAAATAAACAAACAAAAAAATATACATATAAACAAAAATAAAAAAAAGAAAGAAGAAAAAAGGAAGAAAAGTGAGAACACAACCAAATGCGACCAAAACGTAACTAGTAAAAGGACAATTTGTGAGATTTTTGCAAAAATACGCACGTACATTTTATTGTTATTATTTATAAAACAAAATTGTATCCACGGACTTGCGCCAAACCCAAAAGCAAAAGTCTAACACAGCATCAAAAATAAAAAAAAATAGATTAAAAAAAATAAGAAAAGGGATAAGAGGATGCTGGGTTTTTGGGATAACGTTTAACATTGTTAAAGGCGGCTGCAAAAACAACAACTTCAACAGCAACATCAAAAGTTTTTTAGAAATTTGCAAATGCTTTTAAGACCGCAAACGATGGGCACTTTGCCATTTAAGCAATCCAAACAAATTTCGCAGTTTAAAGTTTCAACTGTTAAGTGATTGATACTTTTGCAACTTAATTCAAAATGCAGATACATCTGCTGCAAAACGTTGAAGATTTTGGTAAAGTTGCACTGTTTTAAAATACTTAAATGCATTAGAAACTTATATAGTCTTCTTCAGTCGTTGGTTTATTTGTTTTTCCTAAAACTCTCAGCTGCTTCTAACTTGAGTCCATATAAGATCTGCCTCTGTTTTTATATCATTGTAAAAAATTTGATTTGGTAGCTAACGGATATTCGCTTAGATTAAGTAAATCGCTTCATCAAAGATCGCCGCTAATAGGTTGGTTGACGCAGTAAAGCAGCCAACACCCGCTAACCTCATTGTAGCTTTAAAGGTAATTGGATTTATCTCAAATACAAACACAAACTCTGAGCCTACACTGCGCTTGTCTGTGTACAATGTGGCAGGTTGGCTGGCTCACTAGCTGGTTGGCTGGCTGGTTGTGCCGACTCGCTGCGAGCCTGTTGTGAGCAAACTTATCAACATTGGCAGTATGTCAATGCCAATGATTACATCGCTGTCGCTAAGCCGCCCAAAATATACATATATGTGGAATACAAGCAAGTTTCTGCATGTAGCAAAGGCGACCTAGTCAAAACTTCAGTCACAAGTGTCACGTGTGCAGCTATATACCTTTATCGACCTTTATTAAAGGGCCAAGTGTCGACAGTTAAGGTCGCCTCGGGGTGCAGCTAAGAGACGATAATGGGAATGCGGTTGCTATTACGGTTGAGCTTGGGAGCACAGAGTTGGGCAAAGTAAACTCTCTCTCTCTCTCTCGCTCTCTGTGTGTTTCTCTTTGTTTTGGTGTCTCTGTGTCTTGCGTGCTTGTGCACACTAATTGATCTCAACGGTCGGATTAGGAGCGCTAGTAAATTGATAGCCTTAACGGAAAACTTGTGTTGTCAAAGTGAGACCAAGCTGTGCCGGCAAGCAAGAGCACACTGCTGGCTGCAAGGTGTAAGTCTGCCAAAAGTTGTAACTGAAACAGTGTCAGATTCGTTGTGCGCTCAAACTTTGCCACGCACACACATAGACAATGAGGGGAACAGGGGAAGTCGGGGCGTTTAAGGAGTGTGGTGGCCAGTAAGTTTGGCGCGTGGAGACAAGGATTTCCACTTTTGATTATCTACGGCTTCAGGTCAGCAATTACCAAACGAGGCAAGGCAGCAGAAGCAGCAGCAGCAGCGACCGCAACGCTATACACAAATACAAACAAACACAAACACACACATACACACACACACACAAAGAGAGGGAGCGAGAGGAAACAGAACAACAAGTCAAACACTTGGGCCGCAACAGAGACAAGAGCAATAGAGAAGGCAAATTCGTCTAGGAATCAGACAAATGACTTAATTACTTTTCAAGTCAGTTAATTAGTGCGCGCAGCAGCAGCAGCAGCCACAACAACAACAACAACGATATGGCAGCTGGTGCTGACGACTGTGTTGCAGTCTTGGTTAACAGATAAAACTATACGCAGCCTGCAAACAACTGCTGCCAACATGGCGCCCAACCGTTAAAAACAACAAAAATAAACAAATAGTCAAGCCCACCAGTCAGACAAATAGCCAGATGGACAATTGGACAGACAGTGCGAAGTAGAAAGGGATAGCAGCAAAAAGAAGACAAGTGAGCAGTTCAAGGGCCATTTGCAATTGGCCTCTAAAGCCAAAGAAGCAGCACGAGGGGGAGGGGGACAGAGAGAGAGCGAGAGCGAGAGCGAGAGAGTGAACTGTGGGCAACCGCAAAGTTTAACATAAATTACAAGCAATAGAACAAGGCAATAGGACAAGTTCGTTCCACTACCACAAAAATGACCTGTAATGGGCCAACTTTGGACGCTTTAACTCATTATGGCTCTCTTTTTCTATTTTAATTGGCCAAACGCTCTTAAAATAAGTCATGTCTTAGCAACTAATTAAGAAACTGTGTGTTTAATTTAGTAATATATTTAAAATAAACCATAATTAATTCTACTTACAAAACCCCAAGAAAAGAAAGCTAACATTAGAAAATTCGATTTCTGTTTGCTTTTTATTGTATGATCATGTGTTTTTTGGATCCATTTCGCTACTCGAAAATGTAATTTTAGAAAATTAATCAAAGCTTTTTATATTGCATTATATTATTACCATGCAAATGAAGTGAGTATAGCTAAAAAAAAAGAGTTTTGCATATTTTTTTTTTTTTGTTACATTGTTACTTAGTTCGCATCTGCTTTGTGCATTGTATTACTTATTCATAAGGTATGGAATGTGAAATTTGATGATTTTTAACATTATTTGCTATGCAAATTAGTTTTAATCTGCAGCGATAAAGTATTGTTTGGGCTTAATGCATTAATCTATCGGTTAATGTAATATGGCCAAAAGTTGATGAAAACCGAGATTGCATTTAAATGAAATTTCACAATGATGTGTTAAAGTTCTTTTTAAATTACTTTTGAATAGTTCCAATTGTTTGCCACCAATACTTTGTATGTCTGACTATCAAGTATCAACAGTACAAATGCACCAATCATGCAGATTCGCGCATTTTTAGCTGATAATGCGACCGCCGTTGCAATTGACAATGCAACTCATTCGCATAAATTGTCAATTTAATTGTAGTGTTTGTGTGTAAGTGCGGCTTTATTACAGCCAAGTACATGTAATATGCAGGTATTTTACGTATTTATATACTTATTCATTTGAATACATAAATAAATAAACAGATTTTCGCACAGCACCCAGCCCAATGCCATGGCCAGATCGTTATTTACATGCAATTCATTTATTGTCAACATATTTATAGCAACTAAGCTTGGTTAGTTGGATGACAAGGCGAACAGTTGAAAGCAATGAAGACAAAAGAACTAACCTTCGGCATTAATGGCAATCTCTTAAAACGCAGCTTTACCTTTGGGTTAACAATTTATGCCTATAAAGAAGTAGGGCAGTGGGCGTGTCAAGCCATTGTATGCTTTATATATATATATTTAATAAATTTGCCAGCATTCGAAACGAAGTGAAACGCCACAGCGCCAGATTAATTGTGCGCACTGTTAAATTACTCATACGTCCCGTTGTGCGCCCAAGCCTCGAGTCTTGGACCCAAGGCAATGGTTTACCCCTTGGCGCGCAGAATAGAGTACAGTAGAGTGTGGCAAAAGAGACAGATAGTGCGAGCCGTTGGGTGCGGTAGGGTGAGGCGACTGGTTTGCCGTAAAAATGGGGTTAGCTGAAGCTTAATCGTAAGAATACTTTATGCTCGCCGTTTGTGTCATTTACAGTTACGGCCAGGTGGCGCAACGGAAACGCGCGCTCGTAAATTACACGAATAATGAAAATTACAATATTTACTCTTTAGTTGCCCAGGCAACTGAAACTGTTCACTTGTTTGCTGGCATTTATGTACATTGGCAAAATGCTTTAGAAAACGCTTTCTTTACAATGTTCACACATAAATATTTCCGTATCGTTGAGGGTCTTATTTTATTTTCTTTTCTTATTTTTACCTTGTGGCGCGTGATGAAAATCGTAATTTAAGCATGGAATATATTATAAATTATACAAAATTCACGCTGCTGGTGTGAAAGTTTGACACTTTTAACCAATTTTAATGAGCCTCTTTTGGCAAACTATAAGCCATGTACAATGACAGGCTGCCCAAAAAAGTATGCTGCATAAAATTGTAAGCGCCGAAAGTGAAACGGTTATTAACACAACCCTTTGGCGATTTACGTGCGTTTCAAAGTGAACGACTCTGGGAATACACCTGCAAATACAGATATGTACGTGTGGCACAGTGTCCGAAAGAGCGATGCCAAGCAGTTGTCGCCGCTATTGTACAATAACAAATCGCACAATACAAAGACAGAAACTTATACATATACATAATAAATGAGTTTCATTATGTGCGACGCGTCTTTTGCGATTTAATTAAAGCGCAACTAGAGCGTGGCAAGCACGCTGAAAGATAAGCGTTAAGCGGAGGGTTTGAGGTGCTGCTCGCCTGATTGCCATTGCTTCATAATGTTGTGCCACAGATTTTTCAATGCCCGAACATCATCGATGAATTGTCGCTGCCGCAGTTTGTAGACAGCCATCTCGTGCACGTAATTTCCGTTTCCGTTCGAACGAACGCCAGCCGATGGCACGCGACAGCTGTTTGCACATACTTCACACACACGCGTGAACAGGTGAATGTGTGTGTGTGTGTGTGTGACTCGCTTATGTTACTGTGTCATTGACTGCGGAACGAAGCGTCAAGGACATACCAAGACTGATTATATTGTATCAAAGATTGGTGCTAGATACAAAATTTAAAATTGCGCACGCCTATCTAACCATCTTTTGGCTGACTGATGATAAAGTAAACACATGTTGCAAGAAGCAGCTAATACAAGGAGTCTGGCTTCAAGGTATGATAACGAATCAAAGGACAATGGAAACAGGGCAGCTGTTTTCGAATCATAACCCCTTAAAATACTCCCATTTACATATATGCAATATGCATGCATATATGTTTGCCTGATTGCATCTGGCGTTGCTGCATAATCTAAGAAACAAAAAAATGATACGAAGATAAAAAGAAATAAGCGATACACTGGAGACCCCAAACAAAACCAAATCATTTCCTTCAATGCAAATGAATCTCTCTTAGCAAAGCCACCTGCTATGCAATGAGTATGAATATGAGAATTCACATTTACACATTTTACAGATATGTGCTTTTATATTTGGTTCGTGGTTCTGCTGAGTATTTCGTTTATCAAAACGGATATCGCGATATACTTTATGATAAGCAAATGCGATTGTACATATAAAGTTTGTTCAAACATACCCTGTAAAAACGATGCTTAACAACGCATTTTTAAAGTCATGCAGTTGACGTAAACTTTTGGCAAACACTGTCAAGTCTCTTGCATATCTATATACGCATGTAATTGCGGTGAGTTATTTTGACAGTTGTTCTCTTTTTTTTATTATTGTGCAATTCTGTTTTTGTTTTGTTGCTTGAAATGTAATTTCATTAAATCTTCACGCTAATCTGCAACAGTTACAGCCGCAGCCAGAGTCACAAGCAAGTATGCAAATAAACAATTTTGTTTTTGCCTGTTTGCTTGTGAGCAACAACAATAGGCAGAATGCGAACAACAATATTCAAAGGCAGACAATCAACAGTCAGTCGCAGGTGGCAAAGAAACAAGAACCGCACTTACAGCTATTGTCATAATTTTCACAGGCTTAGCACACACACACAAACACACACACACACACTCGCTCATGCACACGTGCACACACACACACACACAGTGACAGAGATACAAATGAAATTAGCTGCCTTAAGATGTTAAGCCCGTTTGGCATTTCTTTAATTTGCTACATGGTAAGATGAAGGAGAAATGACAAATGACACAGCATCATGGCGTGCAAATAAAAGTAACATTTAAGGCAACAACAACAACAACAACAACAGCAAACTACACTACAGTGCACACAGTACAGTACACTACATGCGTAATTACGTAATCACACCGTCAACAACAGCAGCAACAAGCATTGTCATGCCGTTGGTTTAGTGCCTCGAACTGGCGTGTTAAGCTCCAGCTTCTCGGATCTCAGATCGTTGCCTTAGGAGATGGCATTCACGTTGCACGAGCTTCGTGTTTGCTTGTTCCGTGCTGTTGGGGCAGGCGGGGAAGTGTGTTTGTCTTTAACCTTATGACGTTCCCACACTACCTTACGATTAAGTACTGTTGTGTTTTTTTTTTGCGCTGGCTCTCAAGCCGTGTAATTAAATTTGCCGCCATACCAAAAACTCTGTTTGTTGCGATTAAATAGCAATTGAAGCTGTTACTGTTGCGGTTGCTTTTGCGATTTGCAATTGTAATTACAATTCCGGGGTAAAGATAGTACTTATGTAGTTTGTCACAGTCAGTAATAGTTATTCTTGGAATGTGATGTAAAATTTACTCGATAAAGAAATGCTTTATGCTAAAGCTCTAATTCAAACGAAAAAGAGACACAAAAACAAGTGCAATGTGATTTTCTTTCAAGTTTTCTTTCTCAGTGCTTGCTCGTTGAAAACAAAACTTATCTAAGTATCTAAGCTGATTAGCTCCTTTGACTTGGGCACTGCTTTGATTGCCAGCCAGGTTTAAAAATTTGCTAAAGTTTAATTGAATTCAAACTTTATATTTGGATTCTTAGCTTTTGTTTGCAGCTCGTTGCTAAAAATCCTGATGAACCGTTTTTACACGACATCATTTTTAATTAAATGCTACAACATGGCGTATGAGTAACTATACTTAAGAAAATACAACTTCACAACTTGAACGAAATTTGATAACATTTTATGGTTATGTGAAGTCGAGTGAGTTAAAACTTGAAGCCCCATTAAACGCCTTATATGGGGTTGACTGCGTCCTGACTGAAAATGCTTTAGCGGTTATTCTAATTAATGGAGCCAGTTGCAGGTAGCGTGATGTGGTGTGGTAGCGTTCTGGCCAACATAATTGGCCATTGTCGGTATCATTGTCATTATCACTTTTCCTCTTTCTCCTTTCCCTCTTCAACTTCTTTGTGTTGCTCCTGCTATGTGTGGCTTATTGCTGTTGTTGTTGTTGCTGTTGCCTGATGGCGCACAACCTCATGCATATTTCATCAACTCTCATGGTGACAGCAACAATGAACAGCAGCAGAAACAGCAGCGGCAAAAACAAAGAACAACAACAGTACTGCTGATGGCCAACAGCAATAACAATGTCAGCGTTAAACATCAAATAAAACAAAAAAAGAAAGGTATTTAAAAATTAAATTAAAGTTAAAAGCTCTACCAACAACAATGAAATGAGCAAAATTTGTAGTGCATGATAAAAAAAAAGAAAAATAACCCATATAAGAGTGTGCAACATGTTGCAAATGGCTCACTTGCCAATGCCCTGCTTTAACATTTTGTTTAAAACTATTTGCATACTTTCTATACAGAATCAGAGGTATCTGTTAATATAGCAAACAAGTTTTAAACATTGCAAAGTCCATTTAACAGCAATTAATGAATACAGAGGGTACAAATCGCGGTGACGATTCAATTAAAATATGCATACAATTTTACGGCCTGCCAAAAGCCACTTGGGAAGCCGCAAATCAAAAAGCACGCCCAAAGCCTTACAGTACATATGTACATACATATATATACATATATCAACCTGTTTACTTAACGCAAGGGTTATTGTAAAAGTATTGTCATTACTTACATATATCGTGTATGTGTGTGTGTGCTTGATATGTTGCATGGACCGCAGGAATTCGTGAGTCCGATGACGATTCACAAAAACAAATGAATCCGTTGTCAAACAAGCAAGCACATGGATATGTTCAATAAAGTTTGTGTCTTCTATTAAAAATTTTTGTGGCTTTTCTATTGCATACTTTGAGGCGGTATCATTTAATATAAATTCATATATTTGCAAGACAATCCAATAGGAAAAACCAACTAATAACTTGGAAATAATGCAAGATACTTCTACTCTGTGTTCTGTTCCTATGATATATTTGGGGCAAATGTGGGCGTGGCATCTTATTATTTCCAATAAGCATTCTAATGCGCTGGCTGGCTTAAAGTTTAATTTTTTGATATTGCCTATTGGCAGATGGAATTAATAGTTGCAAAGTCCTTTAATCCTGTTGAGGGCTTAGCCCAAAAAGCTTAGCTTGTCGTCCAATTATTTGGCATTGTTTTGAACACAGACGGTAGCCAGTTGCCAGTTGCAAGTTGCACCCTCACTATAGTATTTATTTTTCAGCATGGCGAATGGCAATTAATATGCACCAAAATTATGCGGCATGCAAATTGGCATGTGGCGAGTGCGCCTGATGGTATTAGGCAAGCGGCATACAGCATGCTGCATGCAGTAAGCGGCAAGCGGCAAGTGGCTCATGCTTATACAAAACGCTGGCTGTCCAATCCAAAAGTAAAGCGCATTAAAAAAGCCGCATCAGACAAAGTGCTCCACGAACTGGCAATGAGGCAGGGTCGTCTCTCTTAATGCTGCCACATAGGCCTGCAACAAAAGGAGCACTCAGGCTTCAGCTCGGTTGTGCCATTGTTCGCTGGCAAACAAAGTTACAAAGTGACGACGACGAGGACGAGGACGGTGAAGACGAGTGCTTTCTGTTGATAATAATGATAATGATGTTCTTGCTTATGATGATGATAATGATGTTGGCAGCTGCTGCAAGCGCCATTGTTGACTTTGGACTCGACAGGCGCAAATTAACCGCAAAAGGCCCAGTCTGAGCTAGAAACAAAATAGGAAGCAGGGTTGCGATCGGGGTAGCCCACAGACCGCCAACACACGTGACTTGAAGCGTTAAACAACACATATCTATGTGTGTACGGGTGTGTGTGTGTGTGTGAATCTGTATGTTTGACCACAAACGCTGTTCATTACTTGAACTTAAACAATCGAATTAGCCCAAAAACAAACAGCAACAGAAAGCAAGAGGCGTCAGAATCCAAAAGCAACCACAACCAGCTCAACAGCTCATCAGCTGTAAAAGAGGCCAAGAGTATGTTTGTTCATTGTGTGTGTGTGTGTGTACAGATGTTTGTAAGTGATTGCAAGCAAGAATAGTACTGACCTACCCTACAACCTGAACCTAGGACCCAGACCCCCAACTAAACTGAGTCAGAGCTGGAAAACTGAATTCAAGTTGACATGGGTTGACTGATTGACTGCTTCACACACACACACACACACACTTGAACAACAACAGTAGTAAGTAATTTGCATTGTGTATCAACTTGATTAGAGTTACTCTTGAAAATCCTTAAGTTCCGGTCATTACATTAGAGGACTTGCAAACAGCTAGCAAAAAAAGAAAGACACTCGTTTCAATCAAACTCTTCAAGCATTCAATTGCTGCACTTGTTCACTGCGTCCATTTCGCAAATGAAGAAAGTAAAGTCTAAACAAAACAAAAAACACATAAAAGAAAAGAGAGTGTAAAAGTGAGAGAGAATAGCGAGAGCCAACTGCATAAGCTCGCTAGCTTTTCATTTGTTTCCACTTATGAACTTTTAGTTAACAACAGAAGAAACTTAAAAAGATAAACCTAGGATTTGTTAACGGGCTTCTGGGTGGTCATTCAAGTACCTTATTGATATATTATATCAAATATAGTTAATCAAAGCTAATGAAAGTATAATTACACTTAATGACATTTCACACTCATGGCTCTTCTTTTTAAGATAATTTGCCGGCTAACTGCGAGCCAGTGGAAGCATGCCAAAAGAACAAATACTCATCAACGATTTTAACAACAAACTTGTGGGGTTTTGCATGGGCGATGTTGCATGAGGCTGTTTACGTGACCTGTCGAGCCGCTGACATATTGACTCATCAACTTCAGGCTGCTACAACGAACGACAACGGCGACAAGTCAAAATGTTAATGGTAATGACAATTGGCGATAGAAGCTCACACCAGCATCGGCTATTGCCATTACCAATGGCCCATTTGCTACAGCCAGTGGCAATGTAAATACGATGCCTCACAGTGTGGCAGTGGCAGTGGCAGTGGCAGTGGCAGCAGGCAACGAAAAGCGCAATTTTTATGTTAATGATGAACATCATTTTTCTCCGTTTGCTTTCACTTGCGTTAAGTGTCGCAAATAAATTCATTAAAGTGGCATTTTTCAATTTTAATGATGAGGCCTTCAACCATCCTCCAACCGCTGCACACCCACTGAGCTGAGGCAAGTGGTAATGAATTTAACGGTGGCATGGAAAATGAATACAAATAGTTCTTGCGGCACACACACACACACTGAAGAAGACACAACGCAAACCACTTATAGTCGAACTGAATAGCCACCACCCATGAAAAGATTAAATGCTGCATTTATAAATGAATAACGGCATATTTATTACTTGTTACTTACGGCTATTATTATATCATTGTTGGCCACACTGACAACCAGAGCCGAAACTTAAATGAATATTTTTATCAGCACATCAGATTGTTCAGTATTATGCGTATGTTAAGATTATATCGCTCCTTATTCGAATGGCTTTCGGTTATGAAACCCACAACTAGCAGATATCAAAGGGGTTCTTTTCAAAAATATGAAAAGCAAAAAATGAAATGTAAACGAAACGTGTTAGCAATTTAAGAATCTTGTAAGGAAACACAAGCGAATACGAAACGTAGCTTAATCATTTTATTGCATTTAAAACATTTTTAAGTTGTACTCAAGCAAGTGGATGTAATTGTGTACAATCAAGCGATAATTACAAAATTGCTGCGTACTGAAGCAATGGTAAAAGAAGGCAGTGCCAGGGACAGCAGATACAATCCAATGACTGTTCGTTCAAGAGAAAGACAGCCGCAGGAACATCCGCTGAGTCGTAGTAGACGTAAGCCGTGAACTGTGAACCGTAACCCTTTGCCACCTCGTTATCCTTATCAAGCAACCAGCGCGAAGCCATTCTAGTGAGCTTACCCAATTATGAAACATTAAAAATACGCGCATATAAATCGCTTCATTTTTATGCGCAATTACGGCACGGATGCGACGCGTCTTCTACGGCCATACTCTGTCTCTGTTTTACCTTTTCCCATTCTCTGATTTTTGCTCCCGCTACTCAATTAAGTTAATTCCCTTTTGCATGACCTGGATGAGAAGCTGCTGATGCTGTTGCTCATTTGGCTTAACGCATTCCTCATGGATTTTTTATATATATAATTTTTTCTTCACATATATATATTGAAACGATTTTAATCTCGCCCGCGCAAACTACTCAACCGTGTGCACTTCGGCCAAAGTGTCAAATGTGAAAAGGAAAAGGAAAGAAAAAAAAATAGGGAATAGGCAAAAATTAGCTGCCTTCAACTCGTATCCTATCCAATCCTATGCCTGTAGGAAGTTAAGGCACATAAATAAAAAATGAACAAAACAACAGCAAAGACGGAAGAAAAAAAAAAGCACAACAAAATATTAAATGCTGTCACTATGGAAAATGCGATTTTAGACAACGGACGCCTATCAGCCTGGCAGTTGGGCAACAACAACAACAACTTGCCAACTTTCCAACTTTCAGTTAACAGAAAACTCCGTACAGTTTACCGTGAGGCGCTCTAATGGGATTACAACACTGCCGGCAGCAACAGCAACAGCAGCAGCATTAAGAAGAACAACAAGAATAGGAAATCCTCGTCTCGACTTTGTAGCTGATTATCTGGCCGCCACGTTGACAGGCAACGAGTATGAGGGATGCGCGCGAGCAACTGGACCAAGACCGGGAACAATACCAGCAATGACTACAACCACAGTCGCATAACTAGAACAGCGGAGTGGGGTGAAGGGTGTTGGAGGTTAAGGAGGAAGGACGACGATGGCAGGACAAGACGTTAATATTATTATACGCTTTGTAAACAAATTATGAATTATGTTGGATAAATAGAAAAACTTAATAATAACTTGATTGCGGCATTTGGCTAGCTGCTCTACCTACCGTTTTTGCTTTTCGCTGCCTTTTGGCCTTAACATTGCTAAATACACTGCACGAAAATATTATAAGAGCACTCACTTTTATAGGATTTAATTGTAACGAAATACTCGAATGAAAACTGTTTTGTCACCATTTAAAAAGTAAACAAAAAGACTTAAGCTCTAAGAATATTTTGATATTTATTATAAATTGAACCCATATACCTTAAAGAATTTTAAAGTCAACAAATGGTTTGCTAATTTATATGTTAGCGTTTATTGATCCAATGATTGATTATATTTAATTTGAAAAATATTATATATTTTGTACAGTGACCCTGCCACGTTGTGGGTTGGGTCTGGCATGGTCGCGTCCTTGGGATTCAATGGATTCCCATCTGTGTCTTGGATTTGGCCTCGGCCTTTGGCACAAAATATACATACATATACAATGTGGCGGCCTCGGGCGCTGGCAGCACGTTAATTATGGCACACAAAAATGCCTAAATTGTGCAGGCCAAATTCATATACATACATAAAATGCTTAGCAGAAGGCGGAAAAAGGCGAAAAGAAGACGTTGCACGAACGCCGCTCATTGCAGGTTGTTGCCGGTGACGACGACGATGAATGAAAGAAAATGTAAAAACAAATTGAAAAGTTTTCCACGATATAAATTTGCATTTATTTTGAGCGCGCTTTTTGGTACATTGCTCCCTTTTTTTTTTTTGTTGAGTACAGCTTGGACAAGCAAAGCGAACTTAGCACGAGCCAACTGGACGGAAAGCTCTTGCGCGGCTCAAGCATTTGGCAGGCAGTACACTGTGTATATATATATGTATATAGCGCACACAAATTGCTTAAATCGAAAAAGTTTTGCTCCTTTTTATGTTAAACACACAAATGTATATAAGTGTATATATACATTTAAGCTGAAAAAAAAACACCTACGTAGGCGATAACTAAACTGAACTGAACCGAACTGAACCAAACGAAGCTGAGCTTGTTGAATAAGAATTCCTGTTCCCGTATATTCTATTCACATTTTTTTTTTCATTTTTGTTTGGAAAAGCAAAAGCACTCCACAATCTAACCGTGAATTGGAGCTTCAGCCAAAATGGAAAACCTGTAGTAGCAACAGCAGCTGTTGTTGTCACATTGTTGTTGTTGTTGTGGTACCTTTTTGAATATTTATGAAAAATTGAAACGTTTTAAAGCGCGGCCCGGTACCTTGCAGGATTTGTTCCCTCTCATATCCTGGAGACCTTATGCCAACCGGGTATACAAGACCTTTCAGTTTTTAACTCACTTTAAAGCTTTCGATTTTCTATTATTTCTTTTTGTTATACTTCAAGATTATTGCTAAAGTTTTTTTATTACATTTTGCCAAGTATCTGTATGTTAGGCATTCAAAATTTTAACCACTTGTCCTTGGGTATTTGTGTCTGTTCTTTTTGGTTTTTTTGTGTCGTTCGTTCTTTCTTATTTTTTTTTTTTTTTTTAATTTCAGTTGCTTTCATTCGCGCTTGTTAGTTAACTAATTGTATTTTTTTAAGCCCCCATTGTTGTTGCTGTTCGTGTTGCTGTTGCTGTTGTTGTTGTTGTTGTGGATGCTTTTGTCGCGTTTCGTGTTAGTGGCAAACGCCCACGCACACAAAAATGATTTAAGTGCGCGTTCATTAATTACGTTTTACCACAGCGGTAACAGCTGTAGGGAGTTCTTCGGGGCGAGGGGTTGGGGCCATGTGGTGTTAGTGTTATTGCTAGTCGCGTGGCGGGGCAGGGCGTGGTCGGGCGAGACTGGGCGTTTCGTGCTGGTTTGCCAGGGAGCGAGAGAGAGCGCAGGAGAGAGGGAGATTCGGAAGTATATAAGTGGTTCAGGATGACACCACCCGTGGCTGCTGAAACTTTAATAGACTGTATTTCAGCATAATTAACACGGCAAGCGTATGAATGATGCATGACAAATCGCTGCCGGGGCGGATGATGATGCTGGGAACTGTGGCACAGCCAACAGCAGCAGTTAGTCGACACTCTACACAATCAAAGGCCCCCCCCCCCCCCCCCCCCCCCCACACACACACACACACAGCCTTGGCGGTCTAATAATTGCCGACGGTTAAATGTAAATTGAGATTAAGTTAGGTAAAACCGACCATCGTGCTGCTTCTACCAAGCTTTTCATGCATTTTTAATGCTCATTTCTAAAGGGTTAACGGTTTATTTTCCAAATGATCTGCGAATGGTCAGTGGGAAAGGTAGAGATGGGCTTGGATGAGTAATGAGATTACGTCTCAACTTTAAGTGTAAAAAGTTGAACCAAAGTTTGCAAACAATTGATTTGCTAAATAATTTGCACAATCAAATCTTTTAAAAGTGCAATTTGCTTAGGCTTAGGTATTTATGCGATTTGTGTGGTTGAAATACTAAGAATATGGTTAACAACTTTCGCCTAAAAGAATGCTGCACTAGCTTTGATTAAATTCCGCCTGAAAGTAGACGTTGTGTTCAAAATTGGCGACAGCAAAGACGAGATAAAGAACCGGTTGCTAAACTGACCCAATTAACCGTATAAGCTAACCGCATGAGAATGTTTATTATCACAGCTTCCCCCCCACGCATTTGCATACTCACACACATCAGAGGCGAAACCAGACGAAATAATTTCTCAGCGTTCCAACTTGCCGAATTGCGGCGAGCCCAATGAATGCGCGCTTGGCGAGATTTCTCAACAATGAACGTCATCGATTAATTCTTTGGCTTTCTGGGCTCTTTCGGCTTGCGTGCGGTGCTGTTCGTACGCAGATATTTCACTTTGCCAGCTCAATGCGAATGCAAATTAAAATCGTAGTATCACTTGTCAACATGGACAGTTAGAATGAACAGTGAGTGTGCTGCAGCGATAGGATGGGCTAGGAAAATTTATGCATTTTGCTGCGCTGATTTGTTGCAGGCCGTGTGACTTGCTGCCGGATGTGTGTTTTGTTTGCTCAGTTTGATGGCTTCATATAAAAGTGTTGCACTTGGCGACTACGCAACGCATTTGCAGCTCGCCACAATACGGGATTAGACACTCATCCAAACCAACTCTGACTTAGCTCGCTACCGTAACATGTCTGGGCAGATCAAGAAGCAAGCACACATGTTGCTGCTGTTTATCGGATTGGGCTGCATTGCCGGCACTTTTGCCCAGAGGCTGCCCACAGTGCCCACGGGACAATTGCTGGCACCCCGCTTGCCATTTGCCGAGAGTTTTGAGAGCTTGGATGATGTTGATGGCGATGGCGATGGCGATGGCGATGGTGACACTGTGCAGGATACCCGGGAGCAATTGAGGCAGCTGCTCGGACAGCAGTTAACCAGCGCTGTGGTGCCACTTACAGCTGCCCCATTGGCATTGCTCACTCAACGACAGCCGGCAATTGTGGCGCCCAGAACGGGCGCAGAGGCTGCCCAGCGTTTTGCCGATGAGCCCGAGTCCAGTGAGGAGGATAGCAATGAGGCGGAGAATGATGCGGATACAGATACAGATGTTGCACAAGAGCCGCAGCAACAGTACAATCCATATCGTGACAATTTCCAGGAGAACAACGAGGATGGCAGCTATGTCTTTGGGTGAGCTTACCGATTCCTATACCTATTAATGTTATTAATGTTTTAACAACAACAGTTATTCATTGCCTAATGGCGTTCGACGCTGGGAACGCGGCTTCTACTCGGATCAGCAAAAGCATGGTCTGATCGTTGAAGGCTTCTATACCGAACCTCGCCATAGCAGTCATGGCATACAGTATGAGCTGCGCTGCTATCGCGCCGATTCTCATGGCTATCATCCGCTGGCAGGTGAGTTAAGAAAATCATTAACTCTCTTTACCAACATTCTACCATTTTTGTTTTTATTTTTCTGCAGTGAGGTACGTGCAGCAGCTACCTCGTGTGCGACGCAATGAGTTGCCTTCTGTAAGCTGTTTGACTTTTAATCGATAGCCACGATAGGCGATAAATTTAGATGCCAGTTCATGAGTTACAAGCTAATCAGACACTTTTTTTTTCTTTTTTTTTGTGCACGTAATCAAATAAAATATTGAAAAAGTACATTAAATTTCTTTTCTTTATCAAATGTCTACAGACTTTGTCGATTTGTAGATTGACCCTAAAATATTTGACATCTATTCTCAAGTTGAACCCCTTAATAGTTCCTTTATTTTAACTTAGCTTTAACCACAGTAAAGTTCATCCGATCGTTAATCTGAAATCAGAATAGTTCTAAGACGTTAGACTTTTGAAATGGTTCAACCTACAATTAAACAAAGCAAATAAAAACACTTCCCATCGAAACTAAACATTAATACATTCTTGCTTTTCAACTCTTCATATTCATACTTATCGATAAAAAGTGTTTTGAAAAATATATTCAAATGACACTTTCGACAAATTGTTTGTACAACTGTACACTACCCTTGGCTTCTGTACATTTAGGTAGCTGAAAGAGTTTGGAAAAACGTGAGACAAGTGAACCAGTGTTCTTTATTTTGGTTCTTTTTGTCTATGTGTGTGTGTTTCTGTTTGACAGACCCACGCGCTGAATATGTAAATAGACGACAATGGAATGATGTTTTGAAATAAACAAAACTTGTGGCGATACTTGTCCACAACAAACTTGGCGTTTCGTTTGTTGATTTAGGCAAATTTGTGTTTAAGCAACAACAATAACACGTATACAACAACAACAACAACAACGACAAAAATAAAAATAATTTTTGACAGAAGCATAGCGAATGTGAATACCCATTTACAGGGATAGCAAACTGTCTAAAGACAATTGCTCGCAATTCGATGCCAAAACTTGGACGCACAGAAGAACAGAGACAGAATGAGAAGGAAAGAGAGAGAGAGAGAGAATATCCGTACAAAAGACGCCTCATCAACGCAACCAGCAACAATGACAGCTAACAAACCGTTAAGTGCCGCAACAAATCGCCAAAAATTGAAAACTGTGGGAATACACACGACGCTTGACGCCGGCAAAAACCACAAAAACAACCGCACGAGAGCAGCCACGCCAACAACAAAACAACGGCACACCCTCACAAAGCAGCAGATACATATGTATCTACACAGATATACAGATAGATAGAAAGATAGATACAAATCTTGGTCTGCGGTAAAACAAAAGAGAAAAAAAAAAACAAACAACTAAATAAAAAAGACCCAAATGAAATTAAAGAAAAAGAAATGAAACAAAAAGAACATACAAAACGCAGTCAGCAAAGACAATTAAAGTAAATAAAAAGTATTTTGAAATGCCATTTGAATTAAATCTGCAACTTTGCCACAAACAGGGCGACGAGAATAAGGAAGTAGAATCTATGCCAGGGCTGGCAAGAAGTCTTCAAGTATCAAATGAGACCTCCATTTTCTCGAATGTTTACTTAAGGCAATAAAGATAAGACTGTTTTGTTTTTTGTTATTATAGAACATTAAGTCCATATATTAAACTAATTTTAACACAACATCGATAAGAATCGATGCTTAAAAGCCTACTGTCTTAAGACAGCATTTGATCTATTTGATCTTTACTAAAACCAAAAAATAATCACTAACATTATTCTAAAGATTCTTATTTTCCAGCTAGTGCTTTAACCTCGCTGTTACAATTGTTCAATATCTTAAACTGTTGCAATTGTCAAGGGACTAAACAAGAACATGTTTCTGTAATCCCTCAGAGTCTAGCATACGAGTAACTAACGAGCGAAACACACACACACACACACACAAAGCCTCTAGAGTTTATGTACATTAATATAGTTGACAGTGTTGCTGTTGGCCTTGACGACAAGTTGTTGGGCTAAAAAGTGTTTGACTGATGCGCAAACAAGTAAATAACTCAAGTTGTCGACCAAAGACCAAAACTTTGAAGAAACAAAAAACAAAAAAACACAGCCATACAGTAATCAAGTTGAAACTGAAACTGAAACCGAAACTGAAACTAGCAACACAACAAAGAAAGTTTTACACACAAGCTGGCAACATCAAGTTATATGAATCCAATTCTGTTCCTGTCCCTCTCTCTCTCTCTCTCTCTCTCTCTCTCTCTTTTCGCTCCCTTACTCTGTAGCAGTTGCCTCGTTTTGGCCTATAATTGAGCAATTTACACCACAACATGCCACGGAGCTACTTGCTAGCGAGTTAAGCCGAGTATAGTGCCGCAGGACTAAGGTCCTGCATGACGGGTTGAGTGTTAGGTTAGCTGGCACGGAGTTGGGAGAAGGGAGAAGGGGGTTGGAATATTGGTGCTTCTGTTGACCCAAGACGACATTCGAAACGCAATTTTTGACTTTGTTGTGGGAGCGCATTGAGAGCATCAAACAGTGCGTCGACATGTCTGGAATGTGATGAAAAAAATGCTAAGATTATGTAACCGAAATACTTTCAAATCGAAATCGACCAATATAAATTCATGGCTTAGACACTTGCACATGCCAGCGTGGGGCTGGCCGGGCCAGCCAACCATTGGGTGGTTTGTTGGATTGAGGTTTTGGGTATCGGGTATTGGGCTGCTTGGCAGTTGGGACTTGCCTTTGCTTTCCTACAAGCTGCACGGAAAT
Source organism: Scaptomyza caliginosa (assembly GCA_035044725.1). Lineage (NCBI taxonomy): Eukaryota > Metazoa > Arthropoda > Insecta > Diptera > Drosophilidae > Scaptomyza > Scaptomyza caliginosa. Next base: position 303,099 of record JAWNNR010000325.1, read on the forward strand.
GCTGGTAAATGAAATATTGTGCAAAATGCCAGCGCACAAACAAGCTGAGTTGCCATTTCGGTTTGCCGTTGTGTGTCCCCACAGTGGGACCTTCCAGCACAGTAAGAGCTTAAGCGAGAGAGAGAGGGAGGAGAGAGGGTGCAGACAGCTGTCCCGGTTACGGATCGGTTGGGTTGCTGTTCTGGCCACGGTCGCAAACTAAACTTGAAACAATATTTTATGCTTATATGAGTAAAAATATTTATTAGTTTGTTGTTTTGCGTATGTGTGTATGTGTGTGTGTGTGTGTGTGTGCTGACAACGGATTTGCAGCTGCAGTTAGTGGCCACAACGCCATTTGAATTCCACGCTTTGAAGTTTTTTTCTTTTTTTTTTTATGGCGCTGTGAAATGTGATGTTTTAAGCCTATTTTGGGCCAAGTGCAGTTTGTGGCCCATTAAAATCGCCATCTTGGCAACCTAACGGGCCAAAATTGCGTGAGTGGGTGGCTAACTTGGAGCAAAGGCCTGTTGATGACGATGACGATGACGATAATGATGAGAGAGCGAGCTGTCAAAATGCCGCCGAATAATCGTTTAAAATTTATTAATTGTGCTTTCAGTTTGACGCGCGGAATTTAATCTGCCAAAGTGTCTGAATCTGTTTCCTGCTAATTGCACTCGTTTGACGATCAAAAACCGGACCTGCCCACGATTATCCAAAATGAAATGGACAGACAGAGCCAGAGAAAGAGAGGGAGTCGTTTGTTGCCTTTAATCAGACGATATATTAAACACTTGTTGCAGATTTTTTTTTTCTGTATTAAAAATACAATTTAATCAAAAGTGCTGCTGCCTTTTATTATTGCGCAATCAATTATATTAATGGTTAAGCAATTAGATGGCATAAAAAAGCCAGCCAAGTGCTTATTTATAGCACTTGTCTAACAGTCAATTAAACATTTTAGCATTTGATTCAAATAACATATAATATGGAATTCAAATTGTTCTTGACACCTTGTGTATGCAAATTTAAATCGCAATATTTGTTGTTCAAGTATTTATTTAAAATCTCTTGAATTTAAACAAATATAAATGCAATTAAACGCAAGGCAAAACCGACTAAATCATACTCTATTCGCTGAACTTTAAGAGTGTATCAATTTGAAAAGGAATGCCAATAAAAGGCAGTGTACAAAAAACCATTTATCAATCAATAATGAAATATTTCCACATAGATACTTAATCAGATTTGCATTGCGATATGCAAACATCATATATATATATATCATTAAAACAATTACAGAAAGCTAAATTTATGAATATTTATATTTATAAAAATATATGCATAAAGCAAAACAAGAGTTATTTTGTTTGCTTTTTTTTTTTAATTTACCAAGCGATCAAGTAAATCGGTTGTCAAAATGGGAAGCAAGAAAAAAGTAAAGACAAGCAATATTATTATTTTTATTATTATTGCTATTGCCACCCGCTGACAGACAATTGAAATGGGGCAATTCAATTTCAATTGCTGGCAGACGCCTTTTTGTTCAATAATCGATTAAGTATGTAGCACATTAATAACAACAACAACAACAACAACAACAACAATGGAGTCCTTTGGCTGGAGCACATTTATCACAACGCCGACATCAGCTGAATGGCAGACGCCATTGTCAAGGACAAGCACACACAAGTGTTAAACATAATTTCTCTTAAGAAAGCAAAATTTCTTTATTTCTTTCAGCGCCAAAATCAATGACCACAAAACACGTCGCACTCAACGTGGACAGCGGCAACTGTCGATAGCATCTGTGGAATGATGACTCGTCCCGCTGGCCTGGTCAATGAACTATGGCACAACAGCGGGGAGGCCCTCTGCGGTTAAGGCTCGAGCACTGTTACTTTTTTGGATGCATCTGCGACTGACACACTTAACAGACGCCGGCGACGCCGGCGACGCACACACACACACACACGCACGCAGAGGCCAAAAGAAATCAACTGAGAATCAAAATCAAAATCAAAATCGAAATAACCGAAAGCCAAAGTGCCAACAAAATGCGCTGTCAAAGCCACAAATGCAGACAAGTTTGTGAGCTCTAAAAAGGCTAAGAACGTTGTGCGGATTGCAGCTTTAAATATGCGTCAGTGGGTGTTGGGTATATGGATTTGAGCATGAGTGCCAAATTATTGCCACTGGCATTGACGTTCAAGTTTATTTAGTTACTCTTGCAATGGGTATCATCATTTTCTCAATACACTTGTAACGCGTTCGGTTTGCATGTTTGAAGTCAACTTAGTACGGCAACGGCAAGAGTATTTACATTGTCGGCTTTCACTCCTTGCCTTCATCTTTAGTGTGCGAAAGGCTTCATGCAACCTCGAGCCTCAGTTCACGTTGGATTGTTGTATAAAAGGCTGCCAGACGTCTGGCCAGCAAATCAATTATTAAACTTGAAGCCAGGCATAAAGTTGTCGTTCGACCCTCACACACAGATTCAAAGCAAAAGCATCAAGGATAATGTCAAGCCAGCAGCTGCTCCTGCTTGTCCTGCTGACTGCTGTCAGTCTGCTCACCATTGACGCACGCTGGACAGTGCGACCCAGACGCACTACCACAATCATGCCAATGCACAGCACAACGGCTAGAGGCAATCGTCATCAGCACTTGCATCACTGGCCACCATTAGTGGCACCACAGGCACCACAACAACAACAGCACGTTTCACCATCGACAGTCGTGCCCGTTGCCACTGACGAAATTCGACTTATTGATAGCTTCGACCAACGCTCGCCGGATGGCCAACATGAGTACAGGTGATATGACATTCAATAAACTAATAACAAAAACACAGAGAGAAAAAATTGTTCAAATTACAAAGCCAGGCACAAAAAATAAACCAACTCGAGTTACACAGTGTGCGTTATATATATTTCGGACTCGGTTTACTTATTAATTATCACAATATTTACACAGATTTCAGCTTAGCAATGGCGACACTCGATACGAGCGCACCTACTGGCTGCCAGTGGGCAAGAGATTGGTCTTGGCTCGCACTGGTTACTATTCGGTGCCGTTGCCCGGCGCCCAATACTCGACCATCTTCTACCGGGCCGATCACCGGGGCTACCATGTGGACACGCGTAAGTGTTTGCCAGAGAAAGAGAAAGAGAAAAAAAAATATATAGAACAGCACCCGAACTCATGGCCGATTGGCTGGGTAGGGATGCGGCTTTAGTGTGTGACCGAGCGTTAAATTTTATGCCCAAAACGCAGACACATTATCCGGCGAGCAGCCGTTGTTGCCGCGCAGCCTTGATGTGCCCCAATATGTGGCAGCCATGAAGTCAACGCCAGCAGCTAAGCGAAATTCAATAAGCGTGCCAAAGCGTAACGACTCTGACTCGGAGCAGAAGCAGAAACCGGAGCTGGAGCTGGAGCTGCATCCAGATGCTCAGGCTGTGGGCACAACAACCGAAAAGAGTGCCAGCATCAAAGTTAAAGTTCAAGCGAATGTAGTAAGTGCTCACATACATATGTGTGTGTGTGGCTTCGTGCCTCGTAACATTTTCGTTTGGCTAAAAATAAACAAGAACAAATTTAATACAATTGCAGACTGAAAGCCAAAAGCAAACCAAGCTATCAACTGTGGCCACACTTGACGACATTTTTGCAGCTAAACTTGGCAATGTTGCAACAGCAACAGCAACAGCAGCAGCTGATGATAATGATGATGATGATGTTTGAGTAACATTAACGTAAACTGAAAGCCAAACTGAATACGAGGGCGTCAATGTGAACGCGGGTAAGAATGGATAATAGATGCGCGGATGAATGGTTGGTGACTTTGGTCTGGAGCGTGGTCGGTTAAAGTGACATCAAATACCTAGGGCACATGGATTCTGGATGTGCTCCATTGCTAACGTTGAAGCCATGGGCTTTACGCTTCATTCTACACAACAACTGCCGGGCTTCAGTTGCTTCAAATCGAATTGTAACAATTGCCGCAGACAGAGAGAGAGTGCCCGAAGCACTTGAGGCATTGAGTAAAGCTAGTATAGCTGAGTTGGCCTGTCGAAAATCATTTTGGCTCTTCTCTGCCACATAACCCAATTTACGAATAGACCAACATACACACACACACACATGCTCAAGCACCAAGTTACCGATACACATCATCAATTCTTTACCCCCGCTTCCATTACGGCTACCCTCGCATACGTTTGGCATCAGGTTCAAATTCGATTTTTATTTAGCAAAACAAATACAATAAAAATTATTCTCAAATATTTCCATAAAAAGAAACAACAATTTTGATGTTTTTCTTCTTTTTTTTTTTGCGCAAATTCAATTAATCAAAGTCCATAAATTGCTTCAGCCAGCTTACAAATTTCCTTTTTTGCTATAATATATTGCATGTTTTAACTGACGGCGAAAATGTCTTAACACAAAACCTTTGGTCTACATGATAAATGTTCATTAGCGATTAATATCCAGACAGCAATGAACATTGCTACAAATACACATTTGTTTTTCTCTTAACTATAGTCTGTAAATGCACATGAATTATTCAACTACTATGAAAACCCAATGAAATTTAATATATGCAATTATTTTACTTGCTACCAAGAACAATTTACATATACATACATATATGCCTTTAAACAGTTTAAGCAACAAATGTGACCCAAATGTAAAACGGCTTCTTTAAATTAATTAAAATTTGTCGAATTTCCAAGTACTATATATATATATGTATGTATTTTTGTGTACTTACAACCAACATGGCTGGCAATTTTCTTGCCACTTGGATTCATCTCCTCGACCATATGCATACCAATTGTGTGTGTGTGTGTGTGTGTGTGTGTGTGTGTGTGTGTGTAATAAGCTTTCCATCACGTTCAGGTTTAAATACTTTGAAGGCAGCTTTAACGTGAAGTCTTCACACCAAGAGATGTGAAGCAAAAATGCAGAGAGATATTGTCAAAAAGAAAGAATTATCATTAACAATATGAGCATAGTTATAGGGGCAGAAACGGCTACTTCAAGCCCAGATGCAGTGCAGCCAGCATTTAAGGCGTTTTTTTTATACATATTCGTGATTGCTTAAACCAAGTAGCATCAAGTGGATATGTTGAGAGACTAAATATTATGAATTTTTAACTGTATATCTAAATATATATCCATCTCTTTATATATTTCCATAGCTTAATCTGTATCTGCGTCCAGCTGTAATGTTGACAACCCAGATGTTGTTGATGAGCTTATCGATTTGCATGAAAACAATAGTGCTTGAAGTGAATTAAAAACTTCTGTAAAGTGTGTAAGTAACATTTTAGTGATATCCGACTAAATACGAAAGAAAAAGAATTTTTAGTAGATCAAAAAAAAAATAAAATAAAAAGTGAAGAACTTGAGCTAATGAAACAAAATGGTATTAAACTTAAGCATAAAAAGTAGATTATTAAATACTCGCCAAGCACTTAAGTAGATACGTTAATATGTTAAGCACTTATCACTTTTTTAAAGATTTGTTCATACATTTTAGCCATGTTTATTGATTTATATTTGAAGTTCGATTAATGATCGATAATTGATAATCGAAAGCAACGGAAACCGCTCGTTTGTGACAGATAACGATAAGTAAACTGACATAAATACCCTATATATATATATAATATTAATGTTATAATAATAATAAGAAGCAATAAGAGTTCAAATATTCATTGAAATCTGTATAAGTTTATTTGCCATTCTAAAAGTCAGCATACCCGTTTTAATGGCTCCCTTAATAAGTACGGGGTACAAGACTGGGTGGGGGTAAAATGGGTTAGGCAATGGGGCATGAATTACTGCAAGTTGCAGTGCAACACACAAATGGATGCTGCAATCGTAAAATGCTACTCGTCATTGCCATTACCACAAATCGTTTGAGTTTAGCAAGCATTTCTCATAATTTTTACCGCATTCTGCATCCGTTCGTAATTTGTGGCGCTTTGTGAAGCAGGCATTGAGGTCTAAATCCAAAAGCTTTACACAGTCTCATGTAGTCCTGTATGGTGATGGTGTTTATGTGTGCATATACGAGTATAGATAGGTATGTGTATAGATGGAAAAGGAAAACTGCAAAGCAAAAGCAAAAGCCCGCACCATATGCTGCCCCTGACAAACATGGCAACGATGTTGGTCTAAGGCTGCTGTTGGCTCGAATTCATTTTGCGCAATTAGAATTCAAACTGTATAAGAACTAACTGCGCTTTTTATAACGCCAAATCCCTTTAAAAAAAACACCTGCCCCACGTTGCAACGGCTCGCGCATGAATGCCAAAAGACGCCTGGGGCCATCCAATTCATTCATTCATTCATTCATTCGTTTATTCATTCAGTCATTCACACTCGTTGTGTCGCCTGTGCCAGTTTCAGTTTCAGGCTCTGCTCATTCATTACATGGCCATGGATGCCAACACACACACACACACACACACACACACACACACACACTAACGAACACCTATATAAGCTAACTCCCTCAACGGATTAGTAGCAGAAATGAATGGCGGCAGAGATGCATCTGCAAATCTTTAGCTTCTTGCACCAGCTTCTCGTAACTGCATTTTACGAGCAACAAATTCGACTGGCAAAGATGTTTTCACCCATTAAATCTTCAACAATGGTAGGCGTTGTGCCGCTGCTTAATTTTCTAGAGTTTTCAACGAGTTTTCCGCTGAAAATTCATCCGTTGGTGCTTACCTTATATTTAAGTGCCAGCTACAGCAATGTGCAGATGCAATTGGTCAGAAGTGAGAACAGACAAACCTAACTAACAGTTGCAAAAATATATAAGTTGGCTAATAAACTGGCTATTTGACTTGCTTACACACCCAACTTCAATGACTTAAAGAGCTTAAAATCCTATTTTTGGTAACAAAAACAGAAAAAAAAACAAACCACTCTTCAACCAAGCAACTTTATTTAATTTATAAACTTGGCGTTTATAGTAATATGGGGCTGAGGGGGCGTGGCGGTTGGGGCGTGCAGTTGTTGCCGATAAAGTCCTCATAGGACACAGAGTGTGATTGGTTTGAGTACATTCAAGAGAGGGTAAGAGGGTAAGGCAAGTGTGAGATTAATGCGAGTGTGGTTAAGTTCACACACACACACACACACACATGGAAAAGGTTAGTAACAAGCATATGCATAAGCACACACACACACACGCACACACCCATGCTGAAATCTATTTCCTGATGGATGCTTAACCCCATCATTAATCTATCTCCAGGAGGCTTAAATAAGCCCTCGATGCCAATGCTCTTCGTGGTCTTCGTATGTGCTCCATGGTCCCAAGTCTCTCGTCCAAGTGGGCTTCGATTCCCCAGCGACACATTGCCGTTTAGCACGCTATTTGCCATTGGACCGGGTAGAAAGGTCAAGCGCACGGAAGTAGTGTAGTAGGATATAAATAAATAAATGGCCCACAAATAAATAAATAAATTGAGTAATGGCTATAATTGACATGACGCCCGTTCAACTAACTATGGCTAACTTCAACTTCAACTCTCGCATCTGGATTCTGGCATCGTCATAGCTGCCAACGTGCAATTATATTATTTCCACAGAAAAGAAAAGAAAAAAAAATAAGCGAAAAAACATTGACCCGACTGAGAATGACTGGTCTGTGAAAAATGTGAGAGACATTGAGCCTAATCAAAATTTATATCGGGTTATCAAGCCTCAACACACAATAAAGAATTAAATCAAATAAAACGTGGCTAAGAAATTGAGACTTTAGCTTGTTGTTTCACTTTGTCGCTTCCCTCTATTCTGAGCACATCCCAAAAATTCACACAGCATGAAGCAGAGAGCGGAATCATTTGGTGTTGGGGGAAAGGGAGCGACAGGGTGTAGCTTAGGGGATAAGTGTTTTATTAGAACACAGCGATAAAATGTTTGCAAATGTTTCATATTTATTGTGATCATAAATGTATTAAAGCTTTGTATATATTTTTAAGTTAAATAAAAATTAAAGAAATTCAAAAGAAAATAATTTGTTTGTTTTTATTCAGCTTTTTATATATTACACAAAAAAAAATATATCAATTTTGCTCAATATTTTCCTAAACCTTTTTTTAAAATGTTTTTCAATTTTTTGATGGCAAACTTTTCTCAGTGTAATGAGATGTTTAGGCAGGGTTTTTTTTTTTGTTGTAGTTTCGATGTCGCACACACGTTGTAGATACTACAGGCAGGCAGATACAGATATACCGGCAAGAGATACGAGTGAAACATGAACATTGTGCCCGCTTATCAGAAGCGCACTCAATCTAATCTTGAGATTAATAATGTGGCTTTTTCGTAAATTTCAATTGCCTGGCCAACTGGCGGCCAACACCACAAAACACCACAAAATGGCAATCAAGGTGTTTTTCGGTTTGGCCGCCTCTCCCCTCCAATCCCCGCCCCGCCCCGCCGCACTGAAAGTGACAGCAGCAGCAGCAGCAGGAGCCACAAAATGTACATTTAATGAATAGACCAGTTGGGCCGTTTGGGCCTCAGCTGCAATTGGCCTTGGCCAAAAGCTCAGCCCGCAACGAATACAGAAAACCAGCTCGGACCCTGAAACCGGCAAAATCCTTTCATAGTTCGAATTTTATTGACTTGTATTAGTTTTGTTTTAGTCTCTGTGTCTCTGGCTGTGTGTGTGTGTGTGAAGTGCGATGCGCATGCATGAATATACATTTGTATCTTAAAGATGCGGCTTGTTGGCATGCACAATGGATATGCATGTATTGGTGGCCTTATTGGCTAAATTGACCATATTTTGGGTAATTGGCAATTGTGTTTTGCCCAACTGCCCAACTGACCCGAACTGGCTACTTAATAAATCTATGCATGCTTGTTACCTTAAACGTATACAAATTATGTATCTACCAGATAGCTGGTAGCAGTATCTATGTATCTGTTGCAGCTGTAGCTGTGGCAAAGTTTTGTGCTTACACAGCTCAACGTGCTGCCAGCTGGAGGAGCTTGCAACGTTTGTATGCGGCTTTTATAATTTATGCAAGACACCAACAACAACAAAAGTAATACAACTTAAGACTTACAACAAATTGTTTTGCGATGCTTGGCATAACTCATAAAAAAACACACACACACACACAGCCACAAATGGTCTGCGGCTAAAGAAATCTGAATCAGTTTTTGAAGAGTTCCGCAAGAGCGACGTGATTTGATGCGAATTAAACTGTGTGCCCAGCCCCAAGCCCAAACCCATGCCGGTAACCAAATTCAAGCCTCAGCCAGGCACCCAAACAGCCGCAGTTACAAATACAACCAAAACAACAACAACAACTTGAATCTCTAGACATCATGTCACGTAGCTGAATGCTACATGGACCATTCATACATTTTTTGGTTGTTTTCTTTTGTTGTTTTTGTTTTTTATAAGCTACTTTTATACATTATTTGTGCGCAACTTTGCTCCGGAGTTCGTCGCTTTTTGTTTCATTTTGTTCAGAGTGTTTATCTGGTTTTGCTATATCTTTAGGTAGTTGTGTTTACTTTTTGCGCGCACTATTTTTTGTTTTTGTTTTATGCTCACTATATTTGGAAAACGACAAATTGCTTTAATTCACTTTAATATATACGCTCTTCAACCTTAAGATCTTGACAAATTGCATTTTATATTGCAATTTTCTCAACTGTCATCAGTTCTTAGTTTTTAGTATTCTATAACGATTAAATACAAATTAATTGTGCAATAAAGCGTTTAAGAGTCGGATATATTCCAGTCGAAAATTCGTTTTTTTACTACGCTGCACATTGAAACGAATCATGTTTGACACGAAATGATTTATGTACTCTCTGCTTGGATATTAATTAAATAATTCAAGTGTCGAATTGCATTTGCTATGCATAAAATCCATTTGTTTCTTTTCTAACCTCACACTTGTTCATTTGCCCCACTGTGCAACGTACAAAATACATGATGATGCTGAAGGGAGCAGAGGACAAGGACAACACCTACAAGAGTAGGCTAAACACGCAGGCCAACAGCTAAGTCGACAACAGCAACACTTGCAGCAGCAACAATAACTCTGCTGCCTGCAGCTAAATTGATAAACTGCTGGCTACCAAGCAACAACAACAACAACAACAACAAGAACACAGAGTACCAAGAAACACTTCCTTGTCTCAGTGTCTTCGTGTTGGCTCCTGCTACTACTCGGACACATCAGCAACATCAGCAACAGCAACAGCAGCAACAACAGCAGCAGCAGCAGTAGCAGTTTGTTGTTCGTTGTCTTTGTCAACGACATACGAAATAAATGACCTTGCCAAGAGGCAGCAGCAGCAGCAACAATGTTATTGTTGTTGTTCGGGGGGGGAGGGGGACGCAACAAGTTTGGCAAACATTTTTGCGCTTTGTATTTTAATTTTGGTTTTGAGTGAGTTTTGTTGGCGGCTTTAATGGCTTTGTTCAAATGTGAAAATTAAAGCTTTGCTCGAGTCAGAGATAAATTGCGTTTATAAATAAATCAGTTTATACACAAGTATGCCATTGCCTTTTGGCCAAGATGTCGACGCCAGTTCTTACCACTCTCTCTCTCTCTCTCTTTCTTTCTTTCTTTCTTTTTTTGCTGTTGCCAACATTTATGCGCTTTTGTTGAGTGACAAATGTCACTGTCACTATCACTGACATTGTCACTGAATTAGTGAACTGTAACAGTGACAATGACAGTGACAGTGACAATGTTACACAAACAGTGACTTTCGCTGACACATCATAAATAATGTCAGCGTTGACAGCAACGAAAAAAAAAACGTATTCAAATAACCCAAACGCTTTTATTTGCCCCTTCACTGTTCCTGTTGTTTGTGGTCTCTGGCTCTGACCTTAGATATTAAATCATTTACACTGATGCAACGAGTAACATGGTAACATGGTAACAGAAGGGCTGAAGAAGGCACAAGAGCGTAGAGCCAACATCATTAACTTTGGCCGAGTGACCAAGTGCAGGAGTTGCCCGCCAACAACATCCTTCAGGCGTTGCTACGTCCAACGTTTCGTTGAGTGCTCACAATGTTCGCTAAATCGCTGCACATTAAATGCAATTAAGAAATGATTGAAATCATAAATTAGCCCTAATTGGCCATAGGAAGGGTGAATGCAGGTGTATGTGTATATACGTGTGTGTGTGTGTGTGTGTGTGTGTACCATTCCATTGATCCGCGGCAAAGGCGGCTGCATCTGAATCTGAATCTGTCTTCGGCTGCTAGCACGTACAAACTCGAACTGGTTGCACAAATTGTAGGGTGTGTGGCAGGCAACCTGCTTGTATTTTTAGCTACCATACAGTGGAACTTCTTGCCAATTGCTTGCCCTTTTTAGCCCTATGCGCAGGTTCATAATAAATAATAATGGTTAATGCTTAAATAAATCGATATTTAAGTTAAGCTAAAAGCTCTGCTTATAGTTTAGTATTAATTCATTTAAATGCACATTTTTTTAACACCACTTTGTCGTCCATTGTGCCTAGCTGGATCAGTTTTAGCTGATTTGTCGGTAGTGCGAACAGATGCCAAAGCAAACACGCCAAAGAGGAGCAAAGAAACAGAAAAAGAGGCGCAGCCTAATTGCCCAGTTAGCGAGCTGGCGATTCGCCGTCCGCACCGCCCCAGACCCGCCCATGCTACTAGCAACATGAGCAACATCAAGTACATACAAAATACCTCGTTTTTTTTGTTTTTTTGTTTGGAAAGTTTTATTTGTTTTTTCTTCGTTTTTAATCGTTTTAGAGACGTTTTCGTTACAGGGTATCTTTGCGTCGTGCTGCATTGTTTGGTGTACACACTTGCTGCTTCTTTTCCTTATATTTTGATTAAGCGTTGAGAATTTTTTGACGTTGCCGCCGCCGCCGCCGCCGCCGCAGTCGCTGCCGCTGCCGCTGCTTTGCGCTGACGCTATCATCCCAATTGGGGACGCAGTCGCGCGTCCATGAATTGTGAATTGTTGCCGCGTTCACCGACGCAGCAGCTAAAGCAGACGTCGCTGCCGACGCAGTTTGGCATCCAAGCAGCGGCTATAAAAAGGCAATGTTACGCAGTTTCCGAATTAAACAGTTAACAAAACAAAGCGACGGCAGACCACGCACACACACACACACACACACACACACACGCACACACGCACAGCAACGTCCAATACCAAAATGGCCAAGGATTACAAATCAAATGTGATAGTGCCATTGGCACTGCTTTTAATACTCCCAGCATTGAGCACAGCAGCGCCACCTCTCAATCAATTGGACAGAGTTAGCTCCAAGCAGCAACAGCAGCCGGAGGAGCAACAGTTGGTCCGAGGCGCGCGTCTATTGGATCGTTTCAATTATCGCTATCCGGATGGCAGCTACGAGTTTCGTTTCGAGCTAGACGATGGCACGGCACGGTATGAACGGGGCTATTTTGCCTTCATCGATGAGGTGAAGACCCTAATGGTTGTGGGCTATTATTCATACCGCATGCCCGATGGACGTTACATTACCGTCTTCTACAATGCGGATCAGTTTGGCTACAGGCAAAATCAATGTAAGTGAACTTAACTTTCAAAATAAATCGCATTATTACAAGGGAAAGTTTAACTCAAGAGTCATTTAACCCAAAATTAGGCGAGGATTTCCAATGTGTTCAGAACAATCTTCATTTGTCAAGTTGAGAAGTTAGTTGAGGTTGAAATGGTTTAAAAACCAGCTCAGCTTAAGGTCTAATACCGAAAGGTAGAGTTTCTAGCAATTCAATCATCACTTTATTGAAATTGAAACAGAGATTTCATATTTCTCGAATGTTTCATACTTTTAAATAAAACAAAGAAGTTTTCAAGCAAATTAAGCAATTATGATAATTAATTTTGAACACTTAAGCTCAATATACAACAGCTTTAGCTAAAGAGCTTTAATTTGAGCAAATACCCAAAGACTTAATTGCTTTAAAAAGCATTCATTGTTTTATTTAGGTTTATATGACAAAAAGTTTAATAATAATAATTTAAAACATGACTTAAGTAGATTGATTTAAATGAAAAAACATTCGATTTTTTGTTGTTGTTAACAGCCATCACACCTGAAGTCTATCCCAATCTGCCGCGTTCCATTGAGGTGCCCGTGCTGAAGGAGTCAACGACAGTGGCACAGAAGACGACACGACAGCCAAGCACATGGGGCAGCACCACGCCCAGGCCCGTGGCAGCTTCCACACGCAACAGTGGTCGCTATTGAGCAGATCATGTTGGCCATATAATTGCAGGGCTCTGCGGTTGCTTTTCTTCCCGTTTCTTTTTTTTTTTTGTATCTGACTTTTTATACTGTATAAAAATGCTTTAAAAAGTGATTTTTTTTTATTTATTTTTTTTTTGTGTGTAATTTTTTGCATTGAAATGGAATTAAAAAATAATAAAAATTTATTAAGGCAAAGCAAAAAACAAAATTATGAATTTATTGTTGACACTGGTTATATTTTTTTTATGGACAATGGGCCAAAAAGGGCTTTGCTGCTGCCGAATCGCGAGATTTTGCGATATTTCGAAAGTCGACAATTTGGCAATAAATTTAGCGCAAAAGCGGCTCTGGCAATAAAACATACAAGTGCACAAATCTCTGTGTGTGTGCGTGTGTGTGTGCGGTGTGTGTGTGGGTAAGTGGCAATATCGATGGCATATTCGAGTTCATTGTATATATATATATGTGTGTGTAAAGCAAATTGCAACAGCAAAAAAATTGCGAAGTGCGACTCGAAATGCAATTGCCAGGGATGAGGTGTGAATGAAGCGTATACCCAAAACTGAAAGCAATCCTGAGAACTGCAAGTGTGAAGGTCTGTCATAAATTTCCAAAGTGCAGACAGTTGCCAATTGGTTAACTTGGCTTACTGTGTGCGCCGACCCTTATGCTCCTTGCCGCCAAAAGATCTAGGGAATATTTTTTTGTTAACATTCCATATCACAGCGATCTGAACGAACGTGTGTGTGTGCGTGTGTTTGTATAAGGCCATAAAACAAAATGATGTTCACTTTAAGGCAAAACGAATAATATTGCTTGTTTAATTGCAATCTGAAGACTGCACTAAAAAATTCAAAAATAAACGAGCAGTTTCCAATGTACTCATTAAAATTAACTCTCATCTCAGATTACATGCGCGTTATTTAAATGTGCGAATTTTGGCACGAAATACAATATAAACAAAAATTATGATATTAAGCTAATCATAAATATTAAATGGCATTAAGGCATATTAAATAAACTTACGATATGATTATATAGAATGGAATGGAATTCAAACCTGAAACAAAATGAGAAAATTATCCATTAAAATTCGCTTTGTCCCTTGAAAAAAACATGTTAGGGCTGGTGACGAGACCCACATGTAAATTGCCAACGAGTGCCACAATAAAATTAAGAAAGGGGCTGGCAGGATCTGGTCGGATAACTCGGTCAGTTGTGTGGGTGCTGCAGATGGCTCAGCTCAGGTTTTTCCTCTGTTTGTCTGGCATTGCAGTTTGTTTTCGTGTGCGAATTGCGATTGCGTAGTCAAAAACTTTTTCGCACACAAAATGAACAAAAATTGTCGCCGTCTGCACAACACGAAGGATTCAAAGAAATGAAAAACAAAAACAAAAAACCTAGCCACGGACAAAAAGTAATAATAAAACAAGAGCATAAAGTGTAGCTAATCAAAAAAAAAAAAACAAATTAAATTGAAAAAGTAAAACTTATCGAAGCCAGTGCTCAAAACTGGCCAACAGCAACACTTGGTTCTGCTTGGTTGGAGTAGCAAAAAAGACAAAGACCTAGGATTGCTGGGTAGCCAGCGGAATAGCTAATGAAAGCTAAGTACAGGCATTTTGCGGATAGAGCATCACAGTTATATACCCTGCAAATGATTATCGAAAAGCCTTTGAGAAATTTGCAATATTCGTAGGTTAAACAACAAGTCGAACCAAACCAGTCAAAGTTTCGCTCGAGTCCAATGGTGTATTCCAAAGTAATGCCATGCACTTAGAGCAACTTTTCAAAAGTGCTAAAAGCGTCTTTGGAGCTTATCACAAAACGAGGCCGGATTGTAGTTGCAGTTGCAGTAAAATTATCAATGGAACTTTACAATCAGGATACAAGAAAAAAACAAGAAAAAAAATCGAATTGAAATTCGAAGTGGAAATTAGAGTAAGGGGCAGGTTAAGTGTTAAGTGGCAAGTGGCAAGGGGTTACGAAGAATGTAAAATGATCCAGTGCCAATGAGCTGAAAGTTAACAAAGTTGCACGAGCTGTGGCAGTGGCAGTGGCAGTTGGCTGCTGTAACACTTTGTTAACTTTGCCCCTTATTTAAAGTCAAAGCAAAAAGAGAGCAGTCCAACTAAGCAGACATCAAGGCCTGTACTGGGATGGGATGGTATGGGTTGGAAATGAAGAGTCCAGTCAATGTGTAATGCAAGATCTAACGAGTAGATGAGCGCAACAGGACGCCAACGACGAGTTTGAACTTTGGCAAGTTTTTGCCGTGCAGCCAATTAAAAACTTTTGTTGTTGCCGCTTTTACAGTTAATACCAAAGCTATGTCAAGGACTCGCCCATTTACCTGCTCATTAAATGTGCATCAGCAAATGGTATGAGATACCAGCGGAAACAAAACACACACACACATATATATAATTATGAAAAACTTTCAACGCTTTAAATTTGGTCTGTTGGTATAATCAAAACGCAATAAATATTGCAAATGCTACAAAGCAGGCAAAAGTTGAACATGGACAGCGTGTCCAAAGCCCATGAAAGTGAAACAGGACCCACTAAACCCAAATCCACCCTCACCAAAAGCATACCAAAAAAATAAAATATATATATATATATATATATGTAGCAGGAGCCAGGAAATGGCTGCAAATTGTTTGCATGCTGCGGTGACACGACAGCAACAAAGCATAATAATACAAAAAAAGAGCGAAAAGAACAGTGCCAAAGGATAAAGAATAAACAAGGCGCAAAAAAATGAAAAGCGCGTGGCGTCAGGTGGTTCGTGTCATGGGTGTGGCTGTTGCACAATGCCGAGTGGGTGGCTGTCAAGGTGCACATAAAAAAGAAAAAGAAAAAAAAACGAAAAAACGACAACAACAAGAAAAAAGCAAATAAAATTAAATATAAAATGCAAAAATGGCTTTTAAGCAGCGAAAGTCGCGTTTAGTGCTTTCTCTTTGCGCCGTCTCTTGTTTTTTTTTTTTCGGTGTGTTGGCTGGATAACGGCTTGGAGGCAAATACTGTTGCCACCAAGCGACAGGATGTGCTAAAAGGACATCGCCGTGACATTCTACCACTATAAAGGTGTGTGTGTGTGTGTGTGTGTGTGTGTACACTTCATCAGTGACCGCAGCACATAAAAGACTCAAAACACAGCAAACTCAAACAAAAAACTTCGTTGTCATCAAAAAAAAAAAAAAAAAAAAAAAAACAGGGTTGGTTGCATTCAAAGTTGCGTTTTGAAATAACAGAAATCTAGTCAATATTTGCATTGACGTTAACCGAATATATATATATATATATACTCTTCCAAAGCATTATAAACAGTGAGTGAAAAGTTAAGAGTTGGTTTTCAAAAAAAATTCTTTACTACAAGTAATCACATAATTGGCACTTTATTTTTAAATGCTTTCATTTTCTTGCAAAAAAAAAAGATAGATGAGTATTTATATTTTTAACAAAAGATTAAGCAACTTAACCTTTTAAAATGTTTTTTTCTTTTTGGTAAACCGATGATGAACTTACATGCATATTCATAGATGAATTGAAAACATATATACAAAAATGAATAAGCAAAGTTTATAGCTATTTAAATAAAATAACAGAAAGCGGCTTATGCAACTAAATGAATGTACACCAGGTGTCAGAAATTTCAGAATACAAATATAAATAATAAATATGTTAAATATTTTTTTTTTACTGCTGCTGATGCAAGCCGATAATGAACTTATTTTAATATTCAATGAGAGATTAAAAAACATCGATATAAAAATATTCAATAAGAGATTAAAAACCATCGATATAAAAACAAAATGAGCAGAAGGAAAAACTTAATACTTGAAAATTAACGTTAAAAAAATATTACAATTTTTATTACAACAAATAAATAAATATATATATTTTTTGAAAGAACAGAAATTTTAAATATACAAATATTTTACAAATAACCTTGGATAAATGTCCGAAAAGTGATAAAAAAAAAAAACAAAAACAACTTTAAACATAAGCACCAAGAAGCAAGGGCTTACTGCATGTTTTCAAAAAAACACTTTATAACATTTAAATGGTGCAGCAATCCTGTCTCCTTTTGCAAGTGCCAAACAGCGTTTTTTTTTTCACCCGCTTGCTTGCCAGCCCTGAAAGAGAAAAATCAGTGTGCCAGCCGCGCGAGAGACACGTGGCTGTGGCTGTGGCTGTGGCTGGGCGAGAAGTTGGTGAAGCCGCAGACGCATGGATATGGGAACGATGTCTGCCCCTTGCTCCGAACAACTGACAACTTGTAATGAAATTTGCAATCCAAAGTTGTTCTAAGTCCCAGCTAAGCTGAGCTTCCCCGAAAGAGACGATGTCGCCTTATTTTTTTTTTTTGTTTTGCTTGCGTCCGACATAAGCCGAAAAAGCGGCGAGGCTTTTCTGCTACACGGTTTGGGGGGTGGCTGGTGAGACTGAGAAGGAGAGAAAGTCAGACACCGGCTAACTAACTGAGTAATTCACTTTGTTAACGGAAGCGGAAATTAATTATTTTCCATGAGCAACGCAAATTATGCAATGCATTTTCACGTTTCTCTGCTTGCAATGCAATTTTAATGCCACAAATGGACTACTTTTATACTAATAGGCAAGTGCTTAAACAATTTCCATCCTGGCTTCTGCAGCTGCCTCGGCAATAAGATAATAATAATCAAACATATAACTCTGAAACAGTCGATTAGCCTAGCAATCATTTTATAATAATAATAAAAGTAATAATATTTTAATTTAATAAATAATCTTTCTTGGCACAATTGTTTTTAATAAAAGTGAATATATAAAAAAAAACAAAAAATCAAAAAAAGTTGAAGTCTTTGTTTGGATATTTAAATCAAGCAACGCTTTACTCTACGAATTCACAATCAAAAGCAGAGTAAACAAGCAAACACGTTGGCTAGAACGACTAAAGAGAACTTGGTTTTTGACTATTAAATTACCATCAAATTGCAAACAAAAAAACAGCTTAAAGAGCATAAAGTCTAGTAAGATGGGTAAGTATGTAAATATGATAAGGTATTGTTGCTCTAATTAGTTAGTTAATACAACAGACTTAAGACAGCTATGAACTTTACAAACCTTTAAACTATTACGGCCATAAATAAAACTATTATAACTTGGTGTTTTATTGTATTCAGAATATACATATGTAAGTCCGCTTCATGCGACTTATACTCCGTGTTCTTCAAGCGATTACAAGCGACTGACTTTTACTTCATGAGAGTAGCTTCAACTTAGACCATCGACGAAGGTCTTGATCATAAGGAACTTACAATTACCGTTGCTCGCAGGCAACAACCGATTACGACTACAAAAGGGGAATGCAAGACAAGCTGCGGTGTACATAGGCAAATACAGTTATTTCCAACAATAACCAATGAATTTATAGCTAAAACTGCTAAAAACGCATCGCTGGCGATTGTTTCCAGGTGCAGCGTTTGAGTGCAGGAAACAAGAACATTCTTAATGTAGCTCTTTTCAAATCCTTTACAGTCTTTGCCATACCAGCGACTTGATCTAGCATTTTAATAACTGATATTGTGTCATCTCGATTGCTTAGCCATTGCTGCTTCAAAAAGGTGAAAGCAAAACTATAAATTCAAAGTTCCAATCTTGTCATCATCATCATCATCATCAACGTTAGCTGCTGTTGAAAAACGATAGAAAATTTGCGTTTTTGCCATTCGCAATACGCAATTCGCATTGCATCCTGTTAAATTGCTCATTGCACAAAAGTTGTCATCATCGTCGTCTGCGTTGTCGCCTTTGTGCTTCCGCTTGACTTCGAAGTTGGCATTGCAATTGCAGCTTGATTTCCATTTAGCATCCGCAGCGAGTTGGTTTCTTTAACCACCCCCACCCCCAGCCCCCTCCCCTGCCCATCCCTCGGGCTTATTTGACATTGCTGCGTCTTGTCAACTTGTTGCCATTTGCCGTTTACCACAACAAGTCGTCGAAATACGGCAAACAAGGATGTTCAATTAAAGCAAACAAATTGTTGCAACAATAAACTACAATTCTGGTTACATATATTTCACAGTAGTTAGTATGAAATAATTAATGCAATATTGTTAATTGCTCGACCAACTTTCGAAATCGGAGCCAGGCAACGAGCTGCCCACATCGGCTTTAACTGTATAATTGCTTTGATTGATGCTGTAGTGAATGTTTAGATAGTGTCCCGTTGGAAAGGGTAGCGAAAAGTAGCCCTGTTGCCTAGCAGCATCCTTCTCATTGCGATGGTAGAGAACATGTCCACTGCTAATCACCAGTCGCAGCTCCTCTGAGCCATCCTCATTGTGTCGCACATTCTGTTTGAGGATGTGCACCAGCTGCGTGTTTGATTGGCGCAAAGGCAGCGATAATAATGGCTCGCAGCGGCAACTGAGCTTCTGGGTGAGTGGACAGGATTGCGTTGGGTTGCTGCCAGGTGTGTCTGGCTTGGAGCCACCCAAATTTGGCCACTGTGGCTGTGGCTGTGGCTGCTGTAGCAAGTTGCCCAAATTGCCCAGATTACCCAACTGGTTGAGATTGAGGCCACCCAGCATATTGGATAGACTCTGCAGCGGCAAATTGGTTATTAGCGTGCCCACAATTGGCAGATTCTGCGACCAGGCGGGCAAAAAGCCAGGCGGCTGCAAGTTGGCCGTATTGCCCAACACAGGCGTGACCACAGCGACTGGCTGCACCGGCCCAGGCTTATTGGGCTCCGTTTGTGGTGGCGCATTGAAATTGTCAAAGTAGATGGGTATGCCCAGGCCAGCGTTGCCCTTTAATAGATCTATGGGATTAGTTGAGAACGTGACCATGACTAGGTAAACTTACAGCAACCAGTTGACGTTTATTGCGTTGTTGATCCAAATTTGATTGCCTTGCTGTTATCAGCTTATCACTTGCGTTGGCGGCAACTGCGCTGATGAGCAATATTAAACCGAAAGAGCTTCTCATGTTTGCTTCTCAGTTTGGTTCTGGCTGTTGCAGCAAAAATCTGGCGCTCTTTTATATATTATTTGCTGGCCAACATCATTTATTTTAAGAACTTTAATGCGACCCAAAACCAGTTGCCATTATTATGATTATGATTATGATTATGATTATTGTTGAACAAAAAGAAATGTGTGTCAAATCGAACAGGTATCAAGTTGGCTTTAACTGTTCCCAACAAATATGTAAATGAAATAAAAACTTGAGACTGCTGCTCCGGCAGCTGTGACAACAAATTATACTGTGGCCCAAACACACACACAAAGCCAAAGCCACTTTAACATCTCAGCCAGCAATTGGCAACGATTTGTTTCTCTCCTCCTCTTTTTGGGGGGGTAGTGGAAATGGTGACGTTAACATGAACATTTGTTGTTGCTGTGTTTTGTTTTCTGTTTTCCCATTTCGAAGGATTTCAATTTGTTGTGCTTTAAAGTTGGCTGCTTTGGACGATTAGAAGCCATGTTGGACATTGGACAGGACATTTTTTTGTTGTTACTGGGTGGATTGTAGGTAAACGGAAGCTGGTTGCAAGTGTGTTGCTGTTGTTTGACAGTTGGACGATTGTTGTTGCTGCTTGGCACATAAATCAAACAAGTTTTGACAAATTGCACATTAAAGACACATATTTCGTGCGTGTGTGTGTGTGTGTGTGTTAAGAAAAAAAATATGTAATTTTGTTGCTCAAATACATGCCACAACTACTGTTGCACAGATGCTAAACTCAAACACTTGCCACTTGCTCAGATATATGATTTATTCACTGCATTTAATTGTAAAATCAATGCAAGTTATTCAAACAAAAAACAAATATCGAACATATGTTGTTGCTTATATATATATATAGTACATATTTAATACTTCTTTTTTTTTGTGTGTGTCTACCAAAATGTGGCACAAAAGTCAGATTTAAAAATAACATTCAACATTAAATATATTTTATGGCTCATAAGAACAGCAGCAAGCAGCAATCTGCAAACAGCAATAACAACGAAAGCAACTAAATCAAAATGCAATAACAATAACAAATGCTAAGCGGCTCAGACGACAGCAGAATTGATGCACAGTGTGCACATAGCTATGATTTTAAGACAGACAAAATTCAAAATATTATGTTCAGATACTCTAAACAGCCTTCGTATTAAATTAATTAATTACACACTGTCTGTTATATTTGTTGTCATTTTATCAGGCCCTTATCCCACTGTGCACTTTTGACAGTTGCGCTGCGTTATAAAACTGCACAAAAGAAATGCAATAACAATACGAAAGCTAAGCGGCGCAGGCAGCGCAGAGCGACGTTGACGACAGCGTTTCGTTAATGGTGGTTCGCCGTTGACGCCTCTGCTCCCACAACAGCAAAGCAAAGCTAAGCAGCTGTTTCTGCCGCTATGCCGTTACTTGAGAAGTTGCTGCTGCTGAAAATCGTATTATAAATGATGTTGTTCAAATGACCTCAAGAATGGCAAGCACAGGACAAGAGCTTAAGAACGAGAGCGAGAGAGAGAGAGCGAGAGGGGTGTAATGACAAGAAGATAGACAGAGAATACATTTGTATAAGACATCAATTATGATGATAAAATTGATATTTATAGCGCATGAATGAAATAAACGGAACAGCAACTATTAATTGTAAGTTTTAAATAGAATTTGGTGACTTTCTTTTTTTTTGTGTTTTTACATACAAAACGATTTAGATAAGTACAAAGAAAGAGAGAGAAAGAGAATACAGTTCAGTTTGACATACTTAAAACTTGCTTAAGAATTTTGCATTTTAAACTTTAATACATTTGTAGGTTATAAACATTTATTGCCTTTTGTCGCCTTCGCTTTGTCATTGCCTTTTGCACCTTTTCCAGTTGCATTTATTGCCTGTTTGGGGTTATTTTGCTTTTGCTGCGACTGCATCATTGTTCTCTTCTTCTGGCTCTTCTTCTTGCTTTTAACACATAACGGTAACGGTGCAAAGTGTTTGGTTCCACAATTACAATAAGAAAAAAGGTTGCCGATTAACTCAGTCGCAGTTGCCGTCGCAATCGCAGTCGCAGTCGCAGTCGCAGTCGCAGTCGCTGCTGGCAACGACAGAATTCCGAAGTATAAATATAAGAAGCGGCATTGCCAGCACAATAACAACAACATTGACGTTCGACGACAACAGCAGACAGAGATAGCTAGAGATACAGAAGGGAAGGAAGCGAATACCACAAAGAAAAAAACAAAAATCCTGAGATCCCAACGCAATTTCAGGCTCAAAAATGATGGCATATATGTGGCGAAAAGGCGCTCAGCCGCTGTCACTAATCCTACTGCTGCTGCTGGCTGTGATTTGTGCACGGGCAGCGCCACTGGAGGAGCAGCAGGTGCAGATGCAGGTGGAGGACGATATGACCACCACTGAAATGACGCCTGAGGAGGAGGAGCAGCAGCAGCAGCAGCACATTGACTGCAAATTGACTTTCGATGCGACAATGGACTCGTTAGAGCAACAGCAACTGCTGGCGTTGCAGCTGCAGGACAATGGCTGCAATGTGCCACAAGCCAGCAGCAGTGCTGGCACTAATAAGCCAGCGGATGCCAACCACGAGAATGTCCTGCGACACTCAATGTCTGCCCTTAGCAGCAGGACCAGCAGCAGCAGCAGCAGCAGCAGTCAGCCCCTTTATGAATTACAATTGGTTGTTTGGCCCTCTGATATCGAAGTGGATGGCGATGACTTACTGCCAACAGCAGCACCAGCACCTCCACCACCAGCACCAACAACAACAACAACAACAACAATGTCACCATCATTGTTGCCTTTATACGAGGATCAATTGGTCGTATTTCCGCAAATGGATTTTGAAGAGGAAAATTTTGATTATTTCTTTGATGAGCTGCAGCCGGGAGCAGGCGCCTCGAGCACACAACGACCACCACAACTGGCATCATCGACAACAACAAGAAGACCAACACCCACAACGGTGCCAGTTTATGTGGTGGAAAACTATCGCATTAAGCACGCCAACGGCACCGAGGAGCACAAGTTAGTAAATCCTAAGAGCTCTCAAACCTGCTTGAACCAACATCAAGTTTCCCATCCAACCCCCACACAGATTAGTGCTGAGCAACGGGCTGGTCAACTATATGAAGCTGTATGTGAAGCGGCTGGGCGATAGAGTGATCAATGTGCAGGAGGGTTACAATTCGGTGCCAATGGTCGGAGATAATTCACAGATCCTAACGCTGCACTATATAGCCGATGAGCGTGGCTATAATGTGTATAAGAGTGAGTATTCATACCTTGGCAACTGGGATAATCAACATTATTATTATTATCAAGCCTAATGCCTTTTTATCTGCTTAACTTTCTATACTTTCTATGCAACAACAACTATAACTTACTTGCCACAGTTGAGTATAGTCCTTGGCCAAGGGTGTTGCCTACCCATGGGCGTTTTAAGGCCACAAAATCACCAAAGTCGAAGCCAGACATATGAGAATGAAGATATCGCTCGCTTTGCTGCGCACAGTGTCACGCAACTTATTTATCTTAAATCAATTTTTTTTTTCTCCACACCCTTTTTTTTTTTGTACCCCAAATAGTTGTATTTATGAAGTAAATAATTGAAAATGAAAATTGCTTTTTTTTGGGTTAGTTTTATATAAAAAGTGTTGTTTCCAAACACTGCTTGACAAAGAAAAAACGTATAATTTGTATTATTTAATATGGATTTTGTGTTAAACTGTTGTTAGTAAGCAAAAAAAAAGAGAAGAAACAATTTTAAGTTGATTTCTCTTTCAAATGCTTTTATTAATCACAAATTCTTTAACACATCACATTGAGTGATAATAATTCTATGACTCTTGCACCACTGTAAAGAACTGTGATTTAAGTTCCGGCTTGTCTTTGGCTTGGAGGCTAGGCAAAAGAAGCCAAATAAAATGTAATGCCCACAAAATGATTTGCTTGTTGTTTTTCGGTTCTGTTTGTCTCTCAATCGGACGACTCTTGATTGCTTTCCTAGTTTTGTTGTTTCTGTTGTTGTTGTTGTTGTTGTTGTCGCATTTGGCGCCCAAGTCAATGCTGATGATGCCATTTAGATGCATATCAAAGTGTTTCACTTTTGGCCAATCTTTTTGCAATTTTTGCATATGTATGGACAGATTGTACGTATCACACACACACACACATACCTTTTTATATTTATTTATTTATGCTTTGTTTTTTGCTAGGGTTGTTGTTGTGTTTTATTTTTGGCATGTTTTGTCTTTTTGCCATTGCCATTTTCTAAGGATTCGGCTGTTGTCTCCATCGATTGTAGTTTATAGCTTCTTGCTACTTTGCCCCACTGTCACACTGCCACCAGCTAACAGAGATCTTTTGGTCTACTTGTTGTTTATGCCACAACCAAAAAAGTTTCACATTGTTCGTCAGCCTGTGGCAGCTGGCACCAATCGAAACTTTCCTCTGTCCTCTATTCCAAATACTTATGATTATTTAAGACATTTGTGTTGCTCGCATGAATCTTATAAATATTATAATATTATATATATATTCATATTTTTTGTTTTTTCCTGTTTTTCTCGCTGCGAACTGTCGTTAAACTTTTGACATAACATTAAAATAATATATTTACTCAACGCTTTTTCTAATACTTGGTTATAGCTTTTACAAAGTATTTAAATTATCTGTTTATTGCCAAGTTCATAAACTTAAGATATGATATACAACTTATTATTATCTATAAATGGTTAAAAGATGAAAATTTAAATAAAATTAATATGTTAAAAATATTTCGATATGATTATTTCTACGTTTTAGCGGTAATTGCATGTCCATGCGTTATGCTATGGTGGTAAATATATTCATAACCGCATACAACTGTGTCATATGTATATATATATATATATATAATATTTACACGTTGTGTGCGAGTGTGTCTATAAATTTTTAACGAAAATCCACTAAGAGCTTTGCCAACCATTACATTGGCCCACTGTGAACTGTAAATGCTGGCGGATGGCATTTTGTTTATGTTGCTTGGTTAAGTCGATAGAGGGCGTGTTGGGTAGGCTGTGCGTGTGTGTTTGTGTGTGTTGGTTGGTAAATGTTACGAAATCCGCAAAACGTCAGGCGAAATTTTTGTAAAATGAACATAAAGCTATTTGTTAATTCAATGAATTTATTTTCTGTTCGAAAAATAAATGGCAGAAAGAGAGTGAGAGAGGGGGAAGGGTAGCCTGTTTACCGACAAAACTCCCCGTGCAGTTTTGGTTCCTATTTGTGACAGAGACCTTTATATGCCTCGCAATGTTTGGCCGTCTCCAACTGCTTTTGTGTACATGTCGTTTGCGACTTTTCTGGTTACCCTTCAGTACAGGAAGGAAGTTGGTGAAATGGTAATTGAACATGTAATCAACTTATTCATTTCGCTCTATCAGTCAAGAATTGATGCATCCAGTTACTTGATACTCAATAAATTCACTAGTTACATGTTATTGCTTGCCAATCAAATCGATTTGTTGTAACATTACTCAATACCAATTACTTTTACAACTCCAATGAATGCAAGAGCTCTTCAATTCTTTGGAAGCACTTACTAAGAAGCGATGTGAAGTGTATATATGCTAAATATCCACACAGATATTTTGCATATTTTATGTGCCAAAACCAACTGAACTCAATCGAACATAACACACAGATACACAACACACACACGCACACACACACACACACACACACACACACACACACACACACACACACACACACACACACGATGGCAGTAGCGAGCCATGTAAAAATCTGTTTTTATGATTAATCGCTTCGTGGTGCACAAAATGTGTATATATATGTGTGTGTATATTGTATAATTTTCCCAAACGAATTTTAATATTTCAGCAATTTCATTTGTACACCATTTTTAAATAAAAGCCGCTTAAAAGAAACTCAATTTTAAGCCTCTTAGGCCAAAAGCAAATGTTAACTCTGAACGCAACTTCAAGTGCCAAACAAACTAAATCTGAGAAAGATAAAACAAAGTATTTGGGATAATCGTTTGAAACCTTAACCTAACCTTAATCTTTGATATCTTTGGCATTTGTGAAACGATTTTCTTAATACAAGCAAGGACTTCTATCCATTAGGTTATTAGGTAAACTTAAGAGTTTGTTAAGGAGAGTGTAGAAGCAACGAAAAAGAAACCACTAAACGTAAAAGTTACTTCCAGAACTGCATTAAATTATACCTTGTTGAGTCTGTCGCAACTATTAAGGGCTAAACCCGCCAAGAATCTGTCTCTTCGTGTGCCTCGTAGAGCTGTAATTTTTGTAATTGATACAAGCTGCAGCTTAATAAGGCTTTCTCCCTCTCCCTCTCCCTCTCTCACTCCATCTCTTTCTTTTTTGTGTGAGCAAACAAATTCAGTTTGCTTCAAGCTATTTAGCCATCGTTGCCTTGACGCTTTCATAGCCAAAGTAATTTTCGTGTTGTTGCTGAAAATTCGCCAGTTTATCCTGGTTTTTTTTTTCGTTTTTTTTTTTCGCGCACATTCGCTTCACATTACTTTGTGCTCGCTGGTTGTTGGGGCAACTTTTTACTTACTGCTTACTACTTGCAACATGCAGCCTGCAACTTGGCTTCCACGGCACGCGCTCACTAATTTTATTCCTTAATAAAAACCAAGGCAACAAGAAGGAACCAACGAGTTAGCGCACGTAAACAGCTCGGACCGGGCCCAAAAGAGCTCCTTGTCTTGCCTTGAATTTGAAGCCATCCATGGGCGGGGTCGGCATTGTTTGCCTTGTTGGCTGCCATCAAAATGGCAAAGTTCATTAAAGTGATAATTACAAGGGTCGTAAAAAGGAGCCAGGTCCCCAAAAAAAAAAAAGAACAGCTTAAGATTCCCTCAATGCTGATCGAGCATCGAGCAAAAAGGGTTTTGCCACAATGGCGCAATAGCATTGCCATTGCCTCATGCAAAGTTTTAAGCTTGCCCCATGTGGCAGCGAGTGCAACGCATCTTTAAGTGCTGCCCTCTCTGGCAGTACGCGTCATTAGTTCGTCCCAATGCCTTTGCCACATTGTTGTTGCTTGCCGCTCTTTCATCTCTCCCTCTTTGGTGTTATTGCATCTCTGTTGCATTTGTTTGCTTTACTTGGACCGTAGCAAGAGCAGAAGCTACCCAGCTCACAGCTCCTCCTGCATCCATTAGCAGATAGTATGCCATACGGCTTGTTCAACCGCAGACCAGACTGGCCTGACCTACCGCTAGTCCCTTTTCATTCGGTAAAACAACAATCTAAACCACTACACCACCCAACCACCCAACCACCCACCCACCACAACCACACACGTGACTTGCTATCGGACAAGCCAAGTCCAGCCCATATGTGGCAGAGTGTGTGTGACCAAAGCGCAGCCACGACCCGCCCTTTCGCGTTGCACGCCCAAAATCATTCAACGGATGTGTATTGAGAGCGGCAAGCGTTACAGGTAGCAAACGCACACACACACACACACTTGAATTGCACAGTGGTACCGATTGAGATATCTTTATACTCTTTTTGTTAGGTAAAGT
The DNA here is from genome assembly GCA_035044725.1 of Scaptomyza caliginosa. Lineage (NCBI taxonomy): Eukaryota > Metazoa > Arthropoda > Insecta > Diptera > Drosophilidae > Scaptomyza > Scaptomyza caliginosa. The sequence continues at coordinate 330,931 of JAWNNR010000325.1, forward strand.
AACATTCTCTATATAACACTTAATAATAATAGAATCAGTTATTGTGTTAAACGCATTTCTTTCTAGAGTGTAATGCATGAAGTACTGCATGAGGTAATGCATGAAGTAATGCATGAGGTAATGAGTAGGAACTATTTCACAGCAGGTTTTTCGTTTGTTCTGTAGTAAAAACTGTCTTACTACTAGTGAAATACACCTTCTTGAATATGTTTATAAACATTAAAAAAGTTTCTGGAATAAATTAAATAATTAGATTGTAAGAATTATGAAATGTTGTTCGTCTAAATACTGTAAACAGTTTATAAATAGAAATTGCAATGTATAACACTCAAAAACCAATTAAAATGCATTTTTATCCCACTGTACTACAGCTCCTACTCTCCCCTCCTCAATCAACCGTCGATCCACTTCACTCCAAATAGTTGTAAATTGTCGAAATCGCAAACAAAAGCGCATCTGTGGGGGAAAAAAAAAACAAATAACAAGTGGAAAATCAATGGATTGGCTACAAAAACGAAAAATGCGGCAAGTGCGTAGAGGAAAAAAGAAGATGAAAAAAGAGAGAGAGGCGGTAAAGGAGGATATAAGGCAAAGAGCTTGAAAATAACAAATAAAGGATCAATACAGCTACAATGTCCAGCAGGTAGTAAATATTTTGATTTTCCATTGCACTACAAATTGAAAGCTGAGCATTTGCGACTTTTCAATGTTTATTGAATATAGCAAATCTAATTGGATTTATAGGGAAATTTATATATTACAGAATACACGAAGGAGATTTCCGTTTCGTTTATTTTGAACCGTTTACAACCGATTTGTTTCACTTTTTTTTCCTTGGACATTGTTATCCGAGCAGCCGACTTTAGCCCACTTTTCGTGCAGCTTTCACGCGAAATAAAATCAAAAGCAAATAATTTATATGGCCATATTGTGTTTTTTGTGCATTTTTCTTTTAACTCAGGCCGAAACCTAAAAGGCCAAATGCACTTTTCGTTTTGTGTACCTTTTAAAAAGAGATAGGAAAACACAAACTGGCATATTCGGCATCTCTCTTGACATGAACAGCATCAAAAATAAGTGCAGGGTACTTATAAGTCGACTACTTTAAAGAGAAGCTATGGCTTAACGCACTTTGAGCCTGGGTAAAGACGTCGTTATCATTGATAAGTGAAGTTGGCCGACGATGCATCACTTTACAATCTCAAACATAGATGGAGTCGGGGCTGAATGGCAGCTATTAATGCACTTGAGAAGGATAAGAGTTAACGAGCTGACCGCGAAGGATTTGGCAAACAAGGAAAGGTTTACCTCGGCGCAAGGAGATAAAACGAAACAGTAAACAAATACAGTGCTCGCTCGATAACGTAAACTAAGGCAAACCGAATTCCCTATTCTTTATCTCGCAAAAGTTAAGACTATCTACTCCTAATCATTATAAATGTCATGCAATGTATTTTTGTTCGATGCTTAAACGATGATTAATTGCCAGTATTGATATACGATACGATACGGTAGCAATAAATGAAATAAGTTTTATAAATAGTTTAAAAACGCTTGCGCCACCTCTCAGACACATTGAAAACTAAAGCTAAAGCGCTACTTGTGTTAATTTCAACAATAGAGTTGCCAGACAACGCAATTTACAGCATTAAAATTATAGCGCCATCTGTGGGACATACCAAAAATTTGCTGCGATAGCTGTATGCATCGAATATATTGTGCAAGCAGCTGATCTTGAATCTATGGCGCGCAACGCTGTAAAAACCAGCACTAAACACCTTAACTATTAAACATATATTAAAAATCAACTTAAACTATTTTTAAACCTAAACATTCATTCCTTATAAACTGTTAGCCGCAAGAGGTAAGTAAACTGTGGCAAAAGGTTGCCACCTGACGGCAACTAGCGGTCAGCTGTTGACGCTAACAAGTAGTCGATACATCATCGGTTAACGCACACATTTCGCATGCATGCGATCGAATGGTTCGATAGCTTGCGTATTTATTCAGTAGTTTTTTTGCGGCTCCAAAAGTCAGACGTGTTTGTGGCTATTTATTTTGTTTTTTTTTGGAAATGCAAACACTTGCAAACAGTAAATACGTGTGCTGCATGTTGTTGTTTATAAGTGCGCGTGCAATGAATGTAAATGCAAATTGTAGCTATAACTGTATTTAATTGAATGCCAACATCAAAATCAAGAACAACAAGCACACAAGTGAGCAACAACCAACACACAACACTTCCTAAGCTGAACTCCTTTAGAGCGTTTGACACGACAACAAGGTAAACACAACACGACAGCAAAAATAAAAACAGCGGCTGTTGTTGCTGCTGTTATTGTTATTAGAAATGCACTAGTGCTGCAGTACAGAAAGACCAACGTATCCCACTGTGAGCAAGTCACACAAATTAATGAGCCAGCAACACGCTGGAGTAAATATAATAATTTTATATCAATTTAACACATTCACAAGATGTTCTTAGTATTCGCTGCTTATCTATTGGCAACACAAAAAACAAAAAAACATAGCGCCGGCGGCAGCAGCAGCAGCAACAGCATTGCCAGCGGCATTTATCATTGGCATTAGTACAATGTGAAATTTAAATGTAAAACAACAACAATCAGTGACGCCAGAACGAATCAATGTGCGTGTGTGCATGTGTGTATGTGTGTTTTTGTTTCTTTGTGTGTAATAATCGAATAGCCAATATCGAAAGATCTTATTTCCCCTGCATGTGAACCTACTACCAGTATAAAGTAGCAGGGCAAGAGCTCATTGGCAAGGCAACGTCAGCGACTACTACCACAAGCTGTAACCAATTTATTTGCCGTTGCTGTTGCTGTTGCTGTTCTTGTTCTTTCGCGTGATGTTAATGCCGTCTTCAGTTGCCGTTGCCTTTGTTGCTGCTGCGGTTTTGATTTGGTTTTTTGTTCTCTTGCCTGCGGCCATTGTTGCCAATTTGTTTGTCCATAATTTCCCGCCACATTTAGCTTTTCTTTTCGTTGAGGAGCATAAGATTTAAGCTTGTGTATATTTTTATTATATTCATCAGTATTTAGCGGCAACAGAGTATTACATAGTCGTATGTCTTAATTGAACGTTTTTACTTGTTTTTAATTAATACAGAATTATATTACCTCTTGACTTTGTATAGGCGATGTTGGAAAAATTGCGACTAATCAAAATAAATTAAGCTATATACGATATTTTCAAGTAATATATTTTTCTTTTAATTGCCGCCTGTTTTGCTGCATTCGTAAGAATTGACATTAGCTTTGCCAATTAAGTTTTGGCATTTGTTTAAAGTCTTTTAAATATTTTTGCACTTCATACTTTAGCATTTTTTTGCGTCTTCTTAAAGGGTGGCAACACTGACGTGTCTAATGTGCCTGCGGCCGCATAATGAGAGAGCGCTTCAAAACTCAACTCTCGTATACACTCTTTATTTTAGACCAAATGCATACCCATTAAAGTCCGCTAAAGAGTGGAACACTCTTTGCTGGTTATGCCCAATATCTTGCGGATTGTGTTCGCATGTGTTTGACGATTTGAAGTTTGTTGCCGTGTACCTGCTGGCGCTTCACTGTACTTTCTGCTTGCCACCCACGCCGCCTTTGTGCCACATTTTTGCTGTAATTTGTCAAAGTTTGTTGCACTCTTCGCAGTTGACTAAAAGTCTAAGAGCGGCTTTTGTGGCTCCGGCTCTGTAACACGTATCCTATCCTCGTTAAGCATAAAACCTATTCAATATCTTTGTATTGCAGCAACAATTAGTCGTCAAAAAACAAAATAAGCAACAAGAATGTATTCAACAGCTTTAATGGCATGCCAAGACGATAATGAATCGATATTTTGGTGTAATAATGAAAATAATACGACCAAATGAAATTTGTATGCTTAGGCAATGTGTTGTTGAATGGCAAGTAACTCGATTATCTGCTCGTTTGTTTGATTAAAGCCCTTTGGCTCTCTCTCTCTCTCTCTCTCTATCTGGCTTGTTTTATTTATGTACAAACATACATATATCTATATAAATATATACACAGTTGGCACTTGTTATATTTATACTTGGTGGCATGTGACATGTGGCATGTGGCATGTGGCATGTGCAACGAACGTCACTTCATCTTTAAGAAGTGCGAAGCAGACGAGGCAGACAAACACAACTCCCAAATCAAATTAGGCTGTACAACTCAAAACAACAAAAACTCAATGCAAGCTGAGAGCAGCTGAGAGTTGGCCCGCACTGAATAACTGAATAACTCAATAAGCCATCTCATTGCCATGCAAATTGAATGTTCAGCTGCACAAGAATCTTACATACATATAAATTGTATGTATATGTGTATGGCAAGAGTTCAACTGATTTAAAGTGAAGTTGGTGAGCAGAGTTATCGCGATTTGTTGCCCTTGACAACAGTGCCTTGGAGACTAGCCATCCATAAACCTTGCTGTCCGTTTTGGCCAAGTTTCAAAACTAATTGCAGCTAAACTGAATAGTATTTCATGGCTTTAAGCACAAACACACACACACACACACACAAAAAGAGAAGAAAAACTTACAACTCTCGGTTCTCATTGCTTTGAATCAACCAGTTTTGCCATTTGCATTTGCTATTTGCTATTTGCATGATAACCTTTAGAAATGCTCGTAAATTGCTTTCATTTAACTAAATGTAATTCACTTCTACTTTATAATCACATGCTGTATTATATTGCAGAGGCTATTTAATTGGAATTGCTGCAACTATCCCCTTACCATCCCGCCCCTTTCCCCGCCCCTCCTTTGCACTGAAGCTGTAAATATTCTAGAGAAATAATTACCTTTAGAAATTTCATTCGAGTTTCAGAGCTATCAACTCGAAATGCTTTTATGATGTTCGCAATTTAACTTGAATCTCTACTCTTCAATGAAATAAAAATATATTTAAATAAACTATAGTATTTAATTGGTAATTGGTGTAGATGTCTGAAAGTTAGTTTTTCGCATTAAATTAAATATATCACAGCAGTATTTTTGATACCATTTCTTAGGCTTCTTTTCTTTCAGCCGAGTAAAAGTAGCTAGAACAAAAACTTTTGCGCCCCATTTTATTTTTGTTTCAAACGTTGGAAAGCACACAAAAAATAAAGTCGCTAATTAGCAAAGCCGTTTCCGTTGTGGCTTAAGATTTGTTTTACTTTTGCATAACTTTAAATTTATTTCTATACGCTTTATTATTCTTAACACTCGACTTTCTAGCGAGACTAACCGAGAAATGCGATATAAGCAGTATCAAAAGTTGAATCGAATTTTAAGTTTTTAATGAGAGACTTTTTAAGCACTTTGTACTTGACCCATTTGGCTTGTTGGCCACACACACACACACACACACACACACACGCACGCAGATAAAGTGAGTTAATGCTCAAAAAAAAAAAGAACTGCGAAATCGTCAACATATGTTCAAACAGTTTTCTGGGTTTTTTATTTCTCTGTGCTTTTATCAATGGGCTGAAAGAGCGTCGCATTAACGAACCGGAATGTAATTAAGCAAACTGTGCAAAATGTCAACGGCTTAAACGTGGAGCGGCTTGCACAGCTGCCGCTGCTTGATCCGACCAAATTGCAACTAAGTGACCAATGCGTATACGTGATATATATGTATATATACACAACTGGGCAACAACTGAGCTACGAAGCGAGGCTGTGCGTAATGTGAGAGCTGAGAGCCTAAATTAAAACCACCCCGCATCGATTTGTACAAATTGCTAAAATTCCTTTTGATTGAGCTGCTGATTCTAGCCGCGGCTCGGCTGTCGGCCCTCTATCTGTCTATCTGTATGCCAGCACGCATCCTTTGTCACAGCAAACTTTTAATGGCCTCTCTCTCTCTCTTTCTCGGTAGCTCTGGTTTCTTTTTTTTTTGGTTTGATGGCAACGCGCGGCAGCGATTTCAACTAAAATGGGACACGTAGCCCTTTAACATTTTGATGTCATTAGAACTGCTGTTGCTACCGCCAGCTATCACGCTTCATTCGTTCCACACACCCCCCCCCCCCACTCCCCCTCTCCCCCCAACGCACTTCATCATCACAATAACGATGAATTGGTTGGCTGAAATGATAAGCAGCCCAGCTTCACAAAAAAAAAGAAGAAGGGAAAAGAACAATCAAAACGCAAAAAAAAAAATATATAAAAATTCGAATAAAATCAAAATCTAGCACGCTTATCAATTTTAGTTTCCTACCCTCCTCCCCCCTTCGTGGCGTTCCCCATGCACAGACCACATTGCAGCTAACAAAACGACAATGAATACTAACGGAAAGTTTGTTGCCAATTTGCATACAATGCAGTTTGCAGTTTACAGTTTGGCGCTTTTTGGCATTCAGCTTTTAATGCTCTTGACTTGTCGGGTACATATATATATCAATTGTTGTTGATCAGCATCAATGGACAAATTATAATTCAAACTTATGGCTAAGATTACTTTTCTTAACGCTTTAAAGATTAACTTAAAGCTGTTTTCCCCTCGAATTTCTATTGCAATTAGAGTATTTTGCAGTTGTTTATACTTTATTTTTGTTTGTAGTTTATTTAGTTGTGTTTGCAACATATCGGAGTCAGTTATTGTGTTGCATTGTTGCGGGCGGCAATGATTGGGCTTTCAATTTCCTTCTTCTGTTTTTTTTTATTATTTATTTGTTATCCTCTCCTGCACACATTTATTTATGTGTAGAATAAAATAGCTAACGCTCCACTTTACCTCAACTGCTGGCAATCGCTTTGATCGATACACATCCAACAGTTGTGGTGGCATCCCGCTTGTACTTTGTTGTTGTGGTTGCCGGTTGGGGTTCATTGACTTTGTGAGCATATGTTTTTCATGTTATTTTCCGAGTTTGTTGTTGTTGTTGTTGTTGTTGCTTGAGGCGTCGCCCGTTTGCTGGCCAAGTGTTAATTACTTTTTTTGTTGTAATTGTCAATTCAGTAAAGCATTCGTACAGTAATAAAAACAAACTTATCCTTGCACTCAGCCAGGTAGGTTTGTTTTTGTTTTTGTTTGGCTTAGCTTGCTTCGCTCGCGCGATAACTCGCTTTGCTGGCCCATTTGTTATGAAAAGTGACAGGTATTTAAATTGCATGGTAAAATTGATTGATTTGCCAGTTGGCGCTTGTCAACATGTACAACTAACTAGCTACATCTCTCTTTCTTTCGCCTTCTCTTTCGCTGCTGTTGCAAGTCTTTTGAGAGTTCAATGCACCATCTAAATTTTGTGTTATGGCTGCTCAATCAATATATGGCGGGGAAATGATTCATTTGAAACCATAGTTGACACGACAAATTGAATTATAACATTTTTACTTTATTCTTTTTGATTGCTGCTGCTGTTGTTGTTGTTGTTGTTGTGTTCTTGTGCTTGGCATCGCGTATGCGCTGAAACGTTCAGTTTTAATTAACACATTACTTGGCCACGAACTTTCGACTCAATCTCTCTCTCTCTCTCTCTCTCTCTCTCTCGCTCTCTCTTTCGGTTTCGCTGTCGCCGTCGCCGTCGCCGTCGCTCTGTTTTCACTTCACTTGAAAAACTCGGCACGCTTCACTGTGCAAACGTGGTGGAGTGCGCATTCAGCGGATTCGTTGGCTTCCATTGAGTACTGTTAAGCTTTATCCCTCTCTTTCTCTGTTTGCTGCGCTTCACTGCGTATCGAAGGGCGAATCCCTGGAGGTCTGGCCAAGCCAGATAGCATTGGCTTTGGGTACTAAGGCTGAAGCTAAATCTGAATCTGAGTCTGAGTCTGTGGCAAAAACAGCTGCGTTTTGCTGCACGTTGCACGTTGCGCATACTGTCCAAGTAATTTACAATATATAAGCGACGTGCTGATAAATGAGCTGTCGTTGCGCCAGTTGCTAAATATTAACCAGCCAGCCGCGTTTAGTTAGTTAGACAAATCTAACCAACAACAATAACAATAACAATAGAGATACCAACGAAATAAGACACACAAAAGATAAAGCGGTAGAGAGCGAAAAAGAGAGAAAAAGCCGTAAAGTCCAAGCGAGATTCGCTTCGTTGCGCCGCTGGAAGCCTTCAAAGCGCTTCGAAAAAAACAAAAAAAAAAAACAACTGCAATTTAGAACAAGGTCTTTAGACAGCCATTAAGGCACTTTACGTTCCGGCTCAGCATTCCGTCGTAGTCACCATCACCATCACCATCCACCAACACCAACGCCAACGCCATCAAATCATCAACACTTGCCGGGCTATGCAGCAGCCCCCAAGCGTAGCGCAGCAACATTATTTATGCAGATTTCTCTTCTCTCTCTTTCGTTTTTTTTTCTTTGGTTGTTTTTTTATGTGTTTTGTTCGCTTTTGCTTTTTGAAACAAAAGCTTCCAACTTAAACTGTCGCAAACGTCCCCGTCAACGCACCGAGCGCAACAAGCGTGAGAACTAGCGCCAGCTATTGCCGCCACACTGGTGTGTGCCACATTGAAAACGACATGAAAATATTCTCTTAAATCATGTCTTAAGCTTATTGCTTATTCATATTATTATATGTTTGCCAACTTAGTAGGAATATGTAAGAAATATGCTTTTTTTTTTTAGCTTACCAATTGACAATTCTAAGTGAGAAATTTATTGACTTTATTTCCTCTATCACTTTCAAAGCAATCAACACCACTATGCAATAAGTATATCAGCAAGTCACTTACTCTACTATCTTCCCAAAATAAAGACACTCCCAATAAATGACTCGCTCATCTGAGCCAAAAAACAAAAAACGGAGAAGAAGATGTGAAAGTACCTAAAGCAAAAACAAGCACTCTGCCACAAATTGAAATGCATTTGTGCATTGTTTTTTGTTGCTGTTCTTGGCATTTGGGGACACTGTGCTAAGGGCTACACACAAAATGCGATGCCATTAAGCTTAAGTTGGATGAAAAAACACCAGAAGAAAGAAAACAACCAAAACACACACACACATTTAAGAAGAAATGTGCTAGACGAAAACCCATCAAATAAAGCAAGACTCTTCACATGCATAAAACTTAATGTGGCTATGCTACTGTATGTGTGTGCGTGTGTGGGTGTGGGTGTGTATGCTATGTGTGAGCTTGTGAGACTGGACTGCTGTTTGGCAATACAATAAAATTTACACGCTTATTAATTTTTACAAGACTTTGTCCGACACTTGAGCGAAGCAACAACAAGAAGACTGCCACTGCTCTTTTGTTGTAGATTCCATCGTGTTTGACATTCACCAGCAGAAACACACACGCACACACACATGCATCATACATTGCCTATTGAAAAGTAGTTGTATCGTTTGAGAGAGGCGGAGAAGAAGTAGACTCGCTGGGGGGCAACTCTTCAAACAACAATTTCAACTTATATATTTGTTGTTGCTGCTTTTTTTTTTCTTCTTCATATTTTGTGTACACTGCGTGCTGGGAACAACAACGAAGCGTAGACAAAGTGAGAATGTTGGGAACAACAGTTGGGGAGAAAGAAGGATGTAAGGCGGTTCCATTGGTCTAGTAATTTTACTCCCAAAAAAAACTTTTCGAGCCCTTTGGGCGATGCTCCTGCTGAGAAATGAGCAAAAATAGAGAACAGAGACCCTTTCAAATACAGAGAGAAGCAGAAGTGAAGAGGTCAAAGCTGTGGCAACCCCATTGCTTCGGTATTCATACACAAAATATGTATATATATTTTTGCATACACATATAAGCCATAAGCCACATATTTGCTATGCAAAATATGGCCAAAGCACAATTTTTCTTTCTTTCCAAAACTTTCGTCCGACATATAAAGCACACTGGCACGAAAATATATATAGCAAGCAACAAGGACCTTCTGTCATGTGTATGGCACACAGTAAGTGTGTGTGTGCGAGTGTGTGTGTGTACTACACACATAACGCACTTCTCATGACATCAAAAGGGCGGCGCATAGTCCACAGACCACATACTTGAGGTTGCTTCGGGAGTTGTTGTTGTTGTTGTTGTTGACTGAGCTGAGAGGGAAGCAAAGCGGGGCTGAAGGGAAATGTCCAACAAGTAGAGAGAGAGAGAGTTGCAGGACGACAGGCATGCGAAAGCGTATGTGTGATCAAGAATAAAAGGCGTCACAGATAAGGTGCAAAAAGTGAAACAAATTGGATGCTTTGCAAAATAACTTTGGCTTGCAAAACAGTTTGTTAAAAAACAAAAACAGAAAAAAAACACGACTATGATTTAGAATGTAAATGAAAAGTTAAGAAAATAACCTGTTAAAAGATAAGAAAAAAGTTGCTCAGTGTTGTTTATGGAAGGCTTTGGTCTAACATTTAAATACTAATTAAAAGATTAAATGTTAATGCATACTAAAGTTTATGGTTACAGGAAAAGTGATAAGAGCCCTTAGCTCAGCTAACAATTGCATATTGTATTTATTTACATTTCATTTGCTTTCATTTCAAATGCTCATCAATACTATATTTTCTGATGCAATGTAAAAAAGTTGCAAAAAAAAGAAAAATGAAAATAATTGAAATTGAAATAAAGCGATAAAATTTTAGTTCGTTTAAAAAGGTTTCCATTTCGTTTTTGTGGCCATTAACAAAACGTGATTTTGTATATGTGAGAATGCCAGAGATCATTGTTGTAAAATTTGTGGGGGAAATTCCAATGCTGTTAGTAATTGATTTTTGATGCGCTTTTGAGCATACAAAGTAATGGCAATTTTTGCATATTTTACCAAACCCAATCACAATTGCTATTTCAAACGAGAGTGTACTGCATATAAAAGTGTTATTTCTGTTTTACATTTTCCATCACACGCATATCGATTATAATCATACTTGAATGTTGCACATAGAACAAGCTGAGAGGCACAAAGTGATTTGCTTAGTTGTCCGTTGTAAGTAAGTGGTATTTCATATTTGCCACTGGTTAAAACTAGGATTATGGCCAGGCGACAATAGCTAACATCAGACATGCATTTAGCAACCATCTCTTGTTTTGGTTTAGAGCAGCTGAAGCCACAAGTTAAGCTGTGGGATACTGCAACAACTACACGCTGTGTGTGTGCGCTTCAAGTGCTGCCATTGCCCTAATAAATCCACCCAACCCAATCCTTATGAGAAGAGAGAGAAAGAGAGAGAGAGAGAGAGAGCAAATGCTGTGACGAATGTCGCGCCAACATCATGCACTTAACTAAGTATGTATATGGCCACTATATGGTCGACACTTGAGCACACTTGAATGTCAACCAACTGCACAACTGCTGTCACTTGGGAGCAAATATGGTCTTGGGGTTGCTGGTGGCGTTAGCCGTTGTTGGGTGTTTCAAACAGTAAGCAGCTTATGCGCTCGATGGAATGCTTGCCGTGACAAGTCACGTTCATATATACTCAGTCTCTGTGTTTGAGTGTGTGTGTGTGTGTGTGTGTGTGTGTGTGTGTGTGTGAAGAAAGAATTTATAGACGTTTCTAATCAAATATCTATAGCAAACATAATAAATATGTTTTACATTATTTACACACACTTGAACACACACACACACGCATTGTCCATCGTATGATATTAAACAATATTTTCAAGTTTTTGTTCTTTTTGGCCTTTGTGTGTGCAACTTCGAATTGTTTATAGTGTGCTCTGTATCTGTTGACTGTTGACATCAAAGTAGTTTTCCTTTTCATGCTGTTGGTATTTGTTTGATTGTTTGTTTATATATTGGCAATTGTACTAATAGATCTTCTTATTGTCTATTTTCTGAATTTTTTTCTCACATACAGCTATGACGGAGGAAATAACTGGCAATTGGAGCTATTATGTGTACATATCACTAACATTGGTTCCAGTCTATTTGGCATTTCAGCTCATTAAGTTTTTGGGCTGGCAGCTATTCGTGAACAACTGAGCAAATACCAAACATTACCCAACAAACCAACAGCAGCAACAACAAACAACAACAATACAAGTCGGCAGGCAGCAGCCTGAAGAGGAGTCATAATCACAATTGAAATTGGAATTGTTGGCAAGTTGGGAAGTTGGCCGAGAGCGAGTGAGCGAGCTGATTGGGAGGGAAGCAGAGGCGGCAAAAACGCAACTGGAAGCAAGTCATCGAGCTGCCGCTGCAGTTCCAAAAGGTGCGTAGTCACTTCAAGGCAGTCGCTGCTGTCAGTCGAGAGTTGTCGCGAGTGCCGAGAAGTGTGCCGTGGAACACACCGTAAGCATTGCCTAAACGTCGGCTGCATTTTTGCATTTATTTCGAAAACTATTTAAATATGCTTATGACTTGAAGTTTTTCTAGCTTTTTTTTTTGTTTTGTTTTGCAGACGCTTGTGCTTACACTGACAAGGACCTGTCCTGTTCCAGAGATAAACCAACACAAACAACAGAACCGAAGAAAAACTGAGAAGAAAATTCGCAAGAGAAATAGTGAAAGAAGAAAAGTGAGGAAGAGAAGAACGCACACACATACAGTGGCGGTAATATAAAACATAATTTGCCTTAGTAAATATGTTTAAAATGCTATAAAAATAGCGCAAGAGCTGTCGAGAGAGTGTGCGCTGCTGCAGCCAAGGCAACGTTAAGGATAAAGCAAATTCCTAAAGGCTCTGGCCGCAGCTGTTTTTGTGAAGAAATTAAAATCAAAGAAGGCCAAGAGAGAGCGAGAGCGAGAGCGAGAGAGTGCTGCCAGATGGTTATGCTGACCGCAGAGGGACGTTAACAAAGGCGAGGAAATGCAAAGCAATCAACGTCATAAACAGCAGGAGCAGTGCGGATGCCAAAGACGACGCAATCATTGCCGTGGCGGTATTTTACACTAGCAGTAGCAACAACAGCAATAACAAGCTAGAAAAAACATCAAGAGAACACAAACAGAAGTAGGAGTAGTAGGAGCAGAGAGCCGTAACTTTAACCGGAACCAGCAATAGCCGCAACTCAAAGCCCAGTCAAAGCAGCCAAGTGCAAATAGAAGCAAATCCAAAACTAAAAGCAACTGTTCAAGAAGGCAAACTAATATTTGTAGGCTCCATTGCCATTGCCATTGCCATTATCATCGCCATCGCCATCACCAACGTTAACGTTAACGCCTGCTGTCCGTTGCAACGCTGAAGAAACCAATTTACATATTTAAACTTTTGTAACGTCCGGCTGCTGAAAGGGGGTAGAGCTCAGTCAAGCAAAGGGAATTGTCTGAGGAGGACAGAGGAGACGAGTTGAATCAATAGAGCAAATACAAATAGACAAGTCGAGCGCACTGAAGAGAGTTTTTGGCTTGAATTCAAATCAAAAAGCAGTTAGCTTCACACCTCAGTGGGCCGAAAAGATGCGTCTGCCATATCGTAATAAGAAGATCACCCTTTGGGTGCTATTTGGCATTATTGTCGTCACCATGTTCCTATTCAAATGCACCGAATTGCGCCTATTCAAAGTGGATACCCCAAGCGGCATTGGGTCACACATGGTGCGCTTGGAGGTAAGCATAAACCTATACCTATACATATACACAACCACATGCCCCACACACATATAGATAAGGAAATCAACTCAAGTATATTTACAGTTGAGAGCATGTATTTGGCAACGAGTGCCTGGATGATAGATAAATCAAATTGTGGCAACTCGCAGTCGCTGCCCAGTGGCTCTCACTTTAACTCTCTTATTCCCTAGCTTATAGGACAGGACAGGACAGGACAGGACTAATTTCATGTTGACTGCACACGCTGACCTAACCGCAAGCCATGCAAAGTCATTGGGGAATTTTGTTTGGTTATCGGATGGCCGAACACCATTCTGTAAACATTAATCGTGCCACACATTTGGCCAATTGCTTGTTGCCATTGTTGTTGTTTCTTCTTATCGTTCTTTTTCTTGCCTTTGTTGCTCTTCAGATGATAGTGTGTGCATTATAGGCAAGCAATACTGTACGACACTCATTGATTTCGTTTTAAGCCCCTTTTGAAAATGTTTCCAAAACACCAATTTTCTAATTGCCCAGCTCAATAATTCATTCTGTTTGCGCCTTGTCGCACTCTCTTATCTTACCCCAAACAACACTCGGTCATCTGATAAGGCATTTCAATGTATGTACACATGAACAATCAGCTGGTTCTCTCCAACATATCGGATTAGTTTTTACACGCTGACTAAAGTGTGTGAGTGTGTGTGTGTGTGTGTGTGTGTGTGTGTGTGTGTGTGTGTGTGGCACAGATATCATCAGAATGATAACCAGCTGGGCAAATCTCAAAGCAATTCGTTTTGTTTTTGTTATTTTGAATTATAATTCAAATGCATACATACATACATACGTGCATGTATATTTCCCACAATGATTCAGCATTTTAAGCGGCTCGTATTATGGGCTTAGACTCTTGAGTTCAACACGCTTTACTCAAACACACACACACAGAGAGAGAGTTTTTAACTGTGTAGGAAAATCCTTTAAATTGACATTAATGCGACAGGCACGCCAAAGGTTAACGGGCTCCTGTTACCAACACACACACACACACACACACACAGCTGTCTATTTTTTAGTGTGTGCGTGCGTGTGTGTGACAATTCTTTTACCCCACGCAAATTTAGTTGGCATCAGCGTCACTGTTGCCTGTGGCGCCACCTTCCGTAACATTCTGAAAGTCAGCCATCCGCTCATCCTCATAATTATGATCATTATCATGATGGAAACACGTAATTTTTTTCCCAGCAACTTTTCTCTAATTTAATTTTTTCTTTTTCCTTTTATATATATATATATTTATTTTTTTTTTTTGCATTTTGCTTTCACCACCTTGCTGACGTGCCGTGCCGTAATGTATGCTATCCCTCGCAATGCCGCGTGTGCCGCAGAAATCCGTTGAAGATAACAATCATCGCGTCCATTTATACTATCGTGAGATGCCATTAATATTCATAGGCGGTGTGCCCAGATCTGGTACGACATTGATGCGCGCCATGTTGGATGCTCATCCCGATGTGCGGTAAGTTTGCAACAGCCTGTCTTATCCTTTAACACGTTACCAAACGCACACACACATGCATGGTGGGCAAACATTTCAATTTTCAAGCATAACAGCGAAAGTCAACAGGTCAGGTTAGCTCTTATAGCTGAATAGTTGCAGCCTTATAAACAAGCAACGTTTTGCTATTTTAATGCGTGAAACCCTTGAAATAAGTTTAGCGAGCCGATACAGATACTTTATCTTTAAGTTGATAATCTATGATTCTTGTTGTGTAAAGAGGAGCAAAAGCTGAGAATTTATAGCAAAACTTTCCACGCTCAACTTGCGAAGAAGCCTTTTCATTTATTCATAATTAATCTTTATTTATGAAGCCTTAAACCTGATACGCCTACCCAAAGTGTATCATGAGCATTTTATTCAACAAATCGATCCAATTATAATGATGTTTTATAACGAATCAATTTAAATATGAACAGGTGCACCGCATTCCAAAACCTCACCACAAGGGAAAATATTTCCTATTAACGTCGCTAATCGATAGAAGCACAAATGTTGTTGGGTATCTAACAAAACGTGCTTAGCTCATATGCGAAGCTTGTTTGCTATTATGTAAACATACATACATTTGTATACATATATGACATACATTGTAAATATGTGTATGAGATGATGGATGGGTCCATTTGGGTCTGCTAGACGCATGTCTGTGTGCATGTCTGTGGATTCCTGTCATACAACAATGAATTAGATTAGTTTTTCGTTACGCATGAGTAATTAGCCACGAATTTTTCGCCACTGACGTCCTGTCCAGTGCCATGAAAAAGCTCGCAGGAAAAACAGGAAATAAACGATAGAACAGAATATGTAAAAAGTAATAGAGAGGGCAGGGATTGTGGCGCTGGGCAAGGCTCAGTTGGTCGACTTTCGACTGCTTATTTTATTAACAATTTGCAGAGTTTTATTTTTTTTTAAATATTTTTTTTTTATCAGTTCAGTGGAGTCGCGTCGAGTCGCGTAGCTTTTGACTTGTGCTCCTTGGCGTTTTGGCTCATGGTTCGTAACTCCTGGCTCTTCTAGTTGCTGACAGCAGTCAGCGCCACTTTTTCTGATGGCTGCACAGCACAATTTCCGCTATTTAAAAACTTACTTCCGCTCCGCAAGTGGCAGGAATGCATATATATATATATATATATGTATAGTTAAACTTGTGCCAACAGCTAAACCTGCATACAACAGCACAAATACGTGTAGCCATTGTATCTGTGTGTATGTGTGAGTATGCATTCTTTTAGAGATAGAGAAGGTCCACTGCATTTTTACGCTGGCCTCGTTAGCTTTTGTTCCAACCGATTTGCATATAAACCACGCGCTTGTAATTGCTCAAAGATTATATATACCATATTTGTTAAGCTTTGCCGACTTTTGTCTCTAACTCGAGTTAGTCTAAAAACCATTGTTTTTCTCTCTTTCTGCGGGAGTTTATGACTCATTCATTTATATCCCCTACAATGTCATACAAATCTGTGCTTTTATTTGGAAAGCCAAAAAGCAAATGAACTGATTAAGAACGTATGAAAGTGATTAACTAGCTTTACTAGAATTCTATACTTAGTTAAGTTTCCAATGTATACATATAATCTTATGTTTGATGTCTTTTAAAATGATTGATCAACTTACAGTAGGATGCTGTTCAAATTCTAATAGAAGCATCCAAAGCGATTCGCCTAAAGAGTCCCTTTTAGAACAAGTCAACAAACTACACAAAATGAAAACTCTTTGACATTTCATACAAATCACAACTGATTTAGTAAACTTAAGCAACAATAAGTCAGTTAGTCAAAGTAAAACCAAGCACAAAGTAAATATGTTTGTGAATGCCCCAAAAAGTATGCTACAATTACATTGAGTATTTAAAGTTGCTCAAATTTAATATAAAATTGATTTGACATATGAGATAGTATGATTGCATGTTAATGCAAATGCAATTTATACAAAACTGTCATAACTAACGATTATCATAGTATATGGCCTGAAATGTAATTAGCATATTTGAAAATTAATTGCTTTTACATCATTTGAGTTGAGTTAAGTTGATTGGAGCCCACAAACAATTCTCATTAAACGATTTAATCGATTTCGCTTAAGTTTCACTGGCTTTTGATATGGACTCCTGCACAGTTTGAAGAACAGAGCAAACTTTAGCTAAAGTCAGAAATGCGCTAAACTTTTTCGCTAAAGAATTTCAACAAAAGATTTTTCAACTCTTAATTTGCAAATTAAATGACGTTGGCAAAGAAAAAGAAAGCAGCACAAAAAAAACGTAAAACAAGAGACAAAATCAACTTTGCTAGACAAAATGGTTTACAAAGTAAAGCTGGCAAGTTTGCGACCGCATTTAAGCCCGCTTCAGTCTTGGCCAAAAGCGCGACAAGCAATTTTGCGTTATTACAACGTTCCAATGTTCGTTGTCGTTTGGTCTGTTTGTACTTGACTGGAATGGAGGGGAGTGGAGTGGAGTGGTGTGTGTCAGGTGTATCCTGTTCCATTTAGTCGATTGCATTAGCAAAGGCCTGCAACAGCTGCAGCAGATGCCACAGACAACGGGCAGTAGGTAGATAGAGGAAGGAAGTCTGTTCAAATTCAGCTATGCGATATCAAACATCATTGTTGTTCACTGTTTTGTTGTTACATGGCTTCTCATGCTCAATTCCAACAGACTCACAACCAGCCTTTTATGCACACACCGTATACATTCCCATTCACATTTTACCTTCCCCTTTTGCATCCAAGCGGCATTTGCCTCACTCGCTTTTGTACCAACTGACTGTATGTCTCATCCATTTTAGCTGCGGGCAGGAGACGCGCGTCATTCCGCGCATTTTGCAGCTGCGCTCGCACTGGCTAAAGTCCGAGAAGGAATCGCTGCGCCTGAAGGAGGCGGGCATCACCAAGGAGGTCATGAACAGTGCCATCGCCCAGTTCTGTTTGGAAATCATTGCGAGACATGGCGAGCCGGCTGATCGCTTATGTAACAAGGACCCGCTAACGCTCAAAATGGGCTCCTATGTTATCGAGCTATTTCCCAATGTAAGCCACACACACACACACACACACACTGTGTGTATGTTTATTCACTTATTCACTTTTCTCGCTGTATCTTGTATATTCTGTTGCTTGCTTGCACGCAGGCAAAATTCCTATTCATGGTGCGCGATGGACGAGCAACGGTTCACTCGATTATATCCCGCAAGGTGACAATCACAGACTTTGATTTAACCAGCTATCGCCAGTGTATGCAGAAGTGGAATCGCGCCATCGAACTGATGCACGAACAGTGTCGCGATATTGGCAAAGGACGTTGCATGATGGTGAGTGCACAACATGAACAATAACATTTGCGATTGCAAGCTTAAGTCATTATGCATAACGAACGTTAATTTTCTTTTTAAAATATTAACTACCATGTGCGGCAAAGCAGTTTTTTAATAATCGCACGAGATATGCGTTGAAAAAAATTGTAATTAATAATGCATCGTTAAATCCTTGCATATTTAAGGGTTGTGTAACGTTTTTTTTTTTTTGATACGGCAGCGTAACCTAGCATCATCGAGTTTATTATGATACTTTGTTTTTCATTTAATATATTCTCAGTAACACAGAACAAAAAAGGGAAAAACTTTGTTTTGTTTTGTTTTGCGATGAATAAAATCAGCATTTTTAATACCAACAATATAGCAACTGGTCTCGTTGGGAAAACAATAAAAAAAAAACACACAGCACGAACATTATTTAAACGCATTTTTTGTTGCAGGTTTACTATGAGCAGCTGGTGCTGCATCCGGAGGAATGGATGCGTAAAATCCTAAAGTTCTTGGATGTACCATGGAACGATGCGGTATTGCATCATGAGGAGTTTATCAACAAGCCCAACGGTGTGCCGCTCTCGAAGTAAGTTAATCAATAACTATTGTTGCCATACGTTTGTATCCATGCCACATTTGTAGAGTGGAACGTTCGTCGGATCAGGTCATCAAACCGGTTAATCTTGAGGCACTCTCCAAGTGGGTGGGCCAAATACCTGGCGATGTGGTGCGCGACATGGCTGACATTGCGCCCATGCTTTCCGTGCTGGGCTATGATCCGTATGCGAATCCGCCGGACTACGGTAAGCCAGATGCATGGGTGCAGGACAATACATCTAAGGTATGTGTGCAACAAACAATCAAACAGACAGACAGACATACAGCCAGTCAAGCCAGATAGACACAGAGCCACCAAAAAAAAAACAAAAAAAAAACCCCCTCAAACTCTATCCCTCCGATACAAATGTATATACATATATATACATTTTCAACATGGCGCCCATCCCTTTTGTTGTCGTTTCAGTCAACATTCTGTGCAAGCATCTTCATTGTCATTTTTTTGTTAGCTTTTTTTTTTGGTGTAACCACCCACCCAGCCCCCAGAGTTGTAGTTGCAGCTATGCAGTTGCTGTTGTCGCTCTTCTGTTGGCTTCTGTCATTGCCATATTTTGCACGTTTGCTTTGTGGCTACGATTTCAGCATTGTTGGCCATATTCTCAGATACAATTCTTTTTCCCTTTTGTTGTTTTCTTCCCACATATGCCCTGCGAAAATTCAATTGGGTTAATGGGGTAGCATATTAAGGCTGTATATAAGACTTATGTATATAATCCTTTTAGTTCTTATATTTGTGTATTGTCAATACCTAATAAGCATGCCTTTTTTTTACAATAGGATATCTGTTTAGTCTGGCTGTTTTTGTTTTAAAAATGTTTTACTTGTTACACTTGATTTTGTATATGGTTTTGTTTCGTTTCGTTTCGTTTCGTTTGTTTGTTTCTTGCACTCGCCTTTATGCACTTTTTGTATTTCTTTATGTTATATTTGTTTTGTTTGTATTTTTATTTGTTTCAGCCACTTTAACATGCGTTGCTGCTATTGTTGAAGTCTGTTGTTGTTGTTTTAATGGTGGAAGCAATGCTTCCTGGGGCATACACACACACTGATACACACCGATACACATAAGAGGTTACATATGCATATGGCACAACCAAAACATATATATATATATATACATACATATCGATAGCCATGATAATGGCTCCAACCCTTGGGGCACTTAGATACACACATTGCTCTAGGGGCACATATTTAGTTACATATATATATAAATAGTGATACCAAAACATTTACACACACACACACTATATATATGACATTGCGAAATACGACGACAAATATGTGCTCCTCCATTGGCTGCTGCCTGTTGCAAAGTGTGTCGCCGCATTTTATACATTTCTGTTGCTAATTTAGTGAACAACAATTTTCCTGCTTTACCAAAAACAAATTAAAGCAAATGTTTCAACGTATGTGTAAATAACGTATACGTAATATAAACTAAATTCTCGTTACTGAAAAAAATATAAAAAAAAAAACAACATCAAGCGTGACCCACTTCAAAAAAGAAATGCTAAAATACTACAAAACTTTTATATAATTTCAAAGTATTTAAATATGCATTTCATTCAACAAACAATATTCGCCTGGGATCAACTAACGTTAGAAACAAGTTGGACAAAACTAAATGTGAATTATGCACATTTATTGCATATAGCTTTTAATATTCATACACACCCACACACACTCACATTTGAGTGTGGCAAATAATAATTTGAGCTGTAATATAGAAAAAGTTGACTTGGCTTAGTTAGAACTTTGCCTTTGCCACGATATGAGTTGAAACTAATAAATTACATGCAACTGTAGCTGCAACAGCCACAGTCTCGGGCACATCCCTATTTGAATCAAGTCCTGCACAGCTGCTGCGGCGCGTTAAATTAGCGGCTAATTAATTAGAGCAGCTCAACCCAGCCGAGTGTCGAGTTGAGTGCCTTGTCCGCCTTCTCCTTCCCTTCGCTTGTCAACTTGAAGCGGCCGACATTTTGCTGGAGGACTGCTCATAAATTAAAATTTGCAACCAACTGACAAGCGAACGCTACACTGCTTTCTACGGTTACATGGCTCTTAACGCTCTTCGCTCGCTGGATTGTGTCAGCTGCAGATGATTCAGGTGCAAACTCGTTGCGTTCGACTCCATTTTACTGCAACTTTGATTTTTTTTCTTCCATTTTTTTGCTATCTGCCTCTTTTGTGCAATTATTTTTTTTTTTATTTTGGCCAGGTCGACTGTCACAACTGTAGACAGACAGATAGCTCCGCGCGTGTGTGTGTGTGTGTGTGGTTGGGCGCCATATACTTGTATACACACGCACACACAGTAGGTAGTACATGTGTTTGTAGCATTTGCATTTGCAATTGAAATGCCAGCAACAGAAAGCCCAGGTAGCACATAAAACTGTGGGTGGTTGCGTTGCATGCAACACAGCGGCAAACGCAAACATGTCGCTCTGTCGTTTTGTCGTTCAACGGCAATTATAATCAATTGAACGGATGCCAACTTTATATGATGCGCGTAATTTATGTTAATTGCAAATATTTTAATAAATTGACGCTTTTTCCTCTTTTTATTTTTCTTCTGTGTCGTTTGCGTGACGGGTGGCTGGGTTTATTGGTCGGTTGGTCGCTTGAGTAGCAGGAGTTATGCAAGAGAGAATGATAAAATGAAATTAAATATTAATTGAACTAGCTGAATTGATGTAGGTGGCAATGACAACAATGCTGCTTAAATGCTCTCAACACGGTCAATTAGCTTTTGAACAAATGAATTGCAATCATTCAATTTGTTGAAAACATACGTATCTATGCGTGTGTGTGTGTGTGTGTATAGGTTTGGAAAAATATGCAGCTTAAAGCTAACTTCGGCAAAATATATTAGGTTTGTGGTAGAAGCATAAATAATTATGCCCAAAATATTTGCGATGCGTCGACGTCAACGATTTTACACTTAATGTTTGCAGCTGTTTGCATATGTGATGTATCTGCTGGGTGTGTTTTAGGCAACGGGTGCAATCTGCCCTTACAATGGCATTGGTTAATGTGCACATCATGCACAACAACAACAACAACAACAACAGCAGCAGCAACAACAACAGCAGCAGCAGCAGGAACTAATGACAGCTTATAAATAATGGAAGCAGCATGGTTCCAATTGCACAGAGTTCAAGCTGCGTATACGTTATATATGTATATACGTGTATTTTTATGATATGCAAGTACCATAAAGTCAGCCAGTACATATATATATAATCGTATATAAATGCGTTTACATGCAGACTAGTTATGTATATATATTGCAACCATAACTCATTTGTATTTATTTTTATATATATATTGTAAATTTCTATTGAATTTTGTATTCGATGCAGCTAAAAGCGGATCGCATTTTGTGGGAAAGTAAGGCAAAGCAGGTTCTGCAGATGGATACAAAGACCGATGATAACAACAACAACATCAACAATAATATGGATAATAATAAAAATAATGAGGATAATAATATTGATAACAACAATAGTAACAGCAATGCCAACAATAATAACAACAACAACAACATGTTTAATATCAATAATATAATACCAGAGCAACAGCAACAACAACAGGAGCAGCATCAGCAACAACATCCAGTGCATCAACAAAAGCAACAGGGGGCGGAGCTGGATATGGAACGGGAGCAATTGGAACAGGAGCAGGAGCAATCACATCTGCTGCACCGACAGCAACAGCAGCAAAGACAAAAACCAAAGGATGTCATAACGATAAAGCAGCTGCCGTCTAACTACAACAGCAACAGCAATGGCAACGGCAACGGCAACGGCAACATCAACAATGGCAAACGGTATGTCGGTGCACTGGAGGACACATGATATCCGCATATACCCATAAGATTACCGCGTGGCAAACATTGAGAAAACGGCACAATGACAACAGAACAACAACAACAGCAGCAGCAGCAGCAACAGCAACAATTTTAATAGCAACAGAAGGCCATCAAATGTTACCAACAAGAAGAGAACCAATTTCAAATTGTATTATCAAGAGTAAACAGATATATATTTATATGTATATGTGCATTTGTTGTTATGTGTTATGTGTAATGTAATATGCTTTCAACTGTTTTATGTTGTTTTGTGTTGAACTATGAACTAAGTACCAAAATTGAAGAATCGATTCAACAAGCTAATTTAGACACGATTGCCGCATCGAAGAAGACATACGATATATACAAACATACATATATACAATTACACTTATATAGTATATACAATACATAATGTATGTACACATAAGTTAGAGATGATTAGTATGTACCACCAATAAATGGAAAACCGAATTAAATGTAATCGTTGCAGAATGTTCGTTGCTGAGCTCCTCTTTAAAACTATTTCCCACACTATTGTTATAAACGAGTAATTAGTAAATTTACATATATATATATATATATTTAATTTTTATATAGCCTTTGGCCATTTTTAAAAAGGTTTTTATAAACGTTTTTTCTAGACTTGTGTCTGTCAAATATTGTTTATTACTCCTTTTTTTATTCCCCTCTACTCGTAAGTCACAATTGTAATTTAAAGTCTGTACAGTATGCATAAAAAATACTATCACAATTTTTTTTTTCACTTTTTTTCAATATATATAAGAATCATTAAATGAACTCTGTTCTGTGTTTTAATTACTTTTTGTTTTTTTTTTTTCATATATCCTGAATCTCGAGTTTTAAATATGCCATCTTTTTAAGGGCTAAAAGTCACACAGCTGCGAGCTCAAAGTATAATTTTAGAAATTCTTCTCAAATTTGATTTTTTTGCATGTGTGTTGATTTAAGTTTTTTAAACGTGCAATAGCTTTTAACTGATTTTAAAGCTGATTAAGCAAAACGATAAGAACATAACATACATAAACATTTTAAGAGCTTTTAACGTGAATAATTTAAATATACATAAATCGTTTGTGTGTAGACAAAACTAAATATAAAAAAAGAAATAAATGTGAACTTAAGCATTAAAATGTCAAAATCAAATACGAACATAGCCTATAAATAATAGTGTGAGTTTTTTTTTTTAATAACAATTTAATTTGCATATAATAAATTGACTGAATGTATTTTCGTGAATTATAATAACAATAACATAACATAACGTATAAATGTCTAATGTAAATTAAAGTTGTAATAGTTCAATACGAGTGTGTGTAAAACGTAAAATTAAACAATAAACTAAAAACAAAAAAACATCAGAACTACAAACACGCCTAGGCTTAAGTTCGTAAAGCTGTTAATGTTCTAGAGCTTAGTTAAATTTCTATAAAATCTGGTAAATGTTTTGCTTTCAACACTAACAAACACAAACACACACGTACATAACACTCCTGTCCGTCCCCCAATAGTGTGTGTGCGTGTGTGTGTGGGTGTGGGTGTGTTAAAAGCATGTTTGCACTTACAGTTAGTAGCTTTAGCCTCTAGCGTGTTTTTAAAAATTTACATTGTGTTTATTTTGCGTTTCGTTTTTGTTTTATGCGCATTGTTTGTTAAAAAGAATTGCTGACAATAAATGAATGAATGAAATGCAAAATGCATACACCAAAAAAGTAAAAATTAAAAGACGATAGCAAAAAATGTGAAATGTCAAAAGTATAGCCATCTGCTTCACTCTCATGGCATATATGCATTTAATGAGAAAACAGAATTTGGTCAAGCTATAATTAACTATAACTTATAATTTAAGCAACTATTTATGTGTGCATGGGCGAAACAAGTTATGTGAATGTAAATTTTCACTATTTATCTATTAGCTTTTTTGTTTTGGGGAAATTTTATGTTAAGTACTTTACCCAAACATTATATGTTGGCAGTTGCTGCAGGTAAAAACGAAAATAAAAAACCAATTATGATATAAGATAAATACGACTATGTATATAGCAGTTAAGTGAATTTTATTGTAATATGCGTGTAGTGGGAGGGGAAAAGGGGAAAGCAGCGTGCTTGCAGCTAACAGACAATCAAAGCTCAAAAAAACAAAAAAAAACAACAACAAATAATACGATGAATGTTTAGCTAATTTATATAATACCATATATGTTTATCAAAAATTGTGACTAAAGCTGTTTGCGTGCACACGCTGCAAGTTCCAACGAAATGTGAAAAGGCCAGCACAATTACAATACGAGAACACTGTCGAAAAAAAATCAAGTATTGGATTGTGTGTGGGTATATATTTAAATAAATACAAAGATACATACATTATAATAAAAATAACAATAACTTTAACATAAGCGAATTGTACAATATTTATTAATGACAACAAGCAAAAAAATGTAAGAAAAAATATATTAAATATATATATTATGGAAAATTTAAAAATAAAAACTAAATAAAAGTTAAACATACAAACTTATCAAGCTGCCTTTTCAGATATCTATATCTAAATGGATTAAGCTCTTAATGTTTACCTATTATCCATGTATTATATAATAACATAGTCCATACCTACACTTTTCTTATAACTACTTAGAGCTTAAAATGTGAAACAGTGTGAGCAACAAGAAATACTACTTAAATAATTTCATACAAAAGTATATAATTGCATGAGATGCGTTTAATCGTTATCAAATGTGGTAAGCGCTTACAAAGATGTTACCAACCACTCGAAGAAACTCGATGGGCTATCTAGTCGATCGCTTTTACCAATGGGACATCATTTAAAAAGTGAATGTTGCTTCTACCATCAAGAGTTGACAACGATCAACGTAACTAGACATCAGTACTCAAAGCAATATATGATCCCTTTAAAAGTAGCTATGACCATATTCCACAACCTCCATACTTACCTTCTTATCAAATATTCCCAGTAAACGGTAAAGGGCAACATTATTGTACGCTTTTTGAACTCAAAGAAAATATACCATCATCGAATATGATCAAGCTAGAGTGGTGAGTTTAGCCAATACAGCAACCAGGCGGTTGTCCATGCTGTATGCTTAGGCGCCACCGGATATCACCCAATTAAACCCAATAATTAGCATATTATTGCGACCCACAGCAGTGTTTCAACACAACCACACACTCACACACAACAACAAAATAGATTGTTCATAGATATGATGGTATAACACTTTAATTACTTGGTTATTGACGGATTGAGTTGGTTGTTTTCAATTTGGTGTTGTTGATGTTTTATTTGTAAGAAATGTACATTTCTTGTTTAATAAAAAAAAAGAGTGGTACTTTTCATGTTTGCTTCATTTTGAGTATTTTGAATAAGCTAATAATAACTATTTAGTTCATTCTTTTACTTTTATTAAAATTGTTTGGCTTTTGGTTTCTTTTTTTCTTGTTTGGTTTTGTTTAAATGTAGTTTTACGAAAAAATTTATTTATTTATTTATTCTTCTTCCTCCTCCTCTTCTTCTTCTTCCTCCTCCTCTTCTTCTTCCTCTTCTTCTTCCTCCTCTTCCTCCTCCTCTTCCTCTTCATCTTCCTCGGCCTCCTCGTCTTCCTCCTCGACGACCTCCTCCTCGACCTCATCTTCATCCTCAACGATGTCCTCATCGGCCTTGGCATCCTCCTCACCCTCGGGTGTCTCGGGCTCACCGGCCTTCTTGCCTGGTCGCTCGCCGAACCACTTTGGCAGTTTGGCTATACGATATTTCAATAAATATATCATTAACATCGTAAAAGAATTATTTTCAAATATTCTAAAGACAAAACAAAACACACAATATACAATAATAATAATATTGACATGGAAAACATGGCACGACAATGAGAAAAAAATGATGAATGTTTTTTTTTCCCCCCAAAAAAAATATAAAGAGTTTTGTTTTTTTTTTTTTGTATCCCTCGCTACAGTAATCACTGTCTATAGTACAATGCCAAGTGTCTGGTAGATGTTGGCAATTTACATACATTTTTGACGGCCGGTGTATTGTTCCTTCTTCTCGTTCCAGATCTTCTCGTTCGAGTCCTTGGTGATTGCATCCCAGCCCTGTATTCCAAATGTGTGTTGTGCGTTTGTGTATGTTTGTATTTAAGATTATTATGACGAATGTGACGAAACAGTACGAAACAGTACACGCAAGTACAGTTGACAATAATAAAATAATATAGTATACATAGAACATAGAAAGAAATAAAAGAGATAAAACGTTAAGTGTGATATCGTTAGCAACACTGTATGTTTTTTTGTGTTCTTTTGGCCCCCAACTACATTGTCTTCTAACACTAACTTACTAGCTCATTGACTGACTGGCTGAATGAAGATTTGGGTCACTTTGGCGGTGATTTTGTAAACATTAAACATAGTATGTATGCGCAGGTACGAATAGTACAGAATAGTACAAAAAAAAACACACACATGTATGTATGCGTTTGGGTGTGTGAAGACATTGAAGTTCGAATAGAGAATGCGCTCTTACATTTTGTGCGCTGAGTAAACCTTTCCTGTTTCTCTTGCCATGTCTTTTCTAAGTTTTCCGCGTACACCGTATTATAGCCCTATATATTATATGTGGATGGAGCACATGGAGAGAGAAAAATACAAAAGAAACAAGCCCATCGTTTTGCTACAGTTTCTGAGAACAAGTACAACCCGCGGCCAGGCAATGTGGCTCAATGCGTTGGCTACCCGAATACTTACACCCTCGAAGAGCTTCTTCTTGTCGTCATATGAGCGGGTATCCACACGTCTCTCATATTTGGAGGCGACTTGAATCTTGGGCTGTAAACCAAATGAGAGAATATCGTCAGCTCTGAAGTATGCATGAATAGTAAGCAGGTGTGTAAGCACTTACCGGGTATTTGCCGGTCAAGGCTTCTGGGTCGAGACCCTTCTTCAAGGCTTTGTGCCTGAGCTGTTGCTTCTGTCTTTCCTTCAGCTCTTTCAACTATAAGCACAACTAGTATTAATATCTGGAAAACAAAAAAAGAACTGGGGCAGAAGGGAGCACTTACATCGTAGTCCTGACGTTTCTGCCTTTCTTCCAAGTCATACTTCTCAGTTTCCAATTTGACGATGAGCTCCCACAGTTCCTGGGCCTTCTCACGCAGCTTCTGCTCGCCAAAGCCTTCGATAGCGAGGGGCTTAATGCGGAACGACAACGAGATCTTCTTCTCCTCCTCCAATTGTTCCTTAGTCTTGTTACGTTCCATGGCGGCCGATGACAGTCCCAACTATACGCGTGCAATTTTCGATTGTTTTTTCCATTTTAAAATACAACACATTTCGTTGTGTGTGTGTGTTTTGTTTTTTTGTATGTGTGTGCGAGTATTTTTTTTTTTTTTTTGTGTAAGGGGGTTGCAGGTTACGGTGGTACGTGTGGAACAGGTACGGTTTTAGAGTAAAAGACATGTATTGCAAATGATAGATTAGCAAGATTGTAGTGTGTGTGTGTGTGTGAGTTTGTTTTTTTTGTTGTGTAAAATGAGTTAAGAAATTTAAATGACAACGAACGGATACGAATCGAAGAGAGTACAGTACGAAATGGATATTCAAGTTGAGGGTAACGGAAACAGAAACGGAATCGGAAACGGAAACGACGAAAATACGAGAATGGTTTGGGGAAGTGTATCAGTAGGCTGCATTTATGGAATTTAATATAATTACCACGCCTGTCTCCTTCTTGGCAATGGTGAAGTTGGGTCCCTTCTTGTCCTTGTCCTTCATGGCCTGCAACATGGCTTGACGCTTCTTCTCGGCCTCCTCGAGACGCATGCGCTTCTCTTCGATTTCACGCTGCTTCTTCTCTTCAGCCTCGCGGACACGACGCTCTTCCTCCTCCTTCTTGCGCTGGGCCATCTTTTGCTCCTCTTCGGCACGGGTGACCTTGCGCTTGGCCTGCTTCTCCTTCAGTTTCTTCAGCTCATCCTCCTCCTTGGATCTCTGTTTGCGCCATTCGCTGATATATTCTTTCAGCTGTTCATCGAGATCGGAGCGCTTCTGGTCCTGACGCTTGATGAACTCTGGATCGCCCTCACCTCTGCACGGCACACCAAGAAAAGACCAAGCAAATTAGTAAATGCCTCAACAAACCACATAAAAGTTTAGGCTCTCTAAACTAACTAAGCTCTACGAACTAGTATATCTATGTAGTTGAGTATTTGCTTTTGTTTTTATGCCTACAAATAAATTACATTGATTGCAAATTGCTATTTACTTGTTTTATTGTTTTTATTCGTTTTTTTTTTTTCGTTCTCTCTGCTAAACTAGTAAGTTCTAGTACTTACATACATACATATGTACAAAAATAGCTAAATGGTAAATAATATGCATACTATGCTTGTGGTATGGGTTACAAACTTAATAAGCATTAGATCAAATATATTATGTATATATTGTGTTAATTCAAATAGCAATAGTATCAAACTATTCGTTGTTTAGACTACACTATGAATAGAAAAATATGGTCCAATGCAAGAACATATCAAATCAATTTGATAAATATCATCCGAGTCTATATACACACAAAAGTACATAACCTATAGTTAGGTCTAGGAAACGTATGTATGTGGTGAGTATTGCATACAAATGGTAAGTTTGGTGAGTTGGGTGAGTATTCGTTTCGATTAGCATTCAGTATGGTTAGACATACAGACATACATACATACAAATATAGTAATTAAGTAAAATAACTTTAAATATATATATATATATATATATTTAGATTGAAAATGACGCAGCTTATAATATCACTTAGATGTTTTAGTACGTGTTAGAGTTTACATATCATTTTTGTACACATTTCGTATGGCATAAACTTACTCGGCTGGTGTCTGAGGTGGTTTTCTATACGTGAGGCAAACATGGAGGTGGTTTTGTGTTTCAAAAATTGTTTGGTTTTATTTATAGTTTGGCACAAATTCACGATGAAGTACGCAAAAACACGTGTTGGGTTTGTTGAGAGAGATTTGTTTTGTTTGTTTTTGATATTGATTTTGGTTTTTTTTTTTATTTTTACATGTAACAAAAAGATTTATTTGTTTTGTTTTGTTTTGGTTTTTGATTTTTTTTTTATACAAGCAAAAAAAAACATCGTTGAAAAGAAAGAGAAAAACATTTTTTGTTTAAAAAAAAATTATTGAAAAACAATTATTGATGTTGCAACGAAACGTAAACAATAAATTAATGGTAAGTACGTATTTGTAGTTTGTTGTTTGTTTGTTGTTTTCTGGCATGTTGTTGTTGTAAATTTGTAAATTCTATAAACTAAATTCCAAGCAACGAACTGTAAGCTATTTATACACATGTTCCAAACTCAAAACTGTTAACTGAAAACTGAAAACTTAAAACTGGAACTGGTGCTGGTCACAAATGAATGTTGTTGTTGTTGTTTTTTCTGATTATTATTATTATTGTTGTCGGAGCATACAAAAAATAAACAATTTTGCTGTGCTTTGTACATAGTCAATGGAAAGGTTTGTTTTTTTTTTTTTAACAGTATTGTTTTTGTTTGTTTTTTTTGTTTTTATATATATTTTTTGAAAATGATATACGAGCAACGAAGTGTTGAACTTAATGTTGACTAGGATAGATTTGGTTTGCAAACATTCCGGATTTTTTTTTTTTTTGTTTTTTCATACTATTCGGGGCTGCACACATATTCATTCCATGTTGATGTTGTTTTTGTATTCGTAAGATTAA
This sequence comes from Scaptomyza caliginosa, assembly GCA_035044725.1. NCBI lineage: Eukaryota > Metazoa > Arthropoda > Insecta > Diptera > Drosophilidae > Scaptomyza > Scaptomyza caliginosa. The sequence goes on from JAWNNR010000325.1 coordinate 361,489, forward strand.
AGCTATAGTAATTTTGAAAAGTTCTGAATGATTTCGATTGGCTAATGAAACGAAATAATTAAAGCAGCGACCGAGCTGCTCTAAAACTGATTATATCACTATGTTTATACATATTTTTCTACATATTATCGATTGATATTATGATTTCAATATATTTATAACGCAATTCATTACTTACTTCCTGTAATAAGAAAGAGAAACAGAGAAATGGGGAGAAAGAGAGGGAGAGAGAGAGAGAGAAAAACAAATGTGATTTAGAATTTTCCATGTCTTAAATTCGTAGTTGGTTGAACAAGAAGCCAGGCCAGCGATAGGCGAAATTTTACTTTTGCGTTTTGATTTAGATATTTTTTTATTTTTGTTTTTTACTTAGAAATTTTGAATGGTTTTATTCATTTTTATCAAATTTTTTTGAGGACAAGGGAAAAAAGACATGTTACGAGTACGAGTACGAATACAAATACGAATACAATACATATACAAATACATATATATAATAATTTTTGTTTTTTATATGGAAATAAATACTCTATTTTATTGGGGTTTGGTTGGGTTTGGTATTGGGTTTGGGTTTGGTATGGGTTGGTTCAATTTAATATAGTTGGGATACACATAAATACAGCTTGATATATGTACATAACGGTTTGCCAATACTATGTTTGTTTGGAATTTTGAATTTACTCAGATGTTTGGGATGTGTATGTGTGTGTGTTATAATTTTGAAAACAATTAAGGAAACCATTTAGTATTTTGATATGGTGTGGTTTGGTTTGGTTTGGTTCGGTTTGGTTTGCTTGCTAAACATGATGTCATTGCTTGTTGTGGTGGATATGTAGTATGTATGTGTGTGAGTAGAAAAGATTTGTTCAAATTGATGATAAGGATATAAGACATAAAGTACAACAACATTGAAAACAAAAAACGTAAAACAAAAACAAAAGGAAAAATAATATAAGGGAATATGTATATATATATATATATAAATACAATATACAAAATGATAATTTGGAATCAAATCAAAATTATAAATTATTTACAGACAAACAAAACAGAAAATTTGCATGGGATCATTTTCGCGTTTGCACATTGACATATATATATATTTTTATATTTATTTTTATAGTTGTTTCTTTTTTTTTTGCGTATTTTTTCTTTGCATAACAAATAGAAAACGAGGACATATACAAATATAAACTACACACATATAGAACAATTATAAACATAATAAAAAACACCAATCGAGTCTTTAGCTGCTCAGTTTGGCCACAAAAACTACTTACGTCTCCTCTCTGGTCTCCTCGACAACCTCCTCCTCCTCGGAACTGCTGGCGTGTTCGTAATTAAACGATTACGTGTATGGTTTTGTGCAAAAAACAATATCACAGTAAAGGTGCATTTTGGTTCGAGTTTTGTTTTGTTTTTTATATAGTTTTTTTTTTTTTTGGTTGATGTATGTGCAAAATAGTTGTACGAGTACGGGATCAAGTACGAGTTGTTGTTGATGTTTTCAAGTTGTTTTTTTTTTTTTTTTGTTATTGAGTTCAAGAGAAACAAAACGACAACATTAGCAGTTGATTGAAACATTTTTTGGTTTTGGTAGATTTTTTTTTTGTTTTTGGTATGAGGGTAGATCATTATGGTTCCACAGGTTATAGTTTGTATTGGATATCGGTATCGGTTTTGGGTTCGGGTCCAGGATAAGGTAATTGGTGATGAACATAGAAAATATGTAAAAGGAATACAAATCAAACATGTGCCATAAAAGAAGGCAAAAAAAAAAAATAACTATTTATAACTGTAAATAAAAACCCAGTGTCTCAAAAACGTACACACACACAACGACAAAAACTAGAAAATATTGTGCATGGTGTATGTTCATGTGTGTGTGTGTGTGTGTGTTTGTGTTAAAGTTAATTAAATTGTATTCAAAATTAAAACTAACAATATACATATTGCATTGAGAAAACTATTAACTCGCCAACTTGTTGGGCGTATTCATTTATTGATTATCTTAAATATCATCTGCAGAGTTTGTTTAATTTTTTTTTTTTTTTGTAACCAAAGGGAGCACATTTGAACTTACTACTGAACTTGAACTGAATTTGAAGTTTACTTTTATCATAGTAATAATAAACGCTGCTTGTCGTATACTTAATATTGCTGCTGTTGCCTGCCCAGAAGTTGTACTTACGTGTATTCCTCATCGTCGGACATGGTTACGGTTTAGGATTGAAAAACCTATAAGCAAAGGAAGAAACGTATTAGTGAAAGTCACGGCACACACTTCACTGTCACAGTCACAGTCACAGTCACAGTTACTGTTCACGGTTTGTAATGTTTACGAATGTTTGCTAATTGTCAATTGCAGCAGAGCTGACAGCAGCACTAGCAACAAAAAACAACAACAACAACAAATTGGCTTAAATAAAAATAGCAACAGCCTCCTTCTCCTATTGTTAGTGTTGTTATTATTGTTGCTTTCGCCTTGATATCGCTCTATATTTAGACATCACTTATTTATACAGGGCAGTATCTGTGTCTGTACATATGTATATCTGTATATATATATATAGATGTTTAAATATATGTTTCTGTGACCATATGCTGTCATAAGACACACACACACACACATACACACAGATTTATCTTTATTTTTATATAGCCGGCGACAATGTTGTATCAGATCATAAATTGTCTGAATCTTACAAAATTTGGTTATTTAATTTTATCTAGTACTCTTTCCACTCTCTCTTTCTCTCTTTAGCTAGCTGCTGGTGTATATGTATATGCATATATATATATACATTTTTAGTATATACATATATATAAATATATACATGTGTATATTTGTGTGTTTCTGCTGAGATCTTTCGTGTGAAATGCTTTAGCTTTCGAGCTAACAGTTAAAAATAGATGCGCGTATTGAATTTCGCTGACGGCAGCCGAATGTATAGGAAAAAGCCCAAAGAGCTTTTACCCGATGACTTTCGATCGCGAATCGTTGAGATTTGTACCTTGGCACTAAATCAAAGGCACTGCACAATTTTGAACCAAACCCAAGACTCAGCTAAACTCAACTGACAACCAAATGTCAAAAAGTTACGAGCATGTGTCAAAATCTCTGACAGCCAAATGCATTTATGAGCGGGTGCAAAATCGTATTCGTATGTGTGTGTGTATGCATTTTTTGGCGATACTAAATTGGGTCAGAATAATATATTGACATCGACGCTTTTAACTGATTTATCTGCTATCAATAAGAGCAAGTATAAAATAGTTTTTGGTATACAACGCGTATACTTAATAAGAAAATTGTCATTGTTATTAGCCTTGCTTTTGCTTTTTGAATTAAGCCAAGGATAAGGCTGAAGTTTTGATACTTTTTGGTGGAAATGCAGGCAAATATCTATGCAGTTTAATAATACATAAAACTAAGATTTGACTTCTCTGAAGATTTGCTTAATTACTTGTTTTTACTTGTTTTACTCTCTGTGCTGCCTTCGCTTTCGTAACGATCTTTTTCAATACTAAAAATCTTTGCTTTTTTGCCAACATATTGAAGAGATTTGGAAACTAGAGCACAGTGGGAATATTACGTTTTCGTTCTGTGCACTAAATATAGAAAAGAATTTCCAGCACCGATTTGGATATCTCAGATTTGATTGCGAGAGTATATATATATATATATATATATCTCTTTGTAAGTGTATGTGTGTGTAGCAGATGTGCGTGGGGCTCTTAGCAAGTGTGTGTGTGCGTGTGTGTGGGTGTTTGCTTAGCGCAACTTGTGCTTTCTTTCGCCTGCGCAGTCTCTACTTGTATCTGTATCTGTATCTGTGAACGTGTTCGTGTTGACCGTTTCGCCAAGGTAAGAACCATACACTGCCAGATAGACACACACACACACACACACACACACGTACACGCATAAGCTCACACAGCTTATTTTTAAAAATTTTCGAAAAAAAAAATAATACAAAAAAAAATTCCTTTTAGCTTTTATATCGGTGAGATCATATAACACTTGGCTCTCAGAGCGCTCTCATTTTGAGTTAGTTCGATTTCTGTTTCTAGTTTTTTCGTATTCCTGCTTGTTGCTGTTGCTGCTGCTGCTGCTGTTGCTGCTGCTGCTGCTGTATTGTTGTTGCTGATGTTGCTGATGTTGTTGTTGTAGTTGTCGCCGTTGTTATACGCCCTAGGGCAATTATTTATAGTCTTTTGCAGGCATTGAACAAAAAAAATTGGTACAAAAAAATTTAGAACAGAAAAAAAAAATATTATACGAATATTGAGAAATCCAATAAGGAAATCGTTTCGCTTGTTGTTCCTTTTACTTTAAACACACTGCGTTCTTAAATTGTTTCTTTTGTTTGTGGTGCTTTTTCACTTTTTCAAAAAAAATTGTATAAAAAAATCAAAAAAAAAATATACTTTCTAAAATACACAAGATTACATAAGAACAATTTGTATGCATTTGTTTGTGCTTGTTCTTCTTGTTTTGTTTCTTTTTTCATCATATTTTTGAGTTTCTTATGCGTTTTATAAGTTCAACTTGCAAGGATTTTGAGTTTAAATGCGTTAAAGATTTTTCTTATCTTTTTTTTTTTTATAAGTTTATTTGTTCATTTTTTTTTTTATGATTTGTTCGATAACTTTGTCATAATTTGTAGCTTTCTTGGCTTTTTTTTTATTTTTTATATTTTGGCTGCAGGCAACGGCCAGACACTTGGCCAACTTACTTAGGGAAAAAGAAACAAATTGAACTCTCAACTAAAGTCCGAGCAGCTGACGTCGTAGGAGCGAATGCTGCGGTTCGACTAAACAGACTGACGATCCAAAGCGATGCTACACGTTATGTTAAAGAATTTTTGTTCAGCTTGCGGAAAATGAAAAGCATTTCCCACCACTACAAACGCATGCTTGCTGCACACACACACACAAAGACTACAGACGCACACATGCCAAGTATAAAAAAAAAATATATATATAATACATATATATACAGACGCCATTAAACGAACGGGCGTGAAAAGGCGCGCTATATGCCGGTCCACTGGCGATGCCCATAAGACCGATGGCCAACAAGTGGCGCTGCGATGGAAGGGGACAGCGTCAAGAAAGGTGTGTGTGTGTGTGTGTGTGTGTGCAGACACACACACAACGACAACATTAGGCGACCACGCAATTGAGCTAGAAAAATGCTTGGCAACCATTACGCGCAGGAGCGCATAGTTATGCATGGACTGGCGACTCGAGCCGTTGGATGAGACGTGGCGTAGCGTGGGCGGCAATCGAATGTGCGTGTGTGTTTTAGTTGGTGTGTGTGCTTGGCTGGCTGGCAGCAGTAACAATTTCAGGTGGGATGCCTGCCTGCCGCCTGTCCCGCCAGCCGCCCACATCCGCTGCTGGCTGAAACATAAACTTTTTGAATAAACAAAACGCAGCCCCCCACACACACACACACACACACTGAAACAGAGCGAAACAGAGATTTCCATAACGAATACATCCAATTGGCTATGTGCTGCATACGTGTATATAGCCAGATCGTGCCATATAGCGCCTCTATGCGTTGGCGTTTAAGTTGTTTTTGGAATCAAATATCGTTGAACATAAATTTCACAGCCATTAAATTGTTACCATACTATATATATTCTGTCTATATATATTTAAAAAGCACACTTACACATAACTAGGCTAACGTTTAGACTTGTGCATAGTTTAGAATGAATTTTGTTTGAATTACGTGCAAATACTTTTAAATATTTAGATCAAATCCATAGATATCAAAATATATTAACAAAAAAAAAACAAAACGTTGCAGCATTGCGACATCTTTTGGCCACAATGCATGGCCCTTAAGGCCCATATGTATCTCGATGATTTAGCAGCAATCGCATTTAACAATCAGGCATACATTTGTCTTGTTCTATATAGTATATACATTTGAGATACACCTCTATATATGTATATATATATATATATGTATGCTGACGTCGATGTTGGCTGCCAAATAGCCGGCCTTAGTGCACATCGGCCGACTGTCTATATGTCTGCCTATTAAATCGATCTATTCGTCATTGTTCTGCTTTTGATTTGAATTGAATTTGTTTTCGCTTTGTTTTTATTCACTGTTTTTTTTTTTTTGTTGGCTTTACAAATGAGTTGTTAAATTTTGCATTGAAATTCTAAAATAATTGCATGAAAAATCATAAGGACAAGTCATTATCCCTTTAAGTATAAAATCTCATACGTTAAGTTGAAAAATTCTTAACATAAATTTAAAAAAAAAAAACTTTAAAGTTTAATATAAAAAGTATTTAATTCATACAAGGAACAAAGATTGCCTTTTTGTGCTTTTTATAAGAATTTAAAAAACAGTTTTAAATAAACCTGCCATGCGGTATTTAGAATGACTTTTACTTCATTTACCCAATATTGAACAAGTTAGATGACTCAAATCTGAGAATAGCCATCTGAAGATATCTTTAGCCCCAGATTTACAACGTTCACTTTATATTTTTATGTATGTGAATGAGTCTTTAAAAAATCTTAAAGATGCTGACTTAACTTAAACCTTTTAATATTTTTAATAATTTGAAATAAGCTTGATCTGCCTGTGGCTTGGAAAAACTTATTTTTTCAAAACCAAGCCTATAGCTTTTATACAACCCGACAAATTGAGAAACAAACGGACGGAAAGACAGCCAGGTTTACGGATATGGCTTTATAAATTTGAATGTATATAAAAACTTCGATGTATAATACCTTGATCCTAGTTTTTATTCATCAATATAGACAATTAAGCTCTATAAGTAAACATCAGACAGGTATTTTTGATATATAACAATAATCATACTCGTATGTATTGTATTAATCGAGTTGTTTCGTTTTGTTTTGTTTCGCATTTCATGGCACTGGGTAAAGTATCTGCTTATTGCTTAAATTTAGAATCTGTATCTCTAGCTCTACACACACAATCATATTAACACACATACATATTTGTAGATAGATAGATTTATAAATACAAATGTAGTATGCAAGTCGCATGGATATACAGTCAAATTTACAACGAAACAAACAAAAAAAATAAACGTAATTCAACTGCAGCAGATGGTCAAAAACCTAGTTAAAAAGTTAGCTTGGCTATTGCCTTTGACCCATTTGAATTTTCTATGGAAGTTAGTCTTATAAATATATTTATTCAAAGTAACATGCCTGCAATTATACTTATATCAATTTCAAACTAGGCGTGTGTGTGTGTTTGTATGTAAATATGGCATATGCCAATTTTTGGGGCCGCCGAACATTAAAAACTTTGAACTTAGAGAGACCAAGCCAAATATTTCAACAATCTGTTTGTACATACATATGTACCAGATACATTTACTACACACACACACACGTACAAGCATTCAACTAAATTTCAATTTGCATCATCTTTAACATCAACAAAATCAAGGAAAACAAATAGCAATGTTTCGGGTATTGTGCTATTTTTGGGTCTACCGTGTGGGCGAAAATGCGCTCGGAACGCCTTCGGCTGTGTTCGGTTTTGAAAATCTATCAATATATAGGATTTGAAATACATATAAACATGCATATATATATAGGTCTTTAATCTGGTCAACGATATTGTGTTTTAATAAATGTTCATGTGGAGTGATATTAAATTTATTAATAATCATTATTGCTATAATCTATTCTAAAATATTTTCACAAAAAAATCTTGCTTGAAAGAAATATCTTCTAAGTCATGAATAAACTAATTTTTTATTTGATAAACGACCAACAAATTTAAATAAAAATATTATACCATAGTATTGCAAGCTTAACTTAAGAACAAAACATCTTAAAATAAGCTAGAAATATTATTTGTAGCAATGTTAGATGTATATTCAAAACAAATTTTCAAAATTACACGTTCTAAGCTTTAATAAGAATATTATTTTGCACTAGAAATACATTTTTTTTTCTGATTCGTTCTTTAACACTTTCATAATACTTAATATTGAATGAAGTTCTGTATTTAAACAATTGGTATTGGTGTTTAAATTCTTGTTTTCATAAATCTTAGCGGTGTTTTAGCAAAACCAAACATATTTTGTAACAAACAAACAGCTCGCCGTGCGCCAAATTTAGAATATATATATATGTATACAAATATATATATATATATATTTTTTTTCTATACATACGTAAAACATTTGATTTAAAAATAAGTTCAACCAATTTGAAGCGAAACGAAAAACAGCACAATATAAAGTATTTAAGAATGAAATCATAGACAACAAGCATAATGAGACTAAAGCCATGGTTTGTGGAATAGGCCACTTTAAGCCGTTAAATATACATCGGAAACTATCCCAACGTAGGCATTAATTAATATTTGTAACAGTTTTTATTATATGGCTTAAGTTTTGACCAATTCTTGTCTACTGTTCATTGAATTTTTTTCAGCCCTTGTAACTTAATGTTACTAACGTTCTTAAAAATAATAAGTTTTACCAAAGTCAGCCCTGCAATTGTTTCAATTTTATTTTAACTATATATAATCCATGTCATTTGTTTATTATTCAATGATCTTTTGACTGTTCTCAACTTCTATTCTTTGAAAAAATGTTCCTTAGAAAAATAAAATGTCACAAAAATAGTTTGATACAAACATATATAGTTTATAGATGCTAGAAGTACTTAAACAACAAAATATGTTGGGCAATAAACAAATTGTATTATTTTAATACTGTTCGGCACACCTGTTTTTTAGCATATATGTATTGTAAGTATACAAATTCAATATGGAAATTTCCAGATTACTTAATGGATGCTATCAAACTACATAAATATGCTAACACAAATTGATATTGGCAACTCTAATATAACATATATTGGCACTCTATAAGTGTATGTTTGAAAATAACAACAACAAAAGAAGTAGAAAACAACGAAAACCCTTTAAACAGTCTGTATTATTATCAGTATGTGCATTGGTAACGGCCCGTCTAAGCTTGTTGTTTTTTTTTCTGTTCGATAGTTGCCATATCAATATCGGCTAATTGTAATTTAACAATGTATCGCAACTATTGTCAAATTACGATTGTTGCAAACTTATCGGCTGGCCACCACAGTATTTGTTCGATAGTTCTACAGCTCGATTTGCCAATTTTAAAGAACAACGAAATAAGATAACTTTATACTCACAAACATATACATAAATACGTATGTACGTTTGATTCAACGTTTGTTGTTGTTAAATGCGTTGTTTCACATTAACTGAGCTGTTCTTTTGTTTACCGCAGTGACGCAGCGAGGCGTGCCTCCGTTCTCCCACCCCGTCCCGCTCTCTTTCTCTCTTTAAGCAACGTTTTGTTCCTGTCTGACTAACGACGCATTAAAGTGCCACTAAAGTTATTGAAAATTTGTGTGACGTGTTAAACGTAAACATGGCCAGCGAGCCAGAGAATAAGCCACCCATTCTGCACATTCTGGTCGTTGGCTTCCATCACAAATTGGGCTGTCAGGTGGAGTTCTCGCATCCGCCACTAATTGCCGGCTCGACTGGTCGCAATGAATGCCCGTCCGGCTGGAAGTATTTACCAACGCTTGCCCTACCAGATGGCTCGCACAATTTCATGGAGGATACGGTCTTCTTTAACTTACCTAGCTTATTTGAACCGGCCGAAAGTATCTATGGCGTTTCCTGCTATCGTCAAATACCTGTGGAGAAGCTGAAAATACGCACCGCTGACGTCACACGGAGCACCGTACAAAAATCTGTGTGCATATTGGCACGCCTGCCCATCTATGGCTATATTGAAGTGAAACTCTCGCTCATTGCCGATGCGTTCTTCGACCAGGGCGACTTTAGCTGCACCGAGCTACTGGTAAAGGCCTATCAGCAGCTAAATGCTTGTCTGCTCGACGAGGAGACACGCCGTCCGCTACGTCACTTTCATGTGGGACTCTCGCTGCGCGAGATTGTGCTGCACTGGCGACACAAGACGCTCATACTGTTTAAGCTGTTGTTGCTCCAACGGCGTGTCGTCTGCTTTGGCTCACCGGTGCGAGGCATGTGCGTTTTAATATTGGGCATGGCCTCGTTGGTGCCACGTTTGCTGGAAAAAGGGTTTCAGGAGGTGGCTTGTGTGCGCACCTCACGGCCGCTCTCACCTATGCCCGACTTTACGGACTCCTTGCAGCGCGAGGCGGAGGTGGAAGAAACTGAAGCTGAGACGGATACTGAAGCTGTGGTTGCGCTTGCAGCTGTGGCTGAACCAGACGTTTTGCCGGAGGTGGAGGATTTGACACTAGTTTCTTCGGCTGCTTCCGCAGGATCACAGTGTTGCAATAGCAGTGGCAACACCTCACCCCAATCAACACAAAACTCACAGTCGCAGGACTCCAGCTGTCCGACCACAACGCCTACACACCACCATGATCTACAGCGTGTTGACTCAACGGAAAGTGGTACCAGTGCTGGCGGTAGCAAGCGTAACGGACGCAGCAGCTCATTAACGCGCGAGGCGAGCGTTGATACATTGGCCTGTAAGTATAGATTAGCTCCTACATGCTATAGATACAAGTGCATGCTTATATGTATCTTTGATTGTCTTTGGCAGCAAATCTTGCCGCACTGTGCGCCATCAATCCGGACGAATATCGAGCACCTGTAAGCATCTTTGCCAGCGGAAATTTGTGCCTGCCATATTTGTCGCTGCCATACATGGATCTGCTCAGCGATCCGATGGTGCTCTCCTATATCATTGGCACCTCCAATGTGCTGTTTCAGCAGAAACGTCAACTGGCTGATGTGCTCGTTGATATCGAGTCGGCCAATTTGGATGCACACGATCCGGAATTACGGCGACAGCTGGTGCTTAGCACCGAGGATTTGCGCTACATGGACTTTATACTGAAGCACGTTCAAACGCCCAAAGAGGATGCTGAGGGCAGCGAATATTGGATACGCGAACAGTTCCAGGGCTATATACTGGCTCTTCTACGCACCGCAGTTGCGCCAGGTCCGTTGATCCTAATGACCGTCTCGTTCGTAATTGACTTTTCAATTTTATTGTGCAGATGTCAAAGACAATGATCATTTTAATCCACACTTTATGAGCGCCTTCAAGCGTACTCAGTGCTATCAGGAGTGGTTTGATGTGCGACCAGAACCCGATTTTTTCGATGCTCTGCCAGCTGGTCATCCATTTGCGGGCACGCTCTCTGTGGCGGACATGAAGCTGAAATTGGCGCAGTATGTGCAAAACGCTTTTAATACATAAACTATTATAATATTTAATTTTTGTTTCGACAGAACTATGCAAAATAGCGAAAGCGGTCGAAAGATTAACCAAGCAGTTAATAACACCAGCCGTGCCGTTGGTGGCGCCATCTCACAGGCCAAAGGAGCCTTTTCCAGTTGGTGGTCGTCCATAACGACAGCGCCCGCTAACAGTACAGGCAACGCTGCCTCGGGCTCTGGTTCTGTCGGCAGTGACAGCAGTCATAGCCACATTGACGAGGGCATTGATGGTGCGGCGGCCGTGCAACAGCCGTCTGAGATCTCAGTCACATTCCAAAATCACAAGGACGAAGCGGAGCTAGATGTAAACGGCGTCAGCATACACATGGCTAGTCAGATAAGCGAAGAGGAGAGTCTCGAGGAAGCGCTCGAATCAAATGGTAACTCGCCGCAAAAGCAGCAACATGCGCAGGGCATTGTTGAGATTGGCAGAGAAGCTGAGCTGCTAGACAAGATCAGCGAGGAGCATGCAATGCCGGCAACAGCAACCAATCAAACTCAATCTCAAACACTGCGTGCCGGATGTGGCGGTGATCTAGCCCTCTCCACTGGCAATGCGTCCGCTGTCGAGTGCAGCAATGGCGATGTTTTTATTGTTTAAACAGCAATCGCACAAAAGCGAAAAAACAAGCAACTAAGCCACCAGCAGCACCGCACACATACACTCACTGTATAAATTAACCTTAGTTATACTATATACCTACGTACATACATACTTATTTATTTAGTACAACAAGCAAGTTGTTTCTGTTTATTTGTCGATGTGTTAGTTTATACGTACTTTCTGTTTCACATTACTCAAATTGGCCAAAAATTATCTTATTATTATTATGTGTATGTATGTGAATTTTGTATTTATAAAAGAACCCTTTCACACCCACTCCCGCACCAAGAAATATTATGTGTCCCCATATACATATGTATATGTAACAGTACAATGTAAAGCTAAAGCTTAACCTAAACCTTAACCGTACCAAGTGCAATTTAAAACGAATGTAATCCAAATATTTGATCCGTGTGGCAATTACTAAGGCGAGAACCCAAAGCTAGCAATTGTAGCTCTATCTCACTCTCTCTCATAATTGATACATATAAATATATATATATATATTTAAATAGAGTATTTCATAGTCATGGGAGCCACTATAAGCAGCCGTTCAGTCCGACTATTTCTGTACCTGTGTGTACATTTCATGTTAAAGGCTGTTCACAGACTCCAACTTGAAATCACTCAATGCAAGAATTTAGACATTTATCGTAATATACTTATAACCAACAATGTAATTAATTCATTTGTACGTTTCCTCATGCAAATCAAACAGTTAATGAATTGAATAAATTATAAAACTTACTATATACGTCTTCTTAATGGGTCAAGAAGGTCAAGGGGAAAGGAAGTTGCAACTACAAAAGACTAGTTCCGATGCAGAATACCAAAACTATTCCCTCCATTGACAGGTTAATCCAAAAAGTCGTTAAGAAAATTGTTCAATAAGGCAGATATTTATTCTTATCTAAGTTTTCCAGATCGTGTTTAAAACAATTCTTAATCAACCCAATTTAGTTCCCTGCCTGTTTAAGATTAAAACAAGATTTTCATAGTAGTATTTTCAATTTATTGATAAGACAATTGAATATGACAATTTATTTGCAAATACACATTACATAAATATGAACATATAAAATCCTTAATTATTATTCAATTGTTTTGTGTTTAGTAAGGGCCGCATTCAGTAGATCCTCAAAAGAAGGTTGCTGCTGAACACTCGCCAGCTCCTGTTGAAAATTTGCCAATTTAGCATCGTTTTGAGCAATGATTGCATTAAACTGTTTGAGCTGCTCATCGGCGTGTGCCAGCTTTTGCTGGTATTTCTCCAGAAAGGTGCGTCTGTTGCGCAAACGTTCCTCCTGATCCCGTTCGGCAGCGCTGAGAAAATCTTCATTCTGCTGTCTTTTGTTGGCCAAACGATCGTTAAGCTCCTGCTGTTGCTGCTTCAGTTGCTCGATTAGTGCGTTAAGTTCAAAGCTGCGCTCATCCAATTGTTGCTGTTGCTCTGCCCAGTTGGATCTCTTGGACTTGTAGGTGTGATGCAGCTGCGCTATTTGTTGCTCGTATAATTGAATCTGCTTGTTAATGTTATTCAGCTGCACTTCAAGGTTAAGATTCTGTAGTGATAGCTCGTTTCTATGCTGCTCCAGCTGTCGGTGACGCTCCTCGTGCTGGGCGCCACGCTGCTCTAACAGTGCGGCTAGCTTGGTCAGACGCCGATTGCGCGCCTGAATGTCCGAGTGTAATGGCGGCAGCGGCAATACCAGCTCCAGTTTATCCTTCTCACTTGCGCTGCATATGTCCGAATCGCAGCCAATGTCCTGCGCATGTCTGTTAAACTTCTCCACTTGGTCGAGTAGCTGCTTCTTAGCGCGTGCCATGCGCACCTGCTGATCGTAGCCACGCTCGGTGAACTCACGTATTTGCCGCTTATAGAATTGCTCCTCGTTCTCCAGGTCGCTCAGCATCACTTTCATGCGCTGCAACTGTTCGGCCGTGTACTTTTGTTTGTTGATTTCATGATGCAGCTGTTGCAACTCCTTGCGCAACAATTTAATCCTTTTTGCATCGTGTTTAATACATCCGCACAGCTGTTCAATCTTCTCCTGATGCTCCTTGGTTCGTGTTTGTGTGCTTATGAGCTGCTCTTCAAGATGCTGATCTTGGGCAATTAACTGCTGTAGATGCTTCAAATTGTTGGAGCTGGGCAAATGCAGCTGCTTCTCCAGATGCAGCAGCTCATTTTGCAGTCGAGCTATGTCCGCATCCAAGGATTCCGTATCGGGCAAGTCACATAGGCTCTTCACAATTTGATCGCTAACCTCACGCTTGAATACTGCATAATCATCGCCCTTCTGCTTGTCCCACATCGCAAAACAGTCGGCCGTCGTGGTAAAAAGCAACTGGATTGTCTCCTCGTTAAGCAACACTGAGTTGCTGACCTGTGTATTGGACAAGGCCATGGAATCGAGGGTGTTTTGCACAATTGTCGGCTGTTCGCTAGTTTCTACAAATGGAAACTCCTCCTCTTGACCGGCAGCCTGCTGCTGTTTGGCTGGTGAAACTGGGGCAAAGTCCTTGAGAAAGTCGAGCATGACAATGACATGGCCAAACGAATGCTGTGTGGTGGGCGTCATTAACCAGGACTTGTTGACCTGATACGGATAGTTGATCTTGTGCAAGGCGCTTGTTATATCCTCCACATGGTTACTGCCCACACTGATGCGACTGCCCCAAATGAATTGAAAAAAGAAATTGACAATGCCCACAAACTGTTTCATTGTCATTTGGCGCAGTGCAGTGCCTCCGCGGCTAAAAAATTCACTGGAAAAGCCCGGCAGCATAGCGGTCTGATTCATTTCATCCAGATACTCGGCAATTAGCTGCGACTGCTCCTGCACCCACTTTTTGTCCGTATGCAGCACCACGGGTCGCTCCACAGAGCCTGCCTGGCGATGCCGCAGAGGTGTTGTGCTGTTTCTAGCGCCATTGGCCAAACTACGTTTAGTTGGAGGCGGCAGACCATTGCGAAGCGGCGTGCCACGATCACGATCCTGTGTAAGGCGCGACTGCGCCTGCCAGTTACTGTGGAGTAATTGGCTTGGCTTGTTAGATGCTGCTGACGTGCTGCGCTGCGTCCTAAGTTGCCAGGGAAAACGACAATTGTCATATTAAATGCATACAAGGTATAAATAAGCTAGCGTTCGTCTTGCCTTGTTTGGCGTTTATTCAAAATGCCGCCATCTTCCCGGGCGTCATCATGGAACTCGGAGGTACGCCGTGGCTGATACATTGCTCAATACCAATACAATAACAAGCAATATTGTCGTTCTGTGAATTACTTTAATAATCTCCAGACATTTGAAAACACAACATGCAATTAAAAACAATGCACACAATCATAATACAATTTTGGCTTCACCAAGCCACTGAATAATATTTTGAATGGTATCGATTTATAAGGCTATCGATAAGTTGTTCAGTGTTGATCTACAGGGCTGCAGCTGATAATGTTCTTAAAAAAATACCACCAAGATATTTCCAATAGATGGCGCGCTTTTCAATTGAGATACCAAAAAGACCAAACCCAAAACAAAAAAAATACATGTCTTCACGAAATTTCTTCGTTTATTCCAACATATTAATTTATTTTAATTATTGTTTCACAATAATCATGCTATATGAATTACATTAGTTTATAATTATTATTATTATTTTAATTAAATATCGATCACATTTCCTTTCAGAACGTCTCATCTTTCCCTGTTCGCTTCACGTAACGCACAAACAATAATATTTAGATACATTATATTACATTATTTTCAATACATACAATTACACAAATATGTTCCACTTAGATTATTTTTACAATCAAAAAAAAAAAAAAACAAAAAAACCAGCGATTAACTTATGCATATTAGCAGAGGCAATAATAAATACGGATTTTTTTCTGTGGTTTCCGGGTGGTGCGCTAAACAACAAAATCAAAAAATCCCACTAATATTACGAAAAAAAATAGATGTATATGTTTAAAACAATAGAGCGAGATTTGCAAAAATCAAATCAACGCTAATACTTTAAATTGTATTATTTAAAAAAAAAATTAAATAGGCCAACATTATGACTATTTAAATTTAGCTGTTTAGAAGGAAAACTGCGCACTATGAAAACAAAAGACAAAAAAAAAGTATATGAAATTCCGATATTGTTTGGTTTTTAAGTTGTACACATTATTATATATATGCACTTGGCTGCCCTATTTTGAAGAAGCTTATTTGTATGTGTATAATATTGTCCTAAAAGCCTTAAAATATACAATTATGTAGCGTCCTGCCATGCGGCTTACCAGGCCAGACCGCCAAAAATTTACAATATACTCGTACATAATATCTTGGTAGGAGCAAAGGAACACAAGCAAAAGCCATGTGAAAGCTACAAAAAAGTAAGGTTTTAATCCTCAGTTTAAACATTCGAAATATTATTAAAATATTTGCATGGGTCTCTTGTCTTATTGTTTTGGTTTTTGCATTTAGTCGTGTGTTATCTATTGAATTCTTGAGTGTTTGTATGTGTGTGTGTTTGAGTTTTTTGTGTGGTGTATAGTGTGTACGTACAATTTCTATGTATGTAAGTTAGAATAAAGGTACATTACAGTTCTTTGTATTGCGTTGCTGTATCTGCAATTTCATAACATTCACAATTTGCTTTATCCTATTGCGTGCTAACTAAGAGACTGGACGCCATCAAAAAAACGATGCGGCGCCACAGCTGTAGATAGATTAGTTAAGTGAATTATATTGCTTAGTTGGGCGCATTCAGTGTATCCAAATTGGAGCCATATTGTTTGTTCACCGACATGGTAAAGAGCCACGCCACAGCCAACAAGCTGCTGCCCAGCAGATCACCCAGCGCAGTCAGATAGGGTATAGCCGAGTTATCCGGATCAATCTTCCATTTCCACATGGCGTGCACAATGATGTGCGCAATGTAGAGCAGCAGCATTACCTAAGGAACAACATGGTTGGTTAAGCGTGTTTCCAAAGCGATGTACTCAATAGCAACTAACCTGTATCAAACTGGCCAATAGATAGGATAGCATAAACACCCACGTAACAGTCGTTGCACTCATGTTTATATAATCGGCCGCAAAGATGAACGCAATGTTGCCGGGTATGGACATGGCAATAAGTATGCGAGCCGTTTTAGCATATGGCACTATAAAAATGA
The DNA here is from genome assembly GCA_035044725.1 of Scaptomyza caliginosa. Taxonomy (NCBI): domain Eukaryota; kingdom Metazoa; phylum Arthropoda; class Insecta; order Diptera; family Drosophilidae; genus Scaptomyza; species Scaptomyza caliginosa. The sequence goes on from JAWNNR010000325.1 coordinate 378,567, forward strand.
ACAATAAAACGATTATTAAAGATTTATTGATTGTGCATTTTGTTTTAGCAACTTACCGCCTTTGAAGAGTGCTCGCCAGGGCCACTCAACAATTTTCGTATGCGGTGGTATAATGCCAATAATTGAGCTTTGATGCAGCATCGTTGATATCTTACTGGCCTGCACTGACACCAGATTGCCGCCAATTCCATTAATGATCGGCTGAAAGACGACAAAACCATTGAAAACCTCAACGGCCGCATCCAATACAAGACCACCAAGACTGCACAAAAAGAAAATAATTTCAAATTAAATTAATAACATTAAACGTTTAAATGAGAATTCATACTATAGTTTATTTATAACAAGGTATTTAAAAAGGCATTGCCCATGCATATTAATATGCCAAGTGTCTATAAATAAACTGAGCTAAGCCAAAACTGGGCCTCGCTGACCGTCACGCAGCGAGTCAAGGACACAATATTAACAATGGCCAATGGCTTAGCTATGGCCGACCGTCGTTGCTTTAAAGCAACAACAAAAACGATCAATCAAACAAATGTGTTGCCCAATTTGGCACAAAACACACAAAAACAACATGGACATGAAATGGCACAAAAACGTGAAACTGAAGTATAGAAATAGAAGCGCTCAAATTATTGCTTATCATGGCCCAATTCAGGCAGCACTTTCCAAGTGCACTTAATCAGGCTTTAACTCAGACAGATCTGCGCCGCGAGTCGAGTTGGCAAGACGGCCAGAGTTAGACCTTACCCGCTAATGCAAAGCGCTGACAGCACTGGCACCCAACCGCTCTTTAACACCGGCCGCGTATATTCGTTCTTGAGCACAATGGCAACCCACATGGGCAGCAGCACCAGATAGCAGGTAACCACAATGAAAGTGATCCACAGATGAGTCTCTGCGAAAAGGTGAAAAGCAGAATAGAAAACAAATGTTCGAGTTGCAGTGCAGTGTTTGGTGACATACTTATATGCTCATAGAGCAGCGAGGCAATAAACGATAGCAAACTGATGGACACAACATCACCAATGGAGGCAGCTAGTGGCGTTGCCAGATTATCAGGATTAAGGCGATACTTTTGCGAGAATAGAATGACAGCAACCAGAACAAAATCTGCAAGAAGAATGTCATTAGTATTGCATCCAACTAATTGTAATTAAAGACTTACCGAGCACAAAACACGACGATGTTGCCGTAAACATAGCCGATGCAGTCAACAGCATCACATTCTCAAAGATGAAATCACCGGTCATAGTCGCACCCACACTGGTGGCAAACATGGCCACCAGAAATGAGGCAACCGTGGCCTGCACTTGCACCAATGCAATGTTACCGACAATCATGCGCACCACATTCGAACGCGACGTCATGTTGCCCAAATTGACCTGTGTGGAGAGACGCGAGGCGAGGCACATGTCCAGATTACCCTTCAGTCCAAGCAGCGCCGGCACCAATATAAACAATTCGCTTACATTCTTGAAGACATACCATTTCTGCAAGCCAAAAATAAAACACACAAAATTAGTCAAAAATCTTGCGTCTTTGTTGTCCGAGTTGTGCTGCCCAAATTGGTTATAACGGCTTAAAGCCGATTTTATTCAAGCTTAGAGCAGAATTTTTGAGATTTAAGTTTAATTAGCAGGCAAATAAATATTTATTATTATTATGTGCTGAAAGTTGACTAAAGCTGCTTTAATTACAACTCATACTAAGCCCTCGTCGTAGCAACAATGAATCAATTGAAATGACTCTCGAAACGGAAGTTAGTAAACAGTTCGTACATAGGGTACAAAGGATTTGAGATGACAATCAAATTTGAAACCAATTAAGCTAACAATGTTTCTATACAAGTGATTTGATAATAAATTGTACGTCTGGGTTTTTCATTCTTCTTGTTGAACCTAATCAATAAACCCTATTAAAGTGTGGCGCACGTAAACCCGATTAAAATTATTGTCTACATGCGGTGCTCATGCAGTATCTAATCGAAATGTTTGTTTTATTCTTCAAAGGATTTGTTCCAATCGAAACGAAAGTAATGTTTTGATTTGTTCTGGACAATTAAGAATAATACAATTTCAAGTGCCAGGTTTTTCTTGCCGTTGTTGTTGTTGTGACACGAATGGCGTGTCTGTGTTGTCTTTTGTGCTTGATGTGCGTCAGATTTTGTCTTTTTTTTAATTCTCTCCCACCGACTTGTGTGTTTGTCTAATTTGAATTGGATGAGTCAAGAGTGGGTGTAGGGTTGGTGTTAGGGTTAGGGTTAGGGTAATCATCATCATTAGATTTTACAATTTAATTTGCGTGTCATTTTAATTGTCCGCACCTCTCGTTTATCTACATCTTGACAATGTCAATGAGGCATTTTATGCGATTATGGCGCAATGCTCTTGCAACAAAGTACCGAACCGAACCGAACCGAACCAGCGAACCAGTTAAATATAACTCATTAGCCAGCCCACGTGAATTTTCGATCAAAAATTATCATTGCCGGCAATTACTTAAGGCATTATGAAAATATGCATTATTATTACCTCGACGCGTCCAAGTACAATGCCCGCTCCGATGGTGCCAATGCCGGCTAGGAAGAACGGTATGGAGACCTGCAACAATATGGTTGTCCATTTCTCCTGCTGGATGCCTGGGCGGTTTAGTGCCAATTTCTCCTCGGAGCTGCCATTGATGCCGGCAATGCTGGATGCGTCTGCTGCAAGGGCGCCGGAACTGCTGTTGCCGCCATGACCGCCGCCGCCACCGCTTCCACTTCCGCCGCCGCCCGCCGCACCAGGATCCGGTTCAGAGGATGCTATAGACGTCGTGATGATTGAGCTTAGTGAACCAGTTGTTGAATGTGGTAGGCCGGACAACTTCTCATTGTCGGGGTCTGTGCAACACAAGCCAGGCATATTTGTTTGAGGTGTGTGTGTGTGTGTGTGTGTGTGTGTGTGGGGAAGAAACAGATATATAGGGAGACAAAAAAAAAAGAGATGCAGTTAGTAAGGACATTTCATTATCAAACATATATTTGTATCTGTAAAGGTATGTGGCATGCAACTAGAGTCAAAAGCGTGCAATTAGCAAGATAATTAATTAACATTATCATATACAAAAAGTATTTATAAGTATAATACTCTCTAAGCCAGAAGAAGTAATAAAGCATGATTATTGTTGCTGTTGCTTTTCGTTTTACTTTTTTTTATTTTGGCCTAAACAAGTTTTTAGCCGCTGTTGTTGTTGTTTAATATATTACAAATCGTTCGTCCATAAAACAAAAAAGACGAATAAGAGAAAAAGAGAGACAACAAACAACAGCGCAGACAAGAAAACAAACAAACGAACAGCTAGAACAACATTAATAAATAGCATGCAATAATTAATAAAGACTTTATGTGTTTATCATCATATAATAAACATGCATACGATTTGCGATTGTGCGATTATAAAATAAGACAATATAATAAAAGCTTGGGCGCAAAACCTTTTTGCTTCTTCTTCTTTTTTTAATTGATGCTCATTTCAATTTTCGTGTTTGTTTGTTTGAAATTCTCATCACACAATCTATGGGTTAGTGTAAAGGTATGGATGTGATTTCAAGGATTCTGATATCTCGTGTTTTCCAACTAATTCAAAGGTAATAAGAACTTGAGCTTAATACTATTAATACTATTACTAAAAGTTATAAGTTAAATGCTTTTGTATGTACAAAGATCAAAAAAAGTTAAGGTAAACAAGATTCGAATAAAATAAGGCGATTAAGAGAGAAAGAGAGCGTAGGAGCAAGAGAAAGAGCTAGATACTCAGGTACAAGAATTAGAGACGGGGCAACAGTACAGTTCAGCAATGTAAATTTAACGTTATCGTTATCGATAACATAACCATTACCATTGGAATAAGTGATCTAATAACCGTTATTTAGCATGATGATTGGAATGCTGTTGCTGTCTCTGTTCGTTGTCACTAACTCACCGTTTCCATTGTAAATGGTAAATAACTTGTATTTATCATCGATGGCCCCATCAAGCGGTGTTGTTGTGGTCATTGTTGACAATTGTTGTTGGTATGTTGGTGGCGTGGCATATGATGAGGACGTTGTTGATGATGTGTTATTGTTGTTGTTGTTGTTGTTGTTGGTGTTATTGTTGTTGTTGTTGCTACTGGTGATCGCATTAATGTTGATGGTTGTGGAATTGGGTGGCACGACGACACCATCATCAGCCCCAAAATCGGCAGCATCATTGTGTGCGGCATAGGAGGAAAGTCGTCGCACATTCAGCGGTGACAGCGATGCTTTCTGTCGCTGCTTCAGCTCATTTGGTATGTGTATGATGGATGTGGGGCTGGGCGGTGTGTGGAATGTGTCAAGCGTGTTGCCGGATGCTTGCTGTGCATTATTGGCTGTATTCTGATTGTGTTGCACGTCTGGCGTCTGCGGTTCGTTTGGTTGCGACATTTTTGCATTGGTCGTGTGGGTGTGTCGGTGTGTGTGTGTGGGTGTGTGTGGGTGTGTGTGTGGCTTGGCTTTTTATGCGTGCGTAGCCAAAATTGTGTCTGTGTATTGGTTGTTGTGAGTATTCTTCTCAGTTGCACAATGGAAATACATTAATTTAACTAATATTCAAACTAAATTTCCTCTTGCCTATTAAAATATATATATATATATATGTATATGTATAACATGTATGGAATTAACACAAAAAAAGAATCACACGCAAATACTTGCAACTAATTAGGTTGCAATGATATATATGCGTATGTCTATTAAGGTTTTTGTTTTTGCCTCAACGTTTTGGCATATTTGCCATTTGCTTAAGAGGTTCTCGATTGGAACTATCACTGAACAAAATCTAAATATCACACAATTTGATTGACTTTTCTTTTGTATTTGTTTTTTTTTTCTTTTAGGTTTTTAATAAATAAAATAATAAGTTATAGATGGAATGTGAGTTGTTTATTTGCGTTTCTTTCCTTTCAACTGACTAACAAGAAAAAATTTGTTAAGAGGAAATATATAAATTAAATTTAAAAAAAACAAAAAAAATTGTATTTTGAAAACGAAACCCAAAGTCCTTTGGTTTACATTGTATGCGTATATGTGTAGGTGTGTGTGTGTGTGTGTAAGTATAATGTGTCCAGTTCGTTGTTGTTGTTGTGGTGCGTCCTGTTCTTCGAGGCGGGTGGATGATGGCGGGATGATTTCTTTGAGGGGGGGAGGGCTGTGTGGACAGAGCTTTAGTCACCGGACCGTTGATATGGCTGCAAGCAAGCAAGCAACAATATACAAAATATTGTTGTTCTTGTTGTAGTATTTGAATTCATTATCTTAATTGTATGTAGAATTATATATAAAAAAAAATCACAAGTCTAAAAAATGTTGCAGTTACGGAAATCAATGAACATATTAACCAAAAAAAATAAAAACAAAGGTTCAACGGCAATACTTTTGCTTTAGGTTTTGCACTTCCGCACACAAACTAAACTAACTAACTAAAAATCGAAATCTAGCAGAAAGCGCTTACATTTTCTATTAAAATTGTGTGTTTTTTTATTATTTTATTTGCTGGGAAGTTAGGGACCTGTTTTTGTGCGTGTTTCGCTTTGAAGCAAGTTTAACGTCCCACGCATTTTGCATTTGCATTAATCAAAACATTTAACAGCGCATTGAAAAACCAACCAGTTTCGGCCAACCAAATGTGTGCTAAAGTAAAAGAAAGAAGAAACAAAAAAAACAAAAAACTGCTGCAGCTGCAAGCAAACAAACTGGCAACCTAGCAATGCAACCAAAACAACAAATCGAAACAAGGCTTTGCAGCGTGTGGCGTTTCTATTTGTATTTTTAATTTTTTTCAAGTTTATGAACTCTTGACAAGTTATAAGACGATTTGATTTCAGACACACACAACGTTGCGACAACAAACAAATAAGCAGCTAACTGAAATAGCCAGAATTCGAAACTCGGTCAGATTTGCGTTGTTAATACAATTTCCGAAAATTATAACATAATCTAATCAGTTTAAAGTCAGCTTATATGATGAATGGCAATGGGTAATAACTTTGGGTTAACATTATTATTATTCACGTGCATTTAACCACTTGAGTTTTAGTAAATACAACTCTTGAATTGTTAAATGTCAGTAGTAAAAAATGGTATTGAATGAATAGCGAACGATAAGCAAAAGTACCCAAGATAAACCAAAAAATCCTTAAAAAAAAAAAAATATTTCACAATCGCTTTGTTTTTCTATATACATATGTCCTAGCTTTTGTGTGTGTGTGTGTGATTGTGTTGTGGCACACTCGAGTGCGATAATATTTCAATTTGTGTGTTTTAAGTACGTTTATCGCCTTTCGAGTTCCTTATCACTCAAGCGCTTGGCTGACAAGCCATTCAAAATGAAAAAAACATTGAAGTGACAACCCTGGCACTAGCCACGGGACATTCATTCAGGCCACATTCATGGCTATTTGTTTTTTTTTTCTTTTTCTTTTGATTATCAAAACATTGATATAAAATCGTAAAATATTGCGCTGATTTGTACACACAATTGGTTTGCCCTTTTTCTTATTGTAGTTATTAAATACTTAACAACAAGTATACGCCCCCCATAGCACAAACAGCTTTTTCTGTTAAAGACAGCTGTGAAAAGACAATGACGATTTAGCATTCAAGTTCAAAGTCAATATATGCTGACTGTGTAACGAACTAAACGCTAAAACTAAACTAAAAACTTAAACAAATGGCTGACCGCAGTTGCTTTGTTGTTTTCAATTGAAACAGTTTCGCTTTTTTTTTTCTTCTTTCAAATGCGGAACTACTGTTTTTTTTTGCGATGACTATTGACAATTTGTGTAATTATCTTTTCGACTTTAATTGACTGCCAAACGATCTCAGCGCATATAAATGCAATGTGTTCCTAAAAAAAAACACACACACAAAAGTGCCATAAAAAAATCGTTATTATCTTTTACTATCTGCAGCCAAGTATATAAATATACTCGCGTACGTATGGTTGGTAGGTGGTGTAGTAGTTAAGCTAATGGATTTGTTAATGGCTGTTAATTGTTATAACTTTGTCAGTCGATTGTTTAATCTATACTAATACCCTGCAATCGTTTAGGACTTAAGGGCTTTACTCATATATAAAAGGCGATAATTTCTCAATTAAATTTATTAACATCAAACAAATCACAATGCTATGGAAATGAATCAAAGAACATAACTATTCTGAACATAAACTCTCAAAAGCCATATATAATTTTCGAGTGCAAAGAGATTTGATCATTTTCGTCACGTCAATACGTATATCTCTAAATAAAAATAAAGCAAAAAAAAATAAAATAACAACAAATATAAATATCAATCGAAAATTCAGTTGGCATTTGTGCATTATATGTTTAACACCTGCACCGATTAGATTTCAAATTATTGCAAATGGGCAACGAACAGAACGAAACACACTTTGCGAAAAAATTCTAGGAATTTAACACAATATATTTGAACAGTGGCTTTAATGTGTTAATCAGATATTTGGCAAATATAAAAAGATGCAAATGCTAACGATTGGGCAAAGGATGGAATAAAACTACCAAAAAAAAGTTGAAAAGTGTTTTTTTGTCTGAACAAATCAAGCTATATGTTTAAGTTGAGGAAACGTATCGTCGCACCGTTGACATTAATTTGCAAAACGTGAGCTAAATGTGCGCCGACGCCAGCTAATTTCGATTTATATCCATTTACTGTGATTAAACTAAACCATTGTTGTCGTCGTCGTTGTTAGCTAAAATTCGTCTATTTGCTAAGGCACTATAGCTTTAGCTACATATAAGTGCATAGTTCCCAGGCCTTAATTAAACGGTTTCTTTTTTTTTTTTGTTTTGAATTGCAATTCATCTTGTCGCGCCTTAATTTATGAACAACAAAAAAGCGCGCGCGTGCGTGAAACTCTTTAACATTTAAATCACTTGAGTTGAGTTGAAAACTGCATAAATTAGACAAATTAAATATCCTTCCTCCAGCATGATCATTGACAATGTATTCATACTATTTAATAAGTAAATGAAATTGAAACTGATTATACGCATATGACAAAACAATCAACGAGCTGTCACAGTTAAAGCGTAGCAAGTGGCGGGTGTGTGTGTGTGTGTGTGGGGATGGGGATGGGGAGGGTAAACATTTGAAACGTGTGACCAACATGTTGGCTACGTAACATTTCATTGATATAAAACCTGCACATATGCAAATTTAAATACTCGAAACACGTGAAGCTGGGCCATCTCGATTGCTTGCTTTGAGTTCACAGTTGAGTTGAGTGAAACATACATATGTATATATATAGGCGCCAACTAATTTGAATAAACATGCATACATATATATGTATATATATATATATATATATATCAATTAGCATTTGCATTTGATGTAAACGAACTTTTAATAATGTTCATGTTAAATGTGTTTATCATGTTAGAAAATTGTAAGCAATTGTGGCTCAAACAATTGATTGACTATAGCCTGCATTTGGTTTAGACAAAAATGACAGATATGCTAATTGCTTTATATACATTGACATAATAATAATAATAATAATTGTTATGCTCATATTAGTCTTGACACCTTGCAAACCAACAAAAAAAACAACAAATTTTTCTATTAAAATATATATATACAATGTTTGCATATACAATTTTGATTCACTTAGGTTAATTGCAGTTTATTTGACAGCAAGTTTTTGACTGATGCGTGTATTTATTTATGATTATATATATATGAAAAAAAAAACTGTTGCTGAGGCGTTTCGAATGACGCAGGTGAAATCGCATGGATTCTGAGCCATGGACACTGTTATTATTATTAAATATTGTATGGCATGATTTATTTATAGAGCCAACATCATGGCGATTTTAATGAATGAAACGATGATGGTAACAATAAGAGAAACAGAACTGAACCCAAAACAAACAGTTATTTACGTCATCGGCCTGAGAAAAAAAGGTGTCAAATGCAACAAGTCGGCGTCTTAAACAATTTATGCATAAGTCAAATGTTTTGGAACTGAAACTGAAACTGGAACTGTAACGAATGTCATTCAACTTGGCAAAAAGCCACAAAATAAAACAATATCCATACCAAATTGCACATAAATTAATAAATTCATATATACAAACATATAAACAAACAGCCAAAAATGAATGTAATAAAATACAAGAAAAGCATCTTATATGTAGGATCATCAATCCATATTGGTCTATCTATAGATATATAAATATATATATTTTAAAACTATGATCTCATATATGTTCAAACTAAGAGTTCTTTGTTCGACAGTCTGTTTAATCTTTGGCTATGACGCTTGCAATACGTCTGTTTTTAAGATATCTGTGAGAGAGGTAAGAACAACTGTTAATCTAATCACAGCTTATCAGTCACAATGATCCAATCGTTTGTTGCAATGAAACTGTGGCCATAAATGCATCTTTTGGTCTTTGGCACTTTGATTTCAATGCACGAAAATAGAAAGAAAAATAAATAATATAACTCAAGTGTAAATCCCAACGAACAGTCAAAGATTAAAGGCCACTTAATTGTTTAGATTGTTAGCCGTTAGCCTTTAGAGAGCACACTGAATGGGCCTGGTTAATAGTAAAGCTTAGGCCTTATTAGCGTCACGCAGCAGTTAAACAAAGAAAATAAAATACTTATAATAATGCAAAATTGCACACAAAGCCAAAAGAGCTTTGTGTAAATGTTGTGATTTAGTTTTTTGTACTAACTGTTGTTTTAAGTTGGCACAACTGCTGAAAACTCTCAATCAAATGCTTGAATTGAATATAACTAAGACTTGCTAATACCCTATAATCCAAAGGCATTGCCAGCTTCAAGCAACAATACAAAAAGAGCCAAAGTTGAAAGGCTGCAGACAATTGGGTTTTGGGTAATTGTAAGTAAGCATAGAACTTGAGTAATTAACACAGGCAAGGCTTAGTTAACATAACCCCTTCGCCTGCCCAAATCCCCCTTCATTTGTAGTATGGTCAGCACGATAATAATTCAACTTGAATACAATTTGACCGTGAAAACGAAATGCCAGCAACATAAATGAATTATTATTATTTTTCGTTTGTTTCTTGTACAAATTATTAATTAAATGCTTTGTTTATGTTGTTTGTTAGCTGCTTTTTGATTTTGTATGCCAAAAGGGCAGAAACCGCTTTAGGCCGCGCCAACTGTGAATGTTAAGGTTGCATTTTAAAAAATGTATTAATTTGTATTGTTTTCTTTGTTTTAATAGCAACTGCGAACTTCTTATGTTTAAGCACTTTAATTGCCTATTTTTTTGTGATTATTTATAGTTTATAGCATGCGAATTGGCTGCGGGCATTTAGAATTGTTTTATAGTTTGGTTTTGGTTTTGGTTTTGATTTATTGTATATTTTTCTACAAGTTCAAGTTGCAATAGTTTTGTTTTGTTTGGCTTAACTTAAGGTCAAAACTAATTTAAAAACAACGAAGGTAAGATTTTTGTATATAAAACCAGCAAATTGTGTGAAATACAAGTTCTAAAAGGGGGATAATAATCTATGCATCCCTTGGGTATTTCTAATTTATTCCCTTTCTTTGGGTTTTCAACCGTTGTTACTTGCTGTTTAGAAGGTAATTACTATATACAAAATTGTTGACAATTATACGTTAAGTGTGGCTGCACATTTTCCATTGATTTCCGTCTGCCTTTCTATTGCAAATGCTATGAGTAACTGGTGATAACATTTTTCTTCACGTAACTTAAATGGCATTTAGCTTACTTTTGCAGCAAATAATAATAACTTTACACTGTAGCACCGAGTTTTGAACTTTTTCTTCTTTTTTTCACACTATCTTTTGCGGCACTTTAATATGTTACTTGCTTATAAGTATGAATATATTGATTTATTTTCTTGTTTTTTTTTTTTCTTTCGATATTAGCACAAACAAAAAACAACAAAAAACACAAGTTAACGCGAAATATTCCTTTATTTTTTTAACGCTTATTTTTGGTATTTAGTATTATTGTTGTTATTATTATTGTTATTTTTATTAGTAGTAAAAACTGTTGAGCCAACTTTTGTCGCTCTTTGGCGTCGTCGTCTGCACCGTACGCCGGGATATCGTACACTGAATGTCCAAAGACGACAAACACTTGTTATTATAACGCGTCAAAGCGTTTCATTTAGCGTCGCTGCGATGCCAACGCCAACGCCAACGGCGACAGCAACAGAGGCAGCCAAAACGCGCAGAGCGCAAACTCAACAGCGACCGCGATCTGGCCGAATCAATAAGCCAAGCAGTGACAAGCGACTCGAGGCGAACATTTGGCCAAGTGTCCAGGCAAGAGCGACGCACTCGCTCTCTCTCTTACGATAAGGGGTGACAAAAGTTCTTATCAAACGCCAAATCAAGTTCACTTAATGATTAGCCAAGGTTAAGAACAAAAACAAGAAAGAAATAACCAACTCAAACGACAAGATCAATGAATGAAAATGCTGCCAACTAGGGCGTCAGCGTCGGCAGCGACGTTAACGTTAGCAGCGACGCTGTATTGTCGTGCACACCGTTAGAGCGAACGATGTTTCGTTTGACACTCGGGCGTATGCTTGATGCCCTTAAAAGAATTACGATTATCCACAAAAAAACAACAAAAAACAAAGCACTAAATGCTTAGACGCATCACGAGCTATGAGTTATTGGTAAATAGGTCATTTTGTGTGTGAATTTGTTACGGTTAGGATTTAAATAAGTTATTGACCCAAAAAAAAACACCCACAAACGAGGACGTTACGTGCGATTTGGCTTAGAGCGCCTTTCGATATGCATTAAGTAAACTGCCACCCCAAAAAAAAACAAAAAAAAAAAAAACACAACAAAAACAATGACATTTAAGTAGCTAGAGATAAATCGTAGGTAAATCTACAAATCAGTCAACTCATCGCTGCCCCCTTTTTGCTGGCTGCTCGAAGGTTTTGCTGCGAAAACATGAAAAGCGTTTTAGCTACGCTTTTTTTTATACATATACATATAAGTAATTATTGATGCCATGCCTCCTAACAGAAAAAGCAACAACAAGCAAAATGACGCACTATGCGTTCGTCAATTTAATTTAGCATACGAGCTATAAACAATACATACAAAAAAAACCGAACCACAATACAACTAAATTACAACAAAATCGACATGTTCGTTGCCAAAAAAAAAAGAGAAACAAACTGGTTTGTTCGCATCCGGATAATTGATACATACACACATGCATAGGGTTAAAGCAAATGCCCATTTATCTAGCCATCTCGCTTGTGCACACTGCGACTGGCTTAGAGGCCCGCGGCTTTAATTAATAAGTGTGTAAACTTTAAGAGTTTTGTGTGCCTGAAGTCATCTCAAGAATGAATGGTTTGGGTGCAGGATGTAGACGATGAAGCGTTTGTGTTATTTCCAATAATGCAAATCGCAAAATGCGACTCTCGAGAGCGAAATTGTTAAGTGGGCGACAAGTAGAGCCATAAATAAATAAATATTTATAAATAATTGGAACGTTAATAAGCAATCAATAAGATCAACAACAAACAATTCGGCGGGCAAGTGATGAAAAGAAAAAGAAAAAAAATGGCGAAATGCAGATATTTAAATGTTAATGTTTAGTCAAAACTACTAAGTTCAGATTCTCATGAGTCACAGCTCATACCTGGTTGATTCCGTTTGAGGATAGAGAAGAAAGAAATCTACTCAACAAGGGGACTTTTTTTTGATGTACGATTGATAATGGATACGCGAGATCTGTTATGTGCTACTTGAAGCCTCATCGGGCTAAACACTTGCGGAAACAGTTGGGAAATGCACAAAAGCAACTTGCATGTACTTAGGTATATACATATTGACGCTTATCACAGATGACGCGAAAGCTTTTGTTGCTCACCTGTCTAAAGGGGGATTGGGACGGGGAATCACACACAAACACACACACACACACGTGGTACGTGTTGAAGTTGCGGCAGTGGCTTTGACAGAGGCGGTGTCAACTTTGTATTGAAATTACTAGAACGAATTTGTATTATTGCATTCAGCTTATACTATTTGTTTATCGACAGACAATTGACAAGCTGAGAGAGAGAGAGACAGATAGAGGGGAGAGGATGAGGAAGAGAGCGTTGAATCAAACTGTTGGATAATGGTCAATCAACTGCCGCTTTGATCCAGCGTCAATACTGACGACTCGTAGCATCGAACAAATATCAACGTTTTAAATATTTCATGGCACGACCGACCGAGAGACCTTAAACTTGAACTTGCTCAAACTATAAACGGCCAACGACATACGTAACCAAATACTAGATGCACACGCCATTGAATATCGAAAATTAGCAATTGCTATTGCTTGCTACATGCATTATAACAATCCAAGTCAATTAGACACATGTTTGTGTTGGGAAACTTTCGGCAAGTTGATAGCAAAGGGTCTCTCGCTCCACTTTCAGTTTAAAACTAAAGTGCCAATCAACTGTGCGCCTGTCACTTTCGATTGACAATCTAATCGGTTATTCGGGTAGCAGGCAAGCTTATTGCTGCTGATTATACATATTAGTTTGAAAAAATATTTAATTATATTTTTGTATCTGTATCTGTATCTGTATCTCTCTATCTATATTGGTAACTCTAAACCCTTCTGTAACTGTGACATAAATAAGTAAAAACACTTGAATATACATATGTGATTGCATATAGAGGGGGAAGTCCCGGGCTTAAATTACAAAAAGATTGGGTTTTTTCTTTTCTTTTTTAAGAAATACCTATTAGATACACGGCAAAAAACAGAGGTGATTTTTTAATTTCCGTAAACATTTTTATTGGTTTGGCAGTCACAATTCAACAGTTTTTTTTGGCAAATTACAAATGATTTAGTGCCTTATTTGCAAAGTGCATGAAAAACACCTTAAAAACAATAAAAATATATATATATTGCTTGAAAATTTACGATCATGCCAAAGTACAGTTAATTGATGGAATAAGATTCTGTTAGGGATGATGTTGCATTCCCTTAACATTATCTGTAAACAACAGAATGTTATGTTAAAAAGCTCTATTAATGTACATAACATTTTTAATACCAATTAATGTAAGCCCCAAGTTAAATATAACGTTTATCAGCATAAAAGTAAGATTTATTTAAAGGGTCAATTGTTGTTTTTGTAAATATTTCTTTGTAATAATAGCTGCTACAACTGCTTTTTCCATTAATATTGGCACACTTTTTTTTAACATGAAAACAATTATCAACAAAAAATGTAAGTGTAAGAGATTTAAAAAACGTAATAAAACTGAAAGATAACACATATCTGATAAGAATGAAAATCCTTGTGTGCCTCATTCTTAGTCTCACAACATAATGCTAAAGCACTGATTGAAATGATTAAGTATTGGATTCTGATTGCTCAAGTACTTCCTAGATTAGTTTGCAGGTGTCAAAAAAAAAGATGACTCAGAGATCGAGCAATGAATAAGAAGAATATGTTTTGTATAGTATATATTATATAGTATAGTATAGTATAGTATAGTATAGTATATAGTATGATAACGGTTATCAGTTGATATATATGTATACAGATTTGAACAACACACGCTAAAAACGAAAAAATGTAATCTGTTTTTATATAAATCAGTTAAATCGCTTTCGATTCCTCGTACCTACTTAGTGTCTATATAGTCGAATCACTTGTCCAATTGTCGAACGCACTTGAGATACAACAGCAGATAATGACAGATAATATATACGTGCATAGATTTTAAGTACAAAAACCCTCAAACGTGGGGCACAACTCAAGTGGCAAACATCGAACCAAGCGAACCACATTCAAACTAATTGTAAATCCCTATCATATATAAACATAATAGCATAGAATGTGCGTATTGCAAATATCTCAAGTAGCACCCGCCAAATACATCTGATCAATATGTCCAAATCAACTAGGGTATAAAGGTTTGAGAATGTTCACATAATCATTGCTTGCAATATATATATATATTCAAGAGGAAAAAATATTTATATACATTATGATGAGGCCATTTACAGCAACAACAAAGAAAAAAACCCAAAAATTCCCATATAGATACTATTAATAGGATTCCCTCGTGTTCTGCCTGTTGCATGTGATACTTATCACGTTCTTAGCTTGTTTCGCTTACTTTGGTTTCATACCCTGTAATTGCAATGGTTATTGACAGTTTGTACAGGATATCTAGCCATTTGTCACTTAACTCAATTGCATTGATTCGTCAATAAACGCGTTAATAATCAAATTATACTCTGTATACATTGCAGGTACATGAAGAGCTCAACGGCAATCGAACGAATAATCGATCGACACGCGTCATTTGACTTGATTAGTATGTGAAGCAGCAACGCAAACAGCGAAGTGGCAAGTACGCAAACGCACAGATACAGATATAGATACAGATACCATAACGATGCAGATAGTGTTGGCAATTTGGTAATACATATGCCTATGCCAGCGTTTCAGGGCTTATGCTTTTGTTCGGCTTACAACAACAACAACGATGACGACAGCAACGTTATAATGACCTTAGCCCTGGACCTTCGGTTAGGGCAAGCAAACAGACGAAACCCATACACAATAAGATGGCAACAAGTGTTAACAAGCCATTAAACTGATATTTGGGCGCCAGCCAATTATGCCAAAACGAAAACATGTTAAGAAAAAATAACACACAAAAAAAATAAACACTTTAATAATCATACATAACAAGTTAATTTAAATATTAAACAATTCAAGTCATTTTCATTTGATTGAGTTGTTTACTGTTTATATTCAAATTGATTCTATGCCAATCACAGCTAACTATCGATAATTATCGATAGGTAAAAAATAATAGATATTTGCTAACCAGCTGTTTAAATGGGTCATAAAAAATACGGTTTGCTACCAAATCGTTGCTCGAATCTATGCCATAAATCATAAAAGTTCAGCCCGTTAAGGCCTAGGGCAACTGTTTTGATCGTGCTCAAAACTTATAATCTTTGACAAGAGCAATAAACCAAAAACACACACACACAACAATTAAAAGATATGTGTGATCAATTACTTGCACTACGTCGAAAGCGAAACGAATTAGGGTCAAGTTTAATACATGAAAAAGATCAAAAAAAAGTTGGGATTATCAAAACTAAAACGTAGCCAGACTGAACACGAATTTATTGATCTATTATTATTGGCTGAAAGATTAGAATTGTTTACGTTCTTGTTGGCTTGGTATCGAAGAAAATACTATAAACTAATAGAATTCACTGGATGATGAGTGTCGAATTTTAATAAACGATAATGTCGCAATGCCATTGGATTGTTTACGATGTTTTGACGATAAGACTTGGCCAATTTCAGCAAAATAACGCCAAGCAAACACCCACACGATAAAGTATTGCGCCTCATTGAGGTCTTCCTCAGAAGTTTCTGTGCTAAAATAGGCTAAGTGAGAGGAAAACAAATAATATTATTACTAAGACCCCTTATCTATAGTATATATTGCTGTAATCAGCGATATTGTACCAATGAAGAAGAGAAATTCAAGGAAAACTGTTCAACAACATGAAGCTACAACAAATGTTAATTACTTTACAATCCATTTTGGCTGCTGTCGTTGATGACTCGTCATCTGATAACTTATAATAGAGGGTGAGAAAGAAAGAGTGAGAGAGACGGGGCGAATGGGAGCGTACGCAGTTAAGCGCACAACCAATTTGTTTAAAAATTTGTATAAAACAAACGAACAATGAAAATTAACCATTAATTATATTAAAAAATAATAGCTATATGATGAAAACTGTGATAAATCTACATGAAAGGCGTAATTCAAATGCTAGTCGACGCTAGAAATATACTAAAATACAGATTAAAGTTGAAATTATTAAAAATAAATACTATTTAAATCGATGGTTAAACAGTTCTTAACTCTTTAAGCTATTAACAATTGGATTTTTATTGATTAACATAACTTTAGAAAACTAATGCGAGTATTATATTTAAATATGCCCAAAAGTATGCTTTAAAATGTTAGACACAAGTTTTAAGGCGACCCTCAAAGAGATCTAGTTTGACGTGTGACATAAAATATAATAAACATGTATCTATTTTCTTTTTTTGTATTTTTAAATTTTTGGACAAATCTACAAGCAATCATTTAACTCAGCCAAAAATAATCTTTAAATAAGAGAAATAAAACCTTAAATCTCACATCAAGTTAGATAATTTCAAGAAATTCTTCATAATTGTTAAGTTTTTATAGCTCTCAGTTAAAAGTTTACTCAAATCAAACTATCATATATTATAATCTAATATCATACAAATATAATACCAACACATACAGTTTAATACCATGTAGATGATGTTGAGTTTAGACAGCTTGAAGGTGCTTCCGCTCTTAGGGTGCCTAATCTTAGATGCTAGCAAATAAACTTTATCATTAGCTCAAGTGTTCTATTTCATGGAAAGAAAGAAAACCACACAACAGTAAAAAATTCGATAAAGTTGCTTTCGTGATAATCGTAAACTTAATTGTTAGATGAAAAGTTTTCTTGTTATTTTGCTAACAAAGCAAACCCAGTGAAATTTGTTATTGAATAAAAATGGCAACTTTTCGATTGTACTACAAACCCATTGGATGCACTTGAAACCCTTAGCATGTGGCATTGTAACGTGCCCCATGCGGCCACTCGAAACGTGTTAACGTACCTGAGGCTGCCGCAACAAGGCTCTCATCATCATCATCATCATCAGGGCTGGCATTATCATCACTGTTTAGTAACGGAGCATAGCGGCAATGTTTTTTGTCACGTTTGCGGCCACGTCCGCCCAGCATGAGAATCTCACAATGTAGCAGCTTTTCCATGGCTTTTTCGCAGATTAAAGCACAAAACGGACAACGAATCACAATTGCTTTGAGTAAATCAATTCGGATACTTGGATACTGGGTATAACGGCATTTTAGCCAAAACGAGCAGAGCAGACATCGGAATCGAAATGTTGATTCATCCGCTATCTGAGCTAATTTGATGATGACTGCGACAATTCAGTGTTGTGGCTGCTGTTGCCGCCTCGGCCTCAGCCTCAGCCTCAGTTTCATTCTCAACCATAGTCAATGTTGTTGGGCGGCTACTGTATAATCTGTTTCTTCTATGCACACACTCACGCTCAGACGCACGCACTCACTCATATGTGTAAGCATGTGTGGAATTTTACTTGTCTTGCGCTCTCAATATTTTACCTATTATTACCTACACATGCACACACACGTACACGCACACACAAATCTTACTCGCGAATTTCGGTAAACGTGAAGCTAGGCAACTGGTCCAACTGACTAATTGTCAAGAGTCAAACTGCTATGTCGAAATGTGAAACGACCCATAACATCTAGTTTGTCGACACAGTCATTTGACTTGAAGCCTTCAACTAGAGTAATTAAAACAATAGCAACATCATCTAGATCAGCTGCTAAGTCCAATTTATGTGTTTTATTCCCATAACGTCTCAGTTGCAGTTTTGTTGGTATGCAGATGGATGCAACGATAGCGAACGTTGAGATTCTCTTTATAATTTGTGCTCATTATCGCAGCTTCTTATATTAAAAAAAATATAAACTTCTGAATAGGTTATCAATAATTCCACATTTTAAAAGATATTGTAAATTTAATTTATAATTTTTAAAATTATACTTGTGTATAGGTACAATTAATGCACACACATTTGCACATACTTCATGAGTATAATTATATAAATTATTACATCACTATGGGAATTAAAGTTAATAACAATAATGATGATTGGCGTCATATAAGAAAAATTACTGCTATAACAAACATGTCAAAGATTATTGACGCTGATTTGAAATTAATTTAATAGACGTACTTAAATAAATGTCTACGACATATTTTTAACACCCACTGCAAGGGTATGAAAAAGAACAAAAACAAATAAGCCCAGTACCGATGAGTAAGTCTCGTAATATGCGGTATTGTTTTCATCTATGTAATTATGTATGTACAGTCTGTCAAGAAAGTGTTTTCGCGTAAAGAAAAATTTATGTTTTTTCACTTTACAGACGAAAATATAGTATGTATATGGTAGGAAATAAAAATGCGATCAAACGCAAATTTAGAAGCGCTGTTCTTTAAATTTCCCTTTTAAATGTTAAGATACTGAACAGCATCCATTGTATTCTCAATAAACACCAAATCGCCCACTCCCTTGCTTGAAACACCCCCACACCATGACCGACAGTTTGCCGTATTACACCGTCGGTATAATGTTTTTCATTTCCAATGCTGCTAATTGTTTCCGCCATACTCTATTGGGTCCCCCGTTGTAATGCAGCATTATCTTGGTCTCATCACAGAATATAACATCATTCCAATAACTTTGCGGTGTGTTTAAATGGCCAGAAGCAAAAGAAAGGCGTTTTTCCACGTTCACTGCAGACAGCATTGGTTTCTTTCTAGCTGCCCGGGACGTGGAGTTGTGGCTTATTATTTTTTTTCTGACTGTTTCGTGAAACACATTAACTCCACACTCAAGTGTAGCCTCAATTCTGGTCGAGATCATTGGGTTTTGGTCAACTTTTTGCATTATTCTACGCGATGCTCTATGTGACAGTTTTAGCGGTCTTCCAGTTGCTACCTTATTTTCCAGACTATTTTTAGTTTTTGCCAGCCGTATTATGTTTTGGACAGTTCTTTGTTGGAGCTGGAGCATATTGGCAATGTCTTTGGTAGATTTGCCGATGGTATGGTTAGAATAAACCAGTCGGACGACATCAAACGGTATTCTTTTACCAGACATTTTGATTAATAATTAAACACGGCTGTAAGTGCCTGCATTCAACTAGTACAATTTTTAAAACGCACAAAATTTGCTTTAAATATGCGCACATGATGACCTGCTATGCAAAAATAACTGTAACTATAACTGTACTAGCAAGAAAGACGAAAAAATGCAAGAATAGCAAAGACGAAAACACTTTCTTGACAGTGAAATTTAATTAGAGTTAAATTGTTTTTATTATAACTTTTTTGTTTTTTAATGCATAATCATTTTGTTTTAAATATATTATTAAGAAATAAATAAATAATACATAAAAAATTTCAAAAAAATTTGAAGAGCCATTTTACAGTTATATTTTCGTCTGTAAAGTGAAAAAATATACATTTTTCTTTACACGAAAACACTTTCTTGACAGACTGTATGTAGTTGTGTATGCGTGCGCAAAGCGCGCGCGCGGGCGCGTGTGAGCACTTGAGAGCAAGAGCGCGAATAATAGATATCCCGGGAGCACCCAAATGCACTTGAGTCAGATTAAAAAACAAAAACAAAACAAAGAATAGTAAATACAATAATGACGCAGGTGACAAAGAACACTTAAAAGCAATCTCGTACACGCACGCACACACACAACCATACATTTACAGACATAAATACAGGCACAGGCACAGCTGTACTGGGGCCCGTTATGCGCTGCTGCGTCGACAGTGAAGCCGATGCCGATGCCGATGCCAACGGCGACAGCGACCGCGACCGCAACGACGGTGACTGCAAATGGCAATAGCCGACAATGGCAATGATTGGAGGGCCAACAGAGTGCTTAATGTTTGTAAACAGTTTTTATTTTTATTTTTTTTCAACAGCAACAACAATAACAAGATGTTACTAGGCTAAATTGTAAAAAAATAGATTGTAAGGTGGCAGTCAGTCGGTTTAATTAGTAACTTACAAATAATTGTTTGGCAAATAAACAAATACGAATTGAAGGGTGTTTAAAATGGCATGCATTAATGGGTCTTGTTTTAATTATGTAAATACTATGTACAAATGTTTGTATGCAGTTGAAAATAAAAATAGCCACCTTAAGGGTAGAGCAAATGCAACTTAAACTACAACTAAAACAAAAACTACAACTAAATACAAATAAAACAAATATGTATGTATGTAGGGTGGGTGTCTATTAATAATATGGATGGCAAATAATAAAACAGTGATGATATAAATAGCTTACGTATGGGCCTGCGCCGCATTCTGGATGCACTATTCTCGCCGCCACTGTTAATGTAGCTGTTAATCGGCTTCATGTTGCCTTCGGGTACCAAATAGACGACGATTCGGACGACTGACAACAACAAGTGGGCGTTAAATATTTTTTTGCAAAGAAAATATGTAAAAAGAAAAGAACCAAAAGAAAGATATGTATGTATGTTTGTTGTAATCTACACAATGTTTGTTTGTATGTATGTTTATCAAAATAAAGACAAAGCCTATTTTGTACAGTTTGTGATAGTGATAGCCCGCACTCCAAATGCACACATATTCATATTAGGCCAGTCACAATATTATGGACACGCACTGTACTGTACACAATAACATGCAGCCAAAATTATGTACGGTTTCAACCGGTTAAAGCGAACAGCGCTAGCAACGGCGACAGCGCTGCCTACGGCTTTTCTAACAAACATTCACATTTAAATTGAGCGAAGTTTTTACCTTCTTTGCTGACGCGACTAGTTTCAATGTTCAGCAACAACTAAAAACCAAAAGGCAAAAAAACATCTGACGCTGATCGACAAAGAGCAAAGAACAACAGCAGCAGAAACGAAAGACAATAACAAATGCGAACCAGAAGGAAGGGAAATTTATCTTTATCATAGAGAGACGGAAAACACTGAGAAAAAGAGAGAGAGATAATAAGAGAGCGCAAACAAAAGTACAATAAGCTCAAAACCAGAATCAGCGCTTGCAAGCGCCAAATCCCGGCCAAATAACATATGTCAAAATTAGAGACAGTCGAAATAAGCATTTGTTTATGTGTTTCAATACATACATACATAAGTGTGATGGGGTCGTTTAGCAAATATGAACTTATCAGACAGATAAGATATTTACGTTCGTGTGTAGGACAAGCGTTGCACAACGATAATTGTTGATAAGGGCAAAATATGATTTTGTTTAATCAATTAACTTTTTGCTACCAAGAGCAAACATCCAATAAGAGAAAGAGAGCCATTGACTAGCAAACCAGAGTATAAGAGAGAGAGAGAAAACGCTTAATGGGGTATCTGTGTCGCATGCGCTTCATATTATATGTGTGTATGTATGTTAATGTGTGTGGGTGTTTGGCCTTGCAAATGATTGTGAAATTGTTTGGCATTGACACGAAGACTTGACCTCAACACCTAACGATACTCATTACATACGTACATAAGACAATAAACATATGATTTGAACACTTATTTTTATAATTTTTCTTTTAATTTAAACATAACGTTTCATTGCTTTAAACCGCTTTGGTTCTTTGCATGTCCTATTCACTTTATTTTATAAGTAACTAAACAACTTTATTTAATCTAATATTAATTTCATTCACAGCTAAGCAATGTACATATGCATAAGGATGTCTGTGTGAGCACATGGCATGAACAAACCACACACATTCACACGCTGTTATGCCTTCGCCGCCGTGTAAACAAAACAGAACTTTATTTAAATTCTCTGTGCAAAAGGATGTGTATTTAAGGTGATTTATCGACTGTCTGGCTCTTTTGATTAACCGTTTATTGATTTGACATTTGCCTGTACAAACACACACACGTACACAAACACATACGTGAAAGTTGCAAAGAAGCTTGCAGTTCGCCTGTTACTTTCTATGTTTCATATTGATTTTTACCAACCGGAGACGAATGCAAGTATAAAAGAGCGTGAGAATATAACTGCACTCTGCAGCTGGCAGCGACGGCGTTGGAGACAAACGGTGGGCGAGCAGGCAGCTTTTAATGCCGAATTTCATAATCATGTTCAATTCGGCAATTAGTTGGTAGCCCGATTTTTACATTAAATGTTGTAAAAACTTAACGTTTTTTGGTTGCAATAGCACGTGTTGTTTGATGGACAATGCATGTTTATAGTTAATAGAAAATAAAAACTTGTATGATTTTGTTGTATATTAACGTGGTAATGTTGTTGCTGTAGTTTATGTCTTTGGTTATTTGGTTTGTTATGTTACGTTCTTTCTTTTTCTAGACAAAAAACATAAGTATTGCCGCTGAATGTGTGCATAGAGAAATGGCACAACAATGAGACATTGAGAGAGATAGAGACACTTGAACACTAAACAAAAATGTACACTTACAAGATAAAAAAAACCAACGAAAATATGAACATTTAACAATTTAAAAAGCGCACTCACATCTCTTCCAGACAACTTTAGTCGCGGTAACAGCGCGAACTTGAAGTTTACTTGCTTCATTGACTTACAATTTCAAACTGAATCAGAAGCAGCAACAACAACGATGAAAAGCGTGGACGACAGCGACACTTTCCACCCCATTCCGAGCACAAGGAACAACAACACAAACAGCATGCAAATTAAAAAGGCGCTTCCAGTTGCGATGTCGTGCAGCACGAAAAGAGCATATCGATATCTAAGATATCGATAATAGTTAGGACAAATGCGATTTATGTAAAATTTAAATAATAGAGTAGTAAAGACTATTTGAAAAAAAAACAACTTTATAAATGTTTCGATATGAAAATAGACATTTAATAGAAATTCAAAATATATAAAGCTTTGATAGCATGTATCCTGAAATCCTTGTCGTTAGAAAGCATCGATAAAATACCCGATTTGTGATACTCGATTGATCCTCGTACAAAGCACCAGTGTAGTTTTGAATCTATAAGAAGCTAGACTAATTTTGTCGGAGCTCGCGAAAAAGCCAAAATATATTTATGAAAGCGCCGGGCAAGGGATTAAAGAGAAAAAGAAACACTCGTTTGTCTTGTTTTTAAATAATTTCTTCGTTTTTAAATATTTGTGTACACGTGTACATATATTTTGCTTGCTCTCAATTACGTGTGTGTTGCCCCAAGCTTCCCTCCGCCGCTTTTGATTAAGACTGGCTTGTGAAGAAATAACTTTCAAAATTTTGTGGCCCATCATCAACGATTTTAAGTGCTTAAGTTGTTTGCTTCAAGGTAAGTACAAATTTGAAAAATAAAAATGTACAGCAAATATACTGCAACATCTTATATATTAAATATTTACAAATATAATGGATGTACAAGTGTAAATTTATTGGTACATATATATATATATTATTATGTATGTATATAGCGTTTGCATATAGAACTGCACAACGCATACATTCGTACATTCTTATACGTGTGTATGTGTATACGACGAAAAAGTAACGGTGCTTTGCTGTTTAAGCGTTCGTTGCACTAGCCGCATTGACTCAAGCAGGTACAGCAAAACAACCAGAGCAAAATAGTCAGCGAAGTGAACGACCAACACATTTAAAGATGGCGGCTTTTATCAATTTGAAAGAAGACGCAAAAGAAACAGATATAATGAGTAACTAGAAAAGCTGCTAGAGATGGTAACGTGCTTTAAAAGAGCGTCGTAAAATTATTTACAACAGTTGGCTAAAGGCCAAAAACAAAAAGAAAGTACAGTGAAATAATCACATTTTAATGTATTATACAGATTATACCAAAAATTGCCAATCAAAACATGTCCGCAATTGCAAGGCGTCCGATTACTTCTGGCAGCCGCCAGGCTCCAGATCCGTACGACCAATTCCTGGAAAGCCGCTGGCTTTACCGCAAGCATACAGCCAGGGATGCATCTTGCCTGTTCCGTGTCATAGCGGAGCAGATGTACGACACGCAAATGCTGCACTATGAAGTGCGCTTGGAGTGTGTGCGTTATATGACACGCAAGCGCCGCATCTTCGAGAAGGTGAGCTACACAATGCCATTGGGTAGATAACTTTATAAAAATATATCCAAAATGTACAGCATGTGCGTGGCGATTTTGATTCTTATTTGAGGGATTTGATGAAGCCTAGGACATATGGCACAATGCTTGAGCTACGTGCCCTTTGCTGCATGTATCGGTAAGTTGTTAATGCGAATCTAAAAATCCTTCCAATGTTAAATATAAAACAATATTTCTTCAGCCGGAATGCTATCTTGTTTGAGCCATTTAATATGGGCGACGTAGTGACTTATAGTCAAAATTACCGGGAACACTTTAAGGTGTTTTATACGAATGAGTATCATTTTGATTCGGTTTATACCGTGGACTACATTAAAGATGCTGCCATTTGTCAGTGTAAGTGTTGTTTTCTTTCGTTTTGTAACAAATAATGTTGTAATGTTTGGTGCATATCTTTGCAGCAATCAGTTTCAAACTGCTTTATAAGATGCTCTTTAAGCTGCCCGATGTTAATTATGCCGTTGAGGCAATGTTGCATCCGCATACGTTTGATTGGGGCAACTGTGAGGTGACATCAGATTCAAGGGGCTACATTGAAAAAGTATTCTGTCGCGACGGACGCACTTTTTATCTGGATATGCCTGAGAATACCAATTGCATATTGGAAAATTACAAACTATGCCATTTTCACAACAGTCGTTTCGTTGACAACAAAGCCAACGGCACAAATGCATCCTCAAATGGCTTTGGGGTGTCGCCAAACAACGACTTAATGGACGACAATAGTCTAGAGATGTTGTACATGTGTCCCAATCGCTTTAACTCATGTGTGCGTCAATTGCTGGACGATGGTAAGCAATTGCACCTATATATGATTGACTTCAAAAATTTTAAACATTTTTGTCTATTTGCCCAGGTATCACACCTTTTCCGTATAAGGTAGCCAAATCGCTGGACATATACATGTATCGCAATATTGAGTTTGATAGCTGGAATGATATGCGTAAGGAGGCCAAGCGATACAATTTCTATGCCAATGATTACAACTTCAAGGTAAGCTTCTGCTTGCCGCATTTTAAGAGAAAAGCAGCAGAAATCGACAAAATACCGCATACAATCAGTGTGTAAATGTTAATCCTATCCAAATATCGCTCCACTTCCAATATATTTAATGTTTGTCAATCCTGATTTCCTGCTCCACATTTTCAGGTGGGTGCCAAATGCCTTGTGGAGTTTCCGTGCGATGCCAATTCAAATATGTACACATGCCACATTCAAAAGATTGATACGGACAAATCACATTGCGTTGTCTTTATCGAGAGATTTGGAAATAAATTTTTGGTAGGCCCCAAACTCATTCCTATATAGTTTTTGTTTTTTAGCCCAAATCCACATTGCCAACTGCAAGCTGTCCCTTCATAGTGTGCAACATTTTAAACCAACTTCTAATTGCTTACAAACTTATTCATTAAACTCTTTAACAGGTGCCCTACGTGGCATTGCATCCGTTGCCGCCAGATGAGTTTAGACCGTGGACTGTGCCATTTCGTTATCGTAGCCATATGCATCGCATGCATCTAACTAAGCATTTAACCAAGCCCAAGACATCCAAGTGGAAGAAGAATAAGCTATATGATGTCAACTTCTTTGATGCCAACAAATGCGATGCCATGCCATACTTACAGTTGGACAACTACTATGGCTGTCATCCGTTGTTCCACGACGAGCCGCAACAGCATCGCCAAAACGAGATCATTGAACAAGCTGAGCAGCAGCTGCATGTGCAGCCGCAGCAACAGTTGCCAAAGCAATCACCAGAGGCAGCAGCTGGTACAGCTGTGGTGCAACAACAACAGCCAGCAGCTGTTGCACCTACTTACTTGACGCCACCGTGGATGAACTCGTCGGCACCCATGCCCGAGGAATATCAGCAGCCGGGACCACCGCATTCAACGGATGGCTGCATGTACATGCACTATGGCCGTTATGCAACAGCTCCACCAACAGGACCGCCCGTTTCGTTGCAGTCGCAAAATCTGCCGCTGCCAATGCCGCCGTTTGCGACAGCACCATTTATGATTGCACCACCGCAACCACCACCACCACCACCATCGTTTATGGTGCCACAGTTTAACAGCACCAATAACAATGACAACAGCAGCCGCAACAACCCCGCCAGAACAACAATAACGCGCGGCAATGTGGATCATTTGGAGCCGCATCGCTCGTTGTATTCCATTGGCGAAGATACGCCACCAAATCCCTGGTCGGATTTGATGGCACTGCAACACTATTACAACATGTGCCCCGATATGCGCATGGCGCACATTCAAGCACAGGACGAGCAAATGCGACTTTATGGCTACAAAAACATGAACACCGCTGCCAACCATAATCATCATCACTACAACATGGACCAACAACAAGATCGCAACGACGGTTCGACACCGCCGCCAACACCGGATGTTGCAAGCACAAGTGCCGGCTTCAAACCATTGAGTGGCGCATCCAGCACAAAGCAATGCAATGAGAAAGAACGCGCATCGTCCAAGCGTAACACTAACTTAAACAAAGTTCGTACTAAGGGTCGACCAGAGCCACTGGCTGATCTTGGCAAGAACCAACATCTAAATGCACCGGCATCGCTGTTGCCAACACCATCACCATCGCCCAACACCCAAGGCAATAAGTTTGTCTTTTTTCCGACAGCTCCACCATCTCAACCGGCTTTTCAGCCGCCGGCACAGATGACCACTTCGGCTTTTTATTCCGCCATCAAGGCTGGGCAGGTAAGCAGATTTATATAGAAAACCAATTTGAAACTAATTCGCTTACTTTTTTAGAATCCCTATGCTTGGAACATGCCCACTATGGGACCGCCACCCGGTCCAATGAACATGGTTGGATTTCCATGCGAAATGTTTAACAATTATAAGCCGGAACAAAACGGAGGCTCTAGTGCACAGAAACCTTTGCCACCACCAAACTTTGCACCACCACGACATTAAAGCGCCGCAAAAATTTCAACATTTTTTTTAAAACTTAAAGTTTTAACTCAAATGATAGCGTACTTTATGCCCGTTAACACCAAATCTGTATATCATACATATATAAGCTATGTATGCCTTTAACTGAAAGTTACATATCAACATTCCATTCAACGACTTAAGAATTACCCAATTAACAATTTGCCATTTTAAATTTGTTGTAAACATATATAGATATAACATTTTTTAAAGACATCTTGAACTAATTCCATTTCAATAACCAACATTAACTTCAACAACAATTTTAAATATGTAATTTTTGAAACATTTTATGCGATTTTAACAGCGCGCATTTATAATCAAACTATTTATATATTTTTTAAAATTTATTAACAACTGCAACATATAGTTAATCTACAAAGTTTGCTTACATTACTTTTACATAAGACCAAAAACAAAATAGGGGTTACCTTAAAATATATGTAAAAATATATATATATATATATATATATATATATATCAACAAATAAAGCAAAGTGCACAAGACAAACAAAAATAATTATTGATTGACTCATTGTTATATTAATAGATCGAATGAGATATT
Source organism: Scaptomyza caliginosa (assembly GCA_035044725.1). NCBI lineage: Eukaryota > Metazoa > Arthropoda > Insecta > Diptera > Drosophilidae > Scaptomyza > Scaptomyza caliginosa. The sequence continues at coordinate 406,960 of JAWNNR010000325.1, forward strand.
CTAGAATAAAATTAAAACATTTCGACTACCCAAACACAAATATGGACACTGGTAAGTTATCAAAATGTAATTTGAAACTATTGAAAATAGGATTTTGTTTAAAACTTTGGTAAATTTCAGTTGAAACTCGTTATCGCTGATATAATCTGGATACAAAACTAATCATGAGCTCCAAAAATATTGGAAACGCATTGGCATAGTGTCGATTGCGATGTTCACGCTTTCGTAAAGGCTAAAGAATAATAATTGTTAACAATGGTTATAAGACAAGGCTTAATGAATAAAACTCACCATGTTGCGGGCATATGCAAAGGACATGCACAGCATCAAAAGCATTAACAGCAAAGCCAAATGCGAGATGAAACGCATTGTAAACGCTTACGTTACATTTGTTGATTTTCGAGCGTTTTTCCACGCGTTGAACTTGTTACGGTTTTGTCGTTTAAGTTTTCGCTTTTGTTAGTGAGCGCTGCTACTTTTTTGCGCTCGATTATTTTTGCTTACAAACTGAAAACGTTTCACAAAAGTGTTGCATTTTTATGCTGAATTCTCATATTGGCAAATGGGCGGCACGAGGCGACCTAAATCTGCAATCTGTTGGATTCGATTGTTGTTTTTCACTGCGTTGACATTCACGCTATTAATAATGTTAGCCGCTTTTCAATTATTATCATTGCATTGGGAGTAGGTGTGGCCCAACCTTACAACATTGCAAGGACATTGCAAGTGATGATCATAATTTGTTTAAAAGTCTATCATTTTATAAACACTTTTGCATGCAGTTAAGCCAAACACGCAAAAGCATTTAACTCAATCAATATTGTAAGAAAACGAATACTATATATATATATATATATATATATTCATGTACATAATATGCATAACAACCGCAATCTAGGCTAATAAAGTGTTTACCATGAGAAATGGCACACCTCATTAAAAATATATATACTTTCAGCATGTAAAATCTTTTCCGTATTGTATTAAGTATCATAGAAACTGTACCATACCAAATTCGATTACAGCTGTGGTCGCAAAAAAACTTTCATGCCAGATGTTCTATGTTACGAATAAGCTTCAGTTCACAGCATTGCCCTAGATGAAGGCGTGGCAGTATGAAACGTTCAACCTTACAACATTGCAAGGACATTACAAGTGATGATCATATGTGGCTTAAAGTCTATTATTAGATAAACACTTTTTGCATGCAGTTAAGCCAAACATGCAAAAGCATTTAACCCAACCAATACTGTGGGAAGATATATACTTCTGTATACTATGATATTAAGACCGCTCGCTACCTAAGCTAATAAAGTGTTTACCATGAGAATTCGTGCGTTTCACAAATGAAGAAGTTTATATTGGTTCGTTTGGCATAAATTGCACTATAATCTTCTTGTTCAAGTACATTAAAAATCATACATTATTCGTTTCATATCTTAAATATGTATATGATTTAGAGTCATAATTCTCGGTAATTCAAGATATTGGCTTTCCGCTTCATTAAGCACGTAGCTGTTATTCGAAAAAGCATCAGAAATTGGCAACGTTTTTGATATTTACAAACGCCGCGCTTTGTTTAAATTAAGCTTATGTTAATTAATAAGCAGGAAATTGTCAGCGAATCTTTCTTGGTATTAATTACTTATTCGGAAGGCATTACAATATTTGAATTAAATGCAAGCAGTTCCCATAACAAATGCACTGCTTGAAATTATTGCAAGCAGTTAACAATAACCAATAAAATAAAGTAAATGTTTGTTTTTTCAATTTTTTTTTTATTTATTTGTTTGCAATGAAACCTGCGCGCCCGCCATGTGGGCGTCCAAACATACATACTAACTAAATCCAGTCTTTTTTAGGGGCTGGTAGCTGGAAGCTGGAAGCAACAGCAATTGTCGCTAGCGTCGTAAGCTTAGCGCTTAATACGCTGGAGCCGGGTAGGCTGGTCCGGATTGGTGGGGACCATAGCTGCCGTGGTTGCCATAGTTACCCTCACGCTCACCGGCAATGTTAGCCAGAGCGGAGAGGCCATGGTTGCCACCCTGGAGCAGCTGGTAGCCAGCGCTGGCAGCGGCATTATCGGCACCAGAGGCATAGGCGGGCAGAGCCTGGCCACCATGCTGCTGGGGACCGGGTCTGTTCAGCATGTGATGTCCACTGCCGTGGGAGGCACCATTGTTAGGGGCACCTTGGGAGCCGTAACCCTGCTTGTTCTCATTGACAAAGTATTTCTCTGCTGGGGGCTTGACCACATTGACGAAGACAGGCTCAACCTTAACGCGACGTGGGTGGTGCTTAACGTAAACCTTGCGGAGCACGATTGCTGGGGGCTTGTGCAGCACAACTGGGGCAGGCTTGACAACCAATGGAGGATGGTTTACCAGCACCTTGGTGGGTGGGCGACGCACAATGATGGGTGCTGGACGATGGATCAGAATCTCGCCCTTGTTCTGGGGGTAGGAGATCGATGAGGTGAGCGTATTGCCCTTGGTGTTCATCGGCTTGTATGGAACGTTCTGGTCAGGGCCATAGTTGGTGTTCATCGGCTTGTATGGAATGTTCTGGTCAGGGCCATAGTTGCTCTGGCCAGGCTGAGCACCGCTCGAAGCCTCACCATTACCGGCCAAAGATTGAGCAGCGGCGGAGCCATCACCCAAACCAGCGGCATTGCCAAATTCACCGGCACCATTAACGGATGCAGCAGCTGACGCATCGCTACCATCCGAGCTGGCGCTATAGCTCTGCTGTCCGCCCGAGTTGTAGCTCTCCTGACCGGGAGAGCCGTAGCTTTGTTGTCCGCCGTAGCCGTTTGCGCTGGCACATGCCTAATCCAAATAGAGACAAAGAGAGAGAGAGGAGAAAGAGAAACATGAGTTGAAGTTGGAGAGCTGGGCGCTAAGTGCTGGGAGCAAGTGCGTCATCGGCAACTTGACTACGTACAATCAAGCAGGCGGCTAGCGCCAAAATGAAGCTGTATCTGTTCATCGTCGTTTCCAGTCCTCAGTTGATGGCTTCAACTTGAGTCTCTCGCTGTCTGAACGTCTCTGATCTTCTGCTGCCTTAACCCGGCTAAAGATTTCTTTAAATATGCTACCGCCGCTCGTTTGCCCTATGGTACGTGACATTTTGGAACGGTTCGCGTCTGCCGGTTTACCATTCGCTGTTCCGCTCCAGCGCACCAACCATTGTTCTTGTTGTTGCCATCGGCCCACGCCCAGCTAACCGCGAACATGGCCAAATGCTGATTGCGCTCGCACGCATCTTGTCTGCGCATATCTCGGCGTGTTTCCAAAGTAATAACACCAACAACAATAACAACAGCAACAACAACAAATCCGACCCCAGTCAGAGTCTGCAATGCGATTTGCGATTCGCGATTTGCCAAATCGCTGTCAACAGTTCCGCATTGACAGCGACCGAGCGGGGAATCTTTCATATGATTGTACAAATGATTATTCTTGAACTAGTTAGTAACCCTGATTGGTTCCTTTGTTCCTTAACTAGTTCCGTTGAGCGCACAGCAAGAGATTGATCACACTTAAAGGTATTAAAGTTGGTTAATAAAACTTATTAGAAACCTATCACAATAGGCATTTATCATTGAAAAGGTTTAGAGAGGGAAAGTAAAAGATATAATAAATATAAATCATTTAGCTTCTAAGTAAGCCTTTAAGCAAAAGCCTTAACTATAATCCTCAGTTAAAAATGTTTGTTTTTTGTATGAAAGGAAATCTTTTTTGGTGTCTTTAACATTAAAGCAAAGTTCTTGAAAACAATATCTACTTTCTTTCTTATGTTTTTTAAGCCATTAAACACTGCCAGCCTTCAAAACTACTTACTCTTTGAAGTTTAAATTTACATAATATATATTTAATGTAATATAGAACATAATTTTTGAAATAATTCATTGTCCTAGAAGTTGGGCTTATTCTAAATAAAATATTGAATAGAATATGTAGTAAATATATCTATACATCTGATTGGCTTTGGAATTAAACTAAAATATTTCGATATTTTATATGCTTATTTTATATGCTTCAATTATGCTTCAAATAGAGCACGAAAGTTGAAAACAAATCTTTTTAAGCCATAAAAACCAATATTTTATGCAACGTCTTAAAGTCAAAATAATCTAGAAAAGTTTGTCAAAATGCAATTAAATTCTTTTTGGCTTTAAGTCCGTTAAAGTATATTTAAAACCAAAAGTAAGGTCAAGAATCCGATTTGTTAAGTTAAAACTTAAATTAATACTGTCATAAATATTTAAATTAGGTTTTTTATAAAAGAAATTAATTTTCCATTGGCTTAATTAATTTACAACCTATATACTTAGAATTTTCCTCTAGACCAAAGTACTTATTTATTGTTTTTTAAATCTTTAGTAACTAACTTTGACAGCAATATAAAGAAAATTATTTAACAGAGCTTCATATGTATGAAAACCAACGATTTTGGCAATAAGTTTTCTATTCCACATGGTCGTAACATTATACAACCAACCAAGCAAACTGCAGCAGAATTTTCACAAAAAATTGTGCACCGCAACCGATCAGAAATGTAAAATGCTGAAATATGCTTAAATTGTATTTAATTGAGTTACTGGGTTGATTTACCGCTCTTTGGCCTTGGCCCCTTTGTTCTAGTCTATGCTTTCAAATTGCAATTTGAGTTTATTTAGAAAATAAATATAAAAAAGAACAATAATCGCGTGCCAAGAAATAAATGCTACAAATTAGATGAGATTGGGATTGGGTGGGTGGAGTTAAGAATAATGATTAACAATAATAATAGACACATTGTTCATATATATGTATGTATGTATTTTTGAGGCATTTTTTTATTTGCATTATTAAGAACTAAAAAAAAAAACACAAATTTGTTTTGAATTAAACACCCTTTAGAGGGGCTCGGAACTGCTCAACTGCTGTGCCGGGATCATGATGTGAAACGGGCTTTAGTAGTTGGAGGAGCCATAGGGAGCTGGGCTGGCATAGAGGGGAGCCTCAGCGCCGGCAGCATAGCTATCAGAACTGGAGCCAGAGTTGCCGGATGGTGGGCCAGCAGAGTTGCCATAAGCCTGGGGTTGGCTGTAAGCCTGCGGCTGGCTATATGCCTGGGGCTGGCTGTAGGCCTGAGGCTGGCTGTAGGCCTGGGGTTGGCTGTAGGCCTGAGGCTGGCTGTAGGGCTGTGGCTGCTGGTAGACGGGAGCAACGACTGGGGCCAAGGGAGCCTCGATCTTCTTGCCGGGCTTGTAGACCTTGACGTAGACAGGGTTCAAGCTCAGTGGTGTGGGCACCTTGTTGATGACCTCCTGCTGGTAGATGACCGAAGGCTTGATCTTGTAGATGACGGGATTGCCGCGCACCACAGTTGGTGGGCCGCTGTTCACATGGGCTGGTGGTGCGCCGGGCTGGTGCACAATGATTGGTGGCAGGGGCTGTGTGGCGATCACCTGATGGTTGTTCTGGCCCGATGGCACCAACAATGAACGGAACAGATGCTGATCAACGTACTGGGGTGAGACCACATTGATCTTGCCCTGACGAATGTTGCTGGCCAAATTGTTCTCGGCGAGAGTATCGGCAATATCCTCAGAGTTCTTCAGCTTCTGGTAGGTGGGGTTGTTGTTGAGGGCTTGTAACTGAGCTTGCACATTGCCCAAGCTACGAGCCTCCTCGGGCGATGGCTGAATCGCGGCCTGAGCCGTCAGCTGATTGGCTGATTGCTGTGAGCCACCGGTGGCAGCATTCACATACTCCTCTAAGCCAACCGAAGCGCCTCCGGGCATATATTGAAGCTGGCCACCGTTGCCACTGGAACCATAGTTAGCGCTCACCAGCTACAGATCATAATCAGATAATGAGAATAAGAGATTCCAATACAGATAGAAAAAACATTGATTAGTTGCACGGTTTTGGTGTGATACAAAGTATTACGAGTGCTCAGGGATGCTGAACGCGTTTTGACAACAAGTTTTTTAACGTACCGGTGCGGCGGCGACGGCAAAGAGCCCAAACCAAAGACCAAGTTTCATGTTGTGTGTGATGTGTTTACTGCTCGTTGAATGGCCACGATGCTAGCTCTTTATAGTGGAGCCATGCCATCGCTGTGATGCATTTATATCGCGCTCACGTTAATGCAACGACCACGGCCCCGTCTACGTGATATTTGCGATGCCATTGCGATGCCACACCGATTTCCATTTCCGATTTCAAATACTTATGTATGTATGTATCTTTGTTGTCGCATCGCACATCGCAGTCGACAGTTTGTTTTCTTTATATATTTTTTTATTTTTTTGGTCTTTCGAGCTTGAGGGCATCTTGTTCTTGTTGTATTGTTTGCATTGTTTTGGCCAAAGTTCTTGGGGCTGTCTTTTGACCCGTACTCGTGTCTATTATAGCCAACCAGCACTAACTGGCATAGCAGCATTAAATCTTTGTAACTGTCTCTTAATTCGTAGCATTCCCGCAGAATGGTCAGTGAAGGTTTTTAATGTGACTGTGAATAACTGCTTCGATGTGCTTAACTGCTTGAAAACTGCTTAGTGACAAAGTGACAGAGCTCCTTGTGTGCAAAACAAGTGTTTTAGATAGCCCAATTATTGTCACGAGCGACAAATAATTGTATGTGCCTTAGCTATAAATATATGCTTTGGTTTGTGACAGCAAAATTGTCTGCATTTTCTTCTTCTCTTATTTTTAAAGATCACGTTTGGTGATCACAATAACAAAGTAGTCCTTAGTTCCAAGGAAAGCAATGCATGTCACTAATCCATGTTAATTTATATCAACTTTTTTTTATACTACTTACCAACGATCATGAAAATCAGCGTAGCGAACTCTCAAAGTTGTCAGCATTCCAAAGCTTAACTAAAATGTGAGCCAAATGTGGCAAAAAGATGGCTAACCAAAATTACGTGAGCTCTTATCAGATGCGTACAATATATTTTTTGCAAGCAGTTTTCATAGATAAAGCAGATTTATCAATTTTTTGGTTTGTTGTTTATTTAAGACAATTATGAGATAAGGTTAGTAAATCAGTGAGTAAACTTAGACAATAAGTTAATTAGAGTCCACGCGTATAAAGCACATAGGTCAGATCGCGGGTCGGACGATTGCCATAGTCATTAAAAAGTGACTTAAATGGCAGCTGGCTGCTGCCATCCAACGAACTGGAGGAGCTGGGCGTTGCGGCCGTATGCAAGGTGTCCTCGCTGGAGTTGATAATGCTCGACGCAGCGGTCGGTTGATCAATATTGTTGGGCTTGTAACGATGGCGCAACTCACGATGCGATTGGCTGTCGTGTGTACGTGTGTGTATGTGTGTGTCGTGGGTGTTGTGTGTATTGTAAGTGTTGTGTTGTATGTGTGGATATGTTTGTCTGTCAGTGTTGTATAACTCTCTGTGTTTGTTGTTGTAGTGTGCACTACGCAGTTGCCCGTAGCCCTGGGCATATTGCTGTTCTATGGTGCCATGTGACAAGGCGTCACCACCATAATTCAATTGATTGACCAAATTGGTTTGATCATAGCCAGCATCATGACCTGATTGTGGCTGCTGCTGCTGCTGCTCCTGCTTCTGCTGCTGATGATAATGATGGTGCTGATGTTCGTGCTGTCGCACATCTGATGGCCTCTCTGCACCCGGCAGATACTCATGGTGCACTTCCTCGTGCACACCATTGCTGGTCTGATTGATGATGCGATTGTAGTCATCGTTTGTGCCGCCCACTTGTAGGTGTATGGCATGCTTGAAGTCATCACCTAAATGCTTAAGCCAGAAATCATCATTCACCTCGCCGGTGGTATAGATGCGTGTCGTCTGTCCGCTTTTAGGTTGACCCCTACCACCGCCGGTTGCGGCCAACACATCAATTACATCGTACGGACCGCCATCCATGCCCTTTTGTATTGGCTGGTCGGCTTGTTCCCTATCAATTTGCTGCACGCGAGCAGCCTTTGTCAGATCATTGCCAATCGCATTGGTAGAAGCAGTGCTAGGGCTGGGGCTGACTGTGCTACTGCTTGGACTGCTGTTTTCAATCTTACTACTACTGCTTGTGGTTGCAGTATTCTAATAAAACGATAGATTTACTATTTTAATCGATAAGTTCAATAGAGCAAGATATATATTTAGAGAAAGAGAGAGAAAGAAACACTCACCTGCGCTATTACCAGTGGTGCCGTTGGCATTATCATGGCCAATAGCAACAGCGGCAGCCAAACAAAGTTGGCAGGCGCGCCCATTTTGACTTAAATGTGCTTAATGTACTTAAATTGTCCAACTGAACCCAGCGCCCGCTAAGAACTGGACTTAAATACTCGATGGTCGGCTGCATAAGCTAAAAGCCACGAGCTGTCGCCCAGACGCGCGCACAGACGTGATCTATGGCCAGATATCAGATGCGCATCATCATCATCAACACACAACAGACATCATCATACTGACAACCTTGCTGCCTCTGACAATGATGCGTCAGACGGTGTCATGGCCAACAAATAGTTCCACTAACTGCTCAATGGGCGCGTATAATCACAATGGGCCAGAAGCTAGCCAAATACTGCAACTACGCATTGCCATTGAAGTTCATTGCTTTTACGCACTCAACATGGCGGTCATTTCCGGTTGGCAGCTTTTGGCGGCAACTGTACTTCCATTGGGCAAAACCATCCGTTGCACTAATTTAAAGCAAAGTCAATTGGCAAGCTTGACGAAAGCAACTTACTCAAATTACCAGCTTATTATTGCAAACAGAGAGAAATGAATTTTTGGCGCATAGCTTCCGCAAAACTGAACTGAAATGCAATTGCCAGCTTGGCTAAAGATTGTAAGCTGTTGATTAGTGCTGAAAATTCGTATCGTAAAACTCATCAATGATTGCAAGTTATATATACTTATTTCAAGTAAGTATTTTGTTCTTAGAAGAGCAATGAAAAGAGAAAAAAACGAGAAATGAAATTTGAGCTCAACAACGTGTTAATGCGCTTTTTAAACCTGATAGGAACATGAATAAAAAATAACTGTAAATTGCATGAATATTTAAACAAAGCTGTGAACACAATGCTAGAAATGTTACAATTGTAATAAATAACACAAGATATACGACACAAAAAGTATAAAGTTTATTTATTGATTGCTTAAGACGCTTTGAATCGAAAAACGCAAAACAAAAAAGAAAAGAAAAAACTGCAAAATAAGAAAGAAAAACAAAAAAAAAGAGGCATGAAATTGGAGCGGGCGCTGTTCCACTGGCCTAAATATATGACCCGGTAATATTTGCAGTTCTCAGCAGTACTTGGGCTAGCGCTTGTTGACCCGGTCCGTTCGGTGTTACTTCTACTTCTTCTTCTTGTGTGTTTTGTTTATTTTATTTTAGTAGTTGCCATCACCGTAGTAACTGCAATGAGAAGCGAATTGGAGAATGTATCAACAGACAGAAGATAAAAAAGAACACAATAAATTGTAATTGATTTTCTTATTGTTATTTGAGTTTTTGTTTATTTCAAAACTAACCATAACTAGCATAGAAATAAGACCACAGAACAATTTCCTATATAAACTATACAATGTGATTTGTGTACCCGACTTTAAAGTTTCAGGTTTAAGGGATGGGTTTAGGGTAGATTGTGATTGGGGTTGGGGATGGGTTAAATTAGCCTAGCACCAGGCACGCAGATAATCACTGATTGGCGGCGATTGGTAGGTATCAACGCTGTAGCCATCATGGGTGTGACTATTGTAGCCATATGTCTTGGACGGCAGACGGGAGTAATCAGCACGGAGCACCGATTCCGGTTCGGTGGTTGCATCAAAGCCCCAACCGCCCAAGCGACCGTTGATGAGCTTCTTGAGGAAGTCGGTGGTCTGTTGCTTTTGCTCGGGCTCTGGTTCGACCAGGGCACCACCGTACTGTGAATTGCTCCTAACATAATCCGGATGCTGGTAGACCATGCCCGAAATGAGTGTGTTCAACTGATTGTCGTTCACATGCTCCACCGGATAGCCACCGCCAATGGCCAGCACTGGAGTTGAGTATAGACTTGGATTGCGCGATTGCAGATCTCCGGCAAACTGCAGCGGTGTTGAGCTCTGCTCCAAAGGATCCGGCACCAATGTGGTCGATAGCAAGCTCCTCAGTTGCGTATCATCCACGAATTTGTAATCATTGTAGATGCCACTTAAAGGCGATGGTATCTGCTGTGGAAAGAAGCTAAATGTCGCACGCTTGGCGGGAATCGAATTGACCAGCGATGCTGGTGTTGGTGGCTCGGTTTGATCAAACTGCTCCGACTGTTCTTCCGGCTGTTCGGGCTGCTCCGGCTGCTCTGGCTGCTCTGTGCTGCCATAACTTTGCTCGGCTGTGGGTGGTGCTGCTGCACCACAGCCCATGTGACATTGGCCACGCTTGAAACTGGGATTGAGTGTCTCTGGCATGAACTGTATGATCTCTGGTGCGGTGAGATCAGTATGTTCACGCTCACGCTCCAGCAGATCATACTCACCCTTAATGTCACGCTTTGTCAAATGACGCGTGCCCAATCCCAGCCAGCCTTTGCCCTGACTCAATGCGGGCGTCCTTTTGGACTTCCTCTTGCACTTGCCAGAGCTATCTGTTTCCTGTGCGGTTAACAAGGACATCTTCTGCTGCTGCTCCGCACTCAGATCCTTGTGATACAACTTAACATAGCGTGGTGGACGCTCCTGCAGCTGCTGCTGGCGCAACAAACGCTTGCGCAACAGTGAGCCAGGGCTCGAGTGCAGATCACGACGCTCACGACGTATGGCATTGGCATTGACATTGGCATTGGCATGATTGGACTGATCTACGTACCTTGGCTTGGCCGTGGAGCAGCTGCTACAGCTGCAGCTTGACTTTTCATGGGCGCGGCAATCTGGCCAGAACAAAGAGAAGATGCATTAGTTGGCAACACTTGGCTGGAAGAGTAGCAAAATCAGCTTACCTGATTTGTTGATCGTAATACGATCCACCTTGGCATACAGCTTGTCTGGCTTGTTCTTGGGTGGTGGTGGTGTGCGTGGTTCCTCCACAGTGAAATCGAAGCTGTAGCTAATCTTTGCCTTGGTTTGCACTGGTTTCTCCACACGATAGCCATACTGGGCGGCCGGATAACGCTTGGGTTTGCTGGGATTGGGCACATTCAGTTGGTAGCCCAGCTGGGTGGGGCAAGCGCAGCCCTCTTCACCCGTATAGATGACCTGAACGGGCGTCGGTGCTGATGCAACTTTGCCCAACAGAGCCAGCAGCACCAGCACAACTATCGATTGCATCACTAACATGGTTTATGGCTTATTTCTTTCGGTATCAGATGTTGTCTGCTTTGGTGTCTGACGTTCTGGCTACTACTAGTCCAAGCTTGGCGCATCGCATTCTTTATTTATATCGGTTTCGAGTGCATCCAGTGCATAAATCTCTCACGCAACCAGCAATCCAAGCCAAACGACCACGTCTGGAGTGCTCTGTGTGTGCGGCGGTGACTGCAGCTGAACTTGAACTTGAAGAAGGTTTTTTTTTGTTTTGAAACATTTATTATTGTTGTCGTTTTATTTGCTGCCATGTTGTTCTTGTTGTTGTCTGCGGCTGACCTTTTCAAATAATTTGCATTTGCGATGCTTTCTGTGCGAAAGTCATGTTCCCAGCATTTGTTTTATTTCAGAGCCGTACGACAGTGTTGCACTTGGATTTTAGGGGCAGTTAAATACAATATATATTCGCATGCATGAAAATGCAGTTTTGTTGATGTTTGATTGGTGCACTGCTTTGCACTGCTTGCTTTTATCATGACGCCCATGCAACGAAACACAAACCTATCGATAACTCGATTCCGCCGTTAAAATTTATTTTGTATTTGCAAACGCTCGCATGTCTAACTAATAATTTAGTTTGTGCTGAGCGTGAGTTATGTTTAATTTGCTGTATACTTTTAGGGAAATGTATAAGAAATTGAGCATACAATCGCGTTCGTTGCATATCGCAAACTCAACTGGAAATAATTGCGCTTATTACTATCTCTATGTTGGACTAGCTTTGTGCTGATATAGTCTTTGCTTTTAGTACAATATATGCAATATATAATAAATAAATATTTATTATTTGTAAAACTTTTGCGGTGACAAGTGTTATGATTTTAACTAATACATTCATACAAACATACATATATCCATCCCCCCTTATCCATATACAACTATTTACAGGATGAGGCATAAACCTTTCTTAGCTATCTAATAATACCCATCACCTTCAATTTCCTGGCGACGTGCATTGCGGTAAGAGGTGACGCGACCGGGCATAAAACCACAGTCGACAGATACTTTGCCACCGACTTTGGCGTAGCTATCGCTGCTGGAGCTGGAGCTGTAGTATGTTTTGGCAGAGCTAATCTTCTTGAATTTGGGGTTCTTGTATTGTTCGGCAATGTAGCCAAGCTGCTTGTATGTCAGTTGTGGAGCTGCTTCATCATCATCTTTCGCTTGTTCCTCCTCTTCCTCAATGTATTCCTCCTCTTCCTCCTTGGCGGCATAGTTGGGTTTCTTCAGTGTGATAACTTCGCTCTTCAGCTTGAAGAGATTCTCCTCGGGCACATTGGAAAAGACAACCTTTTGCTGTCCATCAACAGGTTTCTGGGCAAATCCATAAGCCAACTTAGCCTCGGGCACATTGATAGCCTTGCCAGCCTGAGCGGCCAGACTGACGCTTATGGGATCTGCTGGGGCAGTGTTATCCTGTGACTTCTCGGACACATAGCCAATGCTAAAATACGCAAACACTGTCAAATGAGAAGAGTCCGATAAGGCAAATCAATTGGGTACATACCTGTCATAGTTGGCACTGTGGCTGGAGCTGCTATAGCTGCTATCACTCTGGCAGCCGCAGGTGGGTTTGCATGGTTGCTTCTGTGGAAACGACGAGAGTTTTTTTGGGTATCGGTATCGTAGCATATGGGTTTTAAGTTCTATCATTTGCATGAAGATTGTTGATGCTTGGCGCACGTACGGGATGATAATGACGACAGAGCCAACAGCCAAATCTACCACGATGATGATGATGATGATGAGCATGATATTGTTGTTGCTTAAATTCGGTTGCCCATGATGATGACACAAGCTCAACGCTGCTGCTGTTGCCCTATTACCATTCAGCATTGAGCACTGATAGCGTTTGCATATGCGGAAACGTTGCAGCTTGCAGCTTTTAATGGTTAACAGTAACAGTCGAGGATGTATATTGTTTGCTATGTATGTATGTATGTGTGCTGGGTATATGAGAGTTGTCCTTAGAATAACTGGGCTTGATCTACTATGATGACTCTAATAATAGGTTTTGTTAGTCACTGGTTTAGTCACCGGCGATAGCCATAGCCATAGCTCGCTGGCAGCATCTGAACGGCCCGAGCTTTCTTGGGGCAATCCACATGCTCCAAGCGCTGCAACCGTTCGGCCAGACGTTGTGCCGCCAACGTCTTGGCCTCGATGGCACCCTCGAGCATGCGGCGGCTCAGCATGTTGTTAAACGCGTGTATATATTGAAAGAGCTCACGTACTTTGCCACAGGTCTTGGGCAGCTGGGCGGGCTCAATAAGCTGCTTGCTGCACCAACAGTTGTCACCAATGGGCGATAGATTCACATCGCTGGGCTCATAGTAGCGCGGCTTTGGGCGCACTATTGTTGGTCCCTGGCAGCCCTGGCAGTAGTCGGTGCCCTTCTCTGAGCATACGCAAGCCGCAAGCAGCTGCAAATAAAACAAAATCCAGTTTTCGTTGATATGGCAATGCTGCAAGTAGTGCCAATTTTACTTACACCCTGGCTGCAGTGCAGCGCCAGCAGCAATGTCAACAATAATTTGCAGGCATGCATCTCGACTTAATGTTTATTATTATTGTTGTTATGAAGGTACGGCTTGTTGCTTTTACTGGGAGGGGGCTTTGTCTTATCTGTCGCGTGCTGCTCTGCGCTCGTTAAACGTTTGAATTGACACCAAAGCAAGTCACACGTTTTATACCCAAGAAGATCAAAAGCCCAGCTCAGCTCATCTTGTTGTTGTTTTTGTTATTTACAGCATGCCATGCATGTTGTTATTGCACTTCTTATTCTTCTTCTTAATTGTGTTTGTATCATTGCATTATTATTCTTATTGTCTATGGCCGCTTGCACGCCAGTTCGAGGTTAAAGAAAGTCGCAAACATTTTAGCTTTATGGTGCGAGGACACTTTCTCATTTCTGCGCACCAGGGTTGCAGTTCAGTCTTCGTTTGCTTTCGCTAGGTGGCTGCACGTGCCTTATGATCCAACTGTTGGCATACAGCGACAAGTGGATGTTGTTCGATGTGTGTTGATAAACAAAAGCTGTGCAAAACTGAGCAAATTCCATGAAATTCATATCACTACCGCTACCGTCGTTGTCTCTGTCGCTGTTGACGCCAACGCTGACGCTGATGCTGGTACCAAAAAAAAAACAATGAAAGTTGCTGCAAAATCGAGAACATTGCGATTAGTTGTGTTCCCAATTTACCCGGCGACGCCAGACATTTGGGTCAACGTCAAGTTCTTGGATTTTGATTGGTCCAAGGAAACGAAAATATGTCCATTGACCTAAATTTTAAAGGAATGAAAAAATAAGCACATACATATGTTTATAAATACAAATTTGCCATTCACACATAACACATTTTTGTTTTTTAATTGACTGCTACACCCTGTTGTACATTCTACCATGGAACCACAGCCAAATTTTGGCAGTTAGTACATAAATATATATAAGTATGTTTGTATGTATGTATGTATGTATGAATTAATCTAAACCAACAATCAGCTGTTCAGCGCGTGGGCTGATCGATTGTTTTTCCCAAAATTTGTTAATTAAACGAATAGACGTGCCCTAGGATCACAATGGATGCGCACGGCAACAAAGTGGAGAGAAAGAATATGGAAAAATAACGTAATCAAGCTTATCACCAAGCGGCGAGCAGTATAAAAGCGCTTAATGCGCCAAATATCAAGCTCAGAGCAACAAAACACGGAAAGATTCATCTATTGGCGGACACACAGATAGTGGACGGCGTCTAGTCGACATCTCTATACTAATCAATTTTAATTTCAATTTCTATACAACCCGGTACACGTGGTTAATAGCCCTCTTATCAGCTGGAACAGAGTCTAGCAGTCGGCCTGGAAAGCAACGCTTTGGTTTAGTACAGTTTTACAGTAGCAAGTGTTCGTAACACAAGCAGCAGCAGCAGCAGCATCAACCCACATCCTTTGAGATCCATACAAAATATGGCAGCTAAAAGAATGGATTTAAATGTGCGCACATTTCTGGTGCTAAGCGGCAGCTCCAATCCACTTGGCCAGGCTTTTGCCCAGGAGCTTTGTGGTCGCCTTGCTGCTGGCTCCATGGTGCTTATACTAGACGAGAATCGGGAGCAATTGAAGCTGTTGGAGAAGCAGCTGAAGCAGCAATTGAAACCGGATGTTGTGCAAATTATTACGGGTGTCTTGAATGCCCAGCACAGCAATGCTGGCCAGCTGTTGGAGCAGAGTTTGCATCAAAGTCGTCATTGTGATGGATTTGAGCGCTCCACTATTGTGCACAACGAGGGTGAGGCCGCCACCCATGTGTTGATGGAGCCGCAGACGGCACAGGCCTGGAAAGACTATGTGCAGCATCAGTTATATGCGCCTGTGGCACTTAATCAGTGCTTTTTGAATGCCAAACTCTTGACGGGCGTTGAGAAGCTGGTGATCAATGTGACGTCGTCGCTGCAAGTGCGTCCACTGGTGTACAGCACCCTGCTTTGCTCGTGCAAGCGAGCCCGTGACATGTACTTCCGTGCAATGGCCTCGGAAGAGGCACGCTCCAATGTCCATGTGCTGAGCTATGCACCCGGCCTGCTGGAAACGCATCAAACCGAGTGCGATATTAACGGCAATTATTTGGCACCGGAGGAGCTGTTGGCAGTGTCAAAGGAGCAGGCATTGCCACGTGTACAGCCGCTGCAGTCAACACTGCAGCTGATCAACATTCTGGAGAAGACCGCTTTTGTGTCCGGTCACGATGTCGACTATTACGACACTTTCTTTTTATGAGTAGCAATGCAGTCGTGGTCTGTGCATCCATTTAATTATTGGAGATGGTTCGCACTGGCACGCACTGCTGCAGACACGCATGTTAACATGACTGATGATATTGATCATGATTTTGGGCTTACGACAATGGATTTAAATAAATTTTGGCTGCTGACCCCCGTACGCATAACGGAACAATCTACGTGTTACGGCAACGAAACACACGAAAACAAAAAAACTTATCTATTTATTTATATTGGAAATAGGGGATCATGAAGATAGTTTGCATGTAAATCCATTGAAGGTTGCCAATTGGTAGCTCATACTGCTTAGGGCCAAACAGCTGACGGGTGTGTTTGATGCATCTACAAATTAACATAGTAATGTAACTTAATACAAGTTATGTAGTGTGGGATTTGCACAGATTGTTTCTGATTTGAGATAAGGCTTATTAGAGTTGATAGTTGAATCAATAATTGAAATTGGTATTTATAGCCGATGTTTCTGGTATTTTTTTTAGGATATCGATATTTCTTAGTAGCTGCTCTCTTCCTTGTATTTGTTCGATTGCTCCCTTTTGCCGGGTGACTCAATGAACGATTGCTATCGCTTCTGTCGATGTACCATTCACAAAAAGCGTAAAATCTTTGCACAGTCGCAGCAATATCACTGATAAGAACCAAGTGAGTTTGCCGGCCCAGCAACAATGTTGCTGTAGTAAGTGTGCGAGGCAAACGACCCATTACGATTATGTGATGGCGTTTCTATAAAATAGCACTGTTTTCAGTTAATCACGAAACGCGGCTATATGTGTGTATGAACAGGCAGTAAAATGGTGTAATTGAGACCATTACGCTCGTTCTGGGCTTACAATGTATGTTTAATTACATTTGGCGTAATCTTCATTAATGGGTACTTAAAATTATCTGTATACTGGAATTTGTTTGTGTGACATACTTATGCATTAATGATGCTCCATCAGTATTATTCAGTCTTCAAAACACAATACGGTGCATTTTATATATGTATATGCCTTTTTGTATTTATCGACTATCGACAAAATTCGATACTCATGAGCGATCTTAAATGCGCTTTAAGCTAAATAAATAATTGCAAATGGTTTATTATGACTGGCAATTAACTTTACACCTGTTTGACCTTGATGGCTGCAAATGCATTCCACAATGTTTAGCCGGTGTCTATTGATAAGCGAAAACTGTTTAAATTCATTTACGAGTCTTTAATATGCGATCTAAAGTGCCACAATTAATAAACAATTATTTAAATGCGAACAACATGTAGCGCCGATAACCTTTTTATGGCGATGTCATTCCAAGCAAATCTGGGAGCTGCAGTAAACGGTTAAGCAGCTACATACATACATACATACATACATATGTATTAATCAGGCAGACAAACAAACATATGTACATATGTATGGGTTAAAGGTTAAAAAACAAAACGCAACTTAAAAAGACGATTTTGCGATTGTTTTAAGTATCAATAGAGCCATTACTTCGATTTAGGAACAAACATAAAACTAACAAGTGTCAAGTAGCCCAAAGAAACAGTTTTTTTCATACACACACATGCGCAATTGAGTGTATATGTAAGTTGTTTTTTTGTATATAATTACACACAAGCCAACTTGAAGCTTTTGCCAAAGCTGCCTAAAAGCTGCCAT
This sequence comes from Scaptomyza caliginosa, assembly GCA_035044725.1. Lineage (NCBI taxonomy): Eukaryota > Metazoa > Arthropoda > Insecta > Diptera > Drosophilidae > Scaptomyza > Scaptomyza caliginosa. The sequence continues at coordinate 424,730 of JAWNNR010000325.1, forward strand.
AAATAGTCACTCACAAACCGGCAGACAACCAACTGTTGACGCTGTTGTGTGTTTAACGAGAAAAGTCCAATAAAATCAACTTGCCTTTCACCATGAATCTGGAGCAGCGCACCTATTTGCTGGTTACAGGCGCTTCGCGCGGCATTGGCCGAGAGCTGGCCCAGCAATTGTCGCATCAACTAAAGGCAGCCGGTTCCGTTGTGGTGCTGCTTGGTCGCAGTGAGCCGCTGCTGCAGGAGACTAAAGCAACCATATTAGCAAAACGCGCAGAGCTGCTGGTGCACACGTACTCGTTGGAGCTGGCCGCAGCCAAAGCCGCTGACTTTGCACGCATTCTTAATGAAACACTTGCCGGCCAAGATGCCAAACAGTTCGAACGAGCCATTGTTATACACAATGCTGGCACACTGGGTGACACGTCCAAGCATGCCAAGGAAATCGGCGATACCCAAATACTGGAGCAGTATTATCACATCAATTTGTTCTCCACCCTGGCATTGAATTGTGAATTTATGCGCACCTTTGACGCCATACCCAAATTGGTGGTCAATCTCAGTACATTGGCTGCCTTGGAGCCATTCTCCTCCATGGCCTACTACTGCACAGTGAAGTCGGCTCGCGAAATGTACTTTCGTGTGCTTGCGCTGGAGGAGTCTGCTACTGATACACTCGTACTGAACTATGCACCCGGCGTCATTGATACCCAGATGACAATTCAGGTACAGACCGAATCGCATGATCCTGCATTGGCTGCCGCATTCAGGGAGCAGCGCGAATCCAAGACCATGCTGACGCCAGAGCAAACGGTCACCAAGTTTGTCCAGGTGCTGCAGGCAAACAAATTCAAATCGGGCGATCATGTTGACTACAGAGATTAGACCTTATTCCTTATGTACATATCAATCATGTTTTGTTAAGTTATTTTTCTTCAGGTTTATGGTTTTTTTCGCTTTTATGTTGTAAGTTTGCCTAGTTTAAGTATTTTCAATAAATAAATCAGCTTAAAAATTGAATATTCGAATTGGATTATCATGGATTTTAATAGTAAGACTTTAAATTTATTAAAAAAAAAAAATGATAACACAATATTTAAAAGAAATCGGCGGCGGCAGTTCGTCTTTTTGCTGGTATCTTGAGCAGATCGTCTGTTAGAGTAGAGCCGGTATCGATGGGCGTAGCACTGCCGGTGCTGCTGGCCTTGAAAGGTATTTGGTGTTTGGTACTAATCGGTGACGGTGTCGGACGCACCATGTTGGGCGTAATCTTTGACTTGCGCATCTGACCCGGCGATGGTGTCATGGATGGCGTGCGATTCGTGCGCAGACCAAGCTTGCTGCTGGCAAGCCGACGTGCTGCTGGCGACATGCTAGCCAGACGCTCCATGCTGGAGCGCACAAAGGGTGATCCGATGTTGCGGCGAGCTGTATTCAGGGCTTGTTGTTTTTGATTGCGCATCTTCTCGCTGACCTTTTCGGCCAGCGCAATGGCAATGTTCTCGCGACGCGAGTTCTCATTGATGTGAAACGAGGGTCCGGGTGTATTGCGTAGCGGCGTATCGCCACCATCCAAGCGAAAGGGTGTGCCATCAATTTCGCCCCAGGTCATAATGGGGGAGAAGGCTTCGCCAGGACAAGGTGATGGTGAGCGTAGTAGATCGAAGCCTCGAATGCGTGGAGTTGCTGTTGCAACAGCCGCATTAACCTCTTCACCTGCTGCATTTATCTTAGTGATATTGACATTGGTAGCTGGCTTAATCACCGGCGTTTCGAGCTGTGAGCTTCCTGGCAATCTGGTTGCATTGTGTTGTATGCTTTGCTTGCGTTCGGCAAGCTGAACGCGTTCCTGCTCAGTCAGTTCAACGCCATCCGGCACATACATAATGGAGTTCATGTTGGTGTATTTCCATGTTTCAATCTTACGCAACGGATCGGGTTCCTCAAACTGCTGCTCAATGTTGGGCAGCATAAGTGCACGCTGCAGTTGGTCAGTGGACAGCTGCTCATGATTGTACAGCACCGCGTATTTTAGACGCAATTTTGCCTCGGCTGTCTCAATAATTTCCTGAAAGCTTTGATTGTCCTCGCTGGTGTAGTGCTGCAGAAAGGCATCTAATGACATTTTCTCATCAATAGCCTCCTGGTTACCACCTTCGGCAGCAGAACTTTTGCTGCTGCCACTTACACTGAACGGCGTTTCTGGACGTGGCGTGGCGCTGGCATTGGCTGTGCTCACTGGCGTTTCAAATGTGGCTGGTGACATTGCTGCAAAGCATGGGAATAGCATTCTAGAATGATTGTTAGTTGCGGGCAAAGTTATAAACAGTTTACCATTGTTGCGATTAGTGGTGCTGCGTCGATTGCCGGTGCTTGACATGCGGCACATGCTGTAGCGTGCTCGGATTTCGGCCATTTGTAGAAAATCACGACGGGACTCCGCATCCAAGTAGTCATTCTGGGCACGCAAACGCTCCAGATCGGGAAAGAAGTCACGCTGTATGATCTTGGACATCTCTTCAATGTAACGTTCCTCAGTTAGGATCTTGGGTTTAGCTTTTCGTCGATTTGTGCCGTGGGGCAGTGGACGCTTAAATTCAGCCAGAGCTGTGTTTTGTGCTTTCGCTATTTCAACAGCTAGGCTACCGGGTGTACTGGGCGTGCTGGGAATGCTGGGCATGATTGGTGTATTGGCCATTATACTAAATTCTGTTTGCTTTTTACTTAAACTTCTAATTTCGATTCCAACAAAGTAACAATACCAAACAAACGTTTTGGATCAGCTGGCGGTGTTGCCAGATGGCTGCACGACTATCGCTTATGATATCGCACTATCGATTGCAAACAGTGCTCAAACCATAGGGGTGTTCCCTTCGAAATATTTGCAAGCAATTGTTGCAATTAGTCGTTAAAAAATAATTTAATTAAGTACATCTTAAAATGCCTAAGTTTGTATTTAAAAAACAAAACAAGGTAGGTTTTAGAAATAAAACTTGCTGTCATAGTAATATAATTATAAGTTTCAAAAACGTATAACTATTTATTTTGAAAGAATTCTTTAAAAAAACAGATTTATTTAAGAAAAAATAATATGAATTTCTTTCTTCGCTTACTTTTAAATGGTATTCGTGCTGTTTTTGGAAATACCGTTAAAAATTTTTTTTGTCTTTATTTGCTGCCAAGGCTTTTAAGGCGGTTGTCATCTAAATATCGTTGCACAATTTGCATGGATTATTTAAGCCACGCTGAGCTGGAGCTGGACTTTTCTACCGTCTTGCGTCTGTCCTGTCGACATTGGTTTCACAAGACGTGCCTTGCCGACTGGCTCCTTCATAGTACAACCTGTCCCAATTGTCGTGATACTGTCAGTCTAAATACGCGACTTCACCTGATTCGATACAGGCTATATGTTAATCCCCCGGCAGCCACCGATGTTGGCTCGGACACTGACGACATTGGTGATCCTGCACCAACACCAAATTGGCCCAATCCACGGCCACCACTGCAAACATACTTGCGGCGTCAAAATGCAAACACCCTGTGATCGTTCAGAACCGAGAAAAGACAAGAAGAGATAATATTAAATAGTTAGTTAGAAACACGCTTATTTTATACCAATGTTATAGTTAAATAAAGTCATATATTCGTATATATGCTGTAATATAGATAATGAATTACTGTACTGACCCAACCTATGACTAAAATACACACTCATACCGATTTATCTAATCTATGTTCATTGACAATTTATCATCAATACAATAATAACAACAATATGCCGTCTGTCATGCTGTCTAAATAACTGTTATACATAGGGATTTACACAAATAGTATTTACACGCTAAGGTAGATGATCTGGGCGCCAAAGCGTGCGACACATGGTGCCGTTATCATTAGTAACGGCACGTTTGTGACGTCCATTACATACATACATACATACATCAGAGAATGAAGGCTATGCAATTTCACACGTTGTCAGAGCTATGTATGCCTGTGAGAATAATAATAAAAAATAAAATAACCAAGTGACATGCCGTCAAAATGCGACATTCATTAGTCACAACAAGTAAATACAAATCCATATAAAAAAATTAAAAAAAAAACAACAAACAACAAGCGAACATAGATTAAAAATAGCTACAACATGTGACGTGTAGAATGAGCTGGGGGCAACCTGTGATTGGAGATTGATTATGCCGCTATTGAACTTTGTTCGTGTCACAGCATCAAAGAACTGTCATACATATGTACATATTTATACATGCGGCTCGTTTATCCTAGTTTTTCGCAGCGTCTTAAATTTAATAACGCCATGCTGCTGCTGCTGTTGTTGTTTGTTGCTATTATTATTTGTGTTGGCTCCATAAATAACAGCAAATTGGCATGCATTCGGGACTTCCAGTTGAGGCACGGCCCGGTAGCACATAAATTTCTCAACACTTGCATTAAATTCATAAAAACAATAATACAAAAGACTAGAGAGAAAGAGAGCGGAAGAGAGAGAGAGAGAGCAACAGATGTGCCGTTGTTCGATGTTAGAGCGGGCAAAAAAAGTGTTTAATGGACACATGGAACACAACATAACGGATGTTACATACTTACAATCGATACACACATAAGGATTTGTTTGATTATTAAAACGATTAAATGTATAGAGGGACTATTATTCAACCATAACCTCAAAAAGTTATTAAATGACAAGTCTTTTATGCATTAAATCTTATTCATTAATACTATGAGTAACTGTCTGTGAATCATTGGTTATTACTGTGAACCCTAACCGGATATGTATTAAAGCCCAAAAATCAACCTTAAGCAATACGCATAACTTTTGTGAGCTTCTATTTGGCAGCAGCTAATCAAAGGCGGCTCTTTTTTTTCTGTCATTATTATCACTGTTGATAAGACTTATCGCAGAGTGACGTAGCCGGGTGTCAGGCCAACCGATGGTACAGTGTAACATGAAATGAAGGAACCTTCGATTGCGTTATGTCGTTGATAATAGACTGGACAGACGCCAGCAGGCACTTCAAAAGGGTCAGAGACGCAAACAGACAAGGAACCTTTGAAAGATGATTTTCCGAATGATGCTGCCACTGCAAAATAAAAATTTGAATATTTATTGCCAGCAGCGCTGCGGTAGGTCCCACAACACTGTGTGTGTGTGTGTGTTTGTCAGTGTTTTGTAGGTGTGCGGTGTGTCGCCTGGCCAATCGATATGGTATACATTTGTATGTTAAAGTCGTTTGCTTCGAACGATCCATTCAATGGTGTCAAATAGCTGACTGGAACGGTTTTTTTTTTCGTTTCTTCAAGTGGCATAGGTTTGAGTACAACAACAACAATAATGAGGATGATTTCTCTGACTGTTGTTGTTATCAACTGCGAAAGAGAAAGAGAGAAAGAGAGAGAGAATTGGATTGTTGTTGTTACATTTTCCGCACAAGTTCAAGGCGCAGCCCATAGCTAATCGCTTTGAAAGTGAAACCGTGTTTATATTTTGCCTTATTTTTTCCGCTTTTTCATTGACACTTGAACCATTGTTTATGTGTCACAGTCGTGTGTTTGGTATTTTACTTCTTTCAAGTTCTTCACTTTTCTGTTTTTGTTTCTTTTCCTTACTGTAATTATATATACCCTGTGGGATTTAAACCTGACAGTAGCAGAACTGAGGGCAATTCTAAGCCAAAAACTTGTGCTATAATGTTCCAAAAAAGTGTATTATCGGTTTTAAACAAATTAAATCTGATGATTTTTACAGTATCTTTTTTAAGTTAAACTAAGGATTTTGAAACGATCGATTGATAAACATGGGGAAACTCAGGGAAAACTATTGTTTTAAGTTTATTATCCTATAAGGATGAAACTGTTTATGGCTTTTGAGAAGCTACAACGACACAGAGTAATAGTAATAATAATACAAAAGTTTTAGCAAAAACCAATCAATAGTTATGGCGTAAAGAAGAAAAAAAACAATACTTAATCTTATTTTATCTAGGGTATTGATTGTATGAAAACAGCTAATTTTTTAGCTGGCATGGTTTATTTCAAATGAATCTTGACACAATGTGAAGTGCAGCAACCCTTTTCTGTGGCAACACACACACACACGAAATTACCTTTTCCGGGCATTTGGGTTGAACGCATGCGCGACTTTCGAGTGGATATTGACATATTGTGGAAACGCCCACAACAAAAAACAAATCTGTGTAGCATGCAGCATGCGGCAAGGATGCCAAGCATGCCACACGCACGTGCCCACAGCACTAAAAAAAAAAGCCAAAGAAGGCAGCAAGGCAAGTTGACAGGCAACAAAGTAGCTGCATTTATGAGCCGTGAAAATTATGAAAAAAAATAAAACGAAACTTGACAAAAAGTTTCGCTTTGTGCGCAAAAATGTTGTGTTTACAAACTATATTTTAATGGTTGGCGCGTTTGCAAGCTAATTAATATTACACAACATTTTAGTGTTGAATGCAACAGCAGCAGCAGCAGCAGCAGCAGTTGCAGTTGCAGCTTGCTGTTGATTCAACGGAAATTGAGCGAGTAATTCAAATTAAGGAAAATGTTGCTCGGAAATGTTGGACCATAAAAATCGCTTGCCACAGCACACACTGTGTTGAAAAGTGTCTCTTCAACTGCCACTGCCACAGGCACAGGCACAACATTGCCTTGCCTTGCCTTGCCCCCTTCGATATTGGTGCACTTACCAAAATTAATGCCATCGATGACAACATCTGACTGCAACAATAAAAGGCATTGCCCAAAAATAGCTCAGCATTATAACATTATGCTTGCCGCAAAAGGGACAAAGCAGCCACTGAAAAATATGCCTGCCTCACAATTATTGCCAACTGTTAACAGATTTGTTGGCTGCAACATCACAACATGCCACAGCATTACACAAAGCTGCTGCTGCTGCTACTCCACACGATTTTTTTATATGATTATGTTAATGGCTTGTTGCTTCTTGTTGCTTGCTCTTTCCATTGAAATTGAGTCATTTTTATTGCAATTATTGCCATTTGTTGCACAATTGGGCAGCAAATTTGTGAACAATAATGCAGTACATAATATTATTAAGAAGAAATTGAGTCAGTCTCATGTGTTGCCTTTATAATTGAAAATCTAAAGTGTCCTCATCTGAGGTGTCTTCACAGTCCAGAGATGTCCCCATCCTGAGTTTGTGAGCTGTCCCAATCCAGGGAATCTGATATATTCTCATCCTAAGAATCGGATACATTACCACCAATGTTTGTGGAACCAATGAGAACAGGGAAACTTAAATGCCCCTTAAACTTGACTGCAGTCTGGATGCAAGCAAAAGATATCTCAAACACAAATCTTTAAAGAAAAGAATCAATTTTCCCAAGTTAAAAGAATTAGAAATATTTCTGTTGTGTAGCAAAATTTCTATCTCTTTAATGTATAATTAAGAGAACTATTCATTTAAATGATAACACAGCTTGCAGGCAATGGTTGGGGCCAAAAGCGTGAAAAGAACAAAGATAAATTGAATTTAATGCTGGCAATGCTGGCAAGCAATACATATGTACAATGGCAATGCTTCTGTTTGTGTTGTGCACTCTTTCGTTGGCTTGTATTAATTAAATCAATGGCATTATTTGTTTATGCTAACGAAAAACACACACAGAGAGGGAGAGAGAGCGAGAGAGAGAAAAGGTGTGTGTGTGTGTGCGTAAAGAACGCCACCAATTGCCGTTTGCTGGCAGCCATTTTGTTGGCTCTCGCCAGGCCAAGTAGAAACAATTCATTGTTTTTTTTTTGTTAATTTATATTTGGATTTTATTGTTGAATCTGTTGCAGCATTTTAAATGTTTATTGTAGTAGTAGTAGTAGTATGTACATAGAACGTTGAGAGATAGTACGAATAAGATATTAAAATACTAATTAAATTAAATAACAATAAAACGACAATCGAATCGAAAAGTGCATAAAACATTGTTATTACCACCACAAAAAAAAAGTTACATACTACAATTTGTATACAATTAAGATACATAAAACTGTCACTTAAAATATAAGAAAAAAAAAGTTGATTTTGGGTTTTGTTTTTTTTTTTTTGGTTTTGTTGATAGAGTTAATGAAATACTTGTAATACTTGAGTTGAGGCCACTAACTAACTATTATTATAATACTTAATGTTTGCTAATCAGCGCGGTCCCAAATCAATATAGCTATTGGGTCGCATCATTTGATGCGCTGCCGCCGCCGAGCCATAAAAACTTTGGTAGCTGCCCATGCCATAAGCGGCAGCAGCTGCCGCCTGCCGCATGTGTCCCGTCGATACCTTGAGCTTGTCATAGGGACTGCCATAGCCATGACCATGATGATAATGCGCCGCATTGTGATGATAGATCGCACCAAAGTTACTCTGCTCCCCGGCATAGGGTTGACCAATGTTCGAGTAGATATTGGCTGCGGCCATTACTTGAGTGGCGGCAACACTTGCCGCTGGCGGTGATCCTGAGCTGGCCGAGAGTGGTGTCAATGGTGTTGCGGTGTGCTGATGCTGGTGATGATGCTGATATGGATGATGATAGCTGCTGCCATAGCTGTTTGATATTTGATGAAGACTCTGCTGTTGTTGTTGCTGCTGCTGCTGCTGATGCTGTTGCTGTTGCTGCTGTTGCGGCTGTTGCATGTGCTGTGTCGTTGACTGTTGCTGATGCAATTGTTGCTGTTGCAGCTGCTGTTGCTGCTGCTGCTGCTGCAGTGGCGTTGCGTCTAACTGAAAGCCCAACAGATCGGGCGAGTTACCCGACGTTGAGCTGCTTGAGGGCGTGGCTGGCAGCTGCATGGCCAATTGAGTTGTTGCAACTGTTGCTGCTGCTGCTGCTGTTACACTTGTTGCTATCGTTGCTGCTGCCGCTGCTGTTTGCTGTTCCACCAGCTCAGTGCAGGCCAAGCTAAAGCTATTGGACAACGTTCTATCCTTTGATTTTAAATGCTGCTGTTGCTGTTGCTGCTGCTGCAGTTGCTGTTGTTGATGTTGCTGATGTTGCTGCTGTTGCTGTTGCTGCTGTTGCTGCTGCTGTTGTTTCATACGTGCTTGACTCTCGTGGCTCATGCTGGACATGCCCAGGCTGCCACTGGTGCTGCAAATAACAAATAACAAAAAAAAAATACGTTACAAAACGCTTTTGATAAACATTGCTGCTGTTGCTGCGGCGTTTGCTTGATTTGTTTACAAACGACCCTCGGCCAAAAATATGAAAAGCCAAAGACCGAAAAACAACAAAAAAAATACATATATATATATTGTTTATTCCGCACCGCAATACAGAAGCATTCACATCTGTCAGCTGGCTCATCATTGCCAGCCGGAGCTGCTTATGCTCCACATTCTCTAAGTTGAAGTTCTCGCGCCCAGCGAGATGAAAAAAAAAACAACAACAAAATTTTGAGTTATTGTTTCATTTTCTGTATTTGTGTGTATTTTATTTTTGTAGATGCGACGCGCCGGCAATTCCCGGAATGACTTTAACAGCCAGCGGTCGACGGGCTGTCTAGTGAGCCACTTGGGCTCTGAATTGTGATCAACGATGCGATGGAATTGGTTTGGGAAAGGGTAAGCTATTCCAAGTGGGCCTATTTCATAACAAATGCTCGATTAATTTATCTATCTATCATTTGTTATGCAGTTTACAATTCAAACTTAGCAATTGCTCACTAAAGTCAATTGGAAATTAATAAGGTAAGCTGGTTACCAGTTGAACAAATATATAGTTGCCAACTGGTAACTCTGACGATCTTACCTTATTGATGTCAAAATGACTTAGGAGGCGTAAATAGATATTTTATCTATCTATCATTTGTTATGCAGTTTACAACTCAAACTTAAGCATAATTGTGCAATTGCTAACTAAAGTCAATTGGAAATTAATAAGGTAAGCTGGTTACCAGTTGAACAAATATATAGTTGCCAACTGGTTACTCTGACGATCTTACCTTATTGATGTCAACATGAATTAAGAGGCGTAAATAGAAGGTAAATGGTATGGATTAAAACTACAACTTTAATATATTTATGAAGGCTTTGGCCTACTTACACATCGTTGGTGCCATCATCTCGAAATCCTTTGGCAAATGGATTGCTTGATATTTTTAGTTGTGTCACCTGCAGAAAAACAAAACAAATCACATTAAAACAAAGATTTTTTTCTCTTCAAAAAGTAAATATGGTTAACGATTGTGGCCCCATTTAAATAGTTGTGTTGTTCTTATTTCGTTAAATGCAACAAATAAGAAAATGTTTACAAGGCATTTAACAATAACAGAAACTACATAAGCAACAACAGCAACAACAACAACAATATACACAATATTCCAACAACAACCAAAATTATTTGCAATAAATTATGATACGAAAAGTGTTAACACCCACGTTGAGCGCATAAATAATTTAAATACTTTTGAATGGACGAAAAAAAATAGAAGAAAAATGCCGCTAAAAATAAAATGCCAGAGATTTTCTCAAAAATTTGTTTTTGTATCTAGTTGCTGTTCTATATACTCTAGAAATTTGGAATTAAACAATATGGTATGATAACTTTTAAAAGATATTGAAGACAAAATCATAAGCCAGAGTTTAACTATTTGCTATCCAAAATTATGGAATCTATTGAACACTATGATTTGGGTTTTAAGTGAATGAAAGTGTATCTACCATTCAATAGACACAAGATAAGTTTTTCCTTGCGTTCTCATTTCTATTTTTTTTTTTTTTTGGTTGATTGGAGAGAATCTTCTGCTTGTTAACTAATAGCAATAAAAACAAAATTCCCAAAATGCAAAACATAAACAATGGGATTAAATTGGCATCAAATGTTATCAGAAGCTTTTGTAAATTCTACTCGAAACACGAAATAGGCAAAGTCGAACATATTGTGAGCTAAATGTGATTTTTGTTCTTCTTCTCTTGTGTCAAAAAAGGCGTTGGCGCTTGTCGTTTACAAGTGGTTACGATGACAAGTGGGTCAAGTGGCTGGGACAGCCCGAAACCCTTTACTACTACACTACTCACTCGCTGGTTCTGGTAAGCTGTTACGGCCGTAAAACTCGTCTCCGGGAATATGAATGTGCGAAAGTGACTCGAATGCTCGTTCTCATCCAGCGAGGCGTTCTTTGGCGGCAAGTAGACCAAGTGGAAGCGTGGCTGGTAGCGATGCATTGAGTTCAATATGATCTGTGAAGTGCAAAAGAGATGCTTTCAGTTAGAGAGAGAGAGAGAGAGAGAGGGATAGAGTGGCAGCAGATTGTGCTTTTGGATGACGGCTGTCGACTTTTGGTTGGCTTGCGGTTCGCGCGAACAAATGTTTCTATTAATATTATTATTCTCCCTTTTACTTAGCCATCATCCGCATAAACATAAACACGAAAAACACACAAACAAAAGCGAAGCATAAATTTATGGCCAATAACAAGAAAACGAATACTTAAAGCTTACATGGCCATTCTCATCCAGCTGATTGTTGGTCAACTTAAGCTTGTCGAAGGACACAATTTGCTTCATCCAATTGGCGCCGGCTGCTGGTGAATCCGGATGCACATGTATCCTTGGCGGCGATATGGCATCCGCTTTGCCCGCCACCACCCAACAGGAGCTACACACACACACACACACACACACGCACACACACACAGATAAGAAGATGCAAATGTTTAGTGATATGTTTAATGGGTATCTAGCATAGATGTATGTACTTGTGAAAGGCGTAGCGATAACGCTTATCATCCATGGGCACAAAGTCCATCATGCATATGTAGGTGGCATGTGGATCGAGGCCACCGATGCGCACCTGAAATGTGGGAAACATGCGACGTCCAGTTTTTGTGATAATCATCTCGGTGCCCTGTGCATGAAACTGATCCCACAGCGCTTTCGTCTCCAATACGACAATGGCCTGCGCTAACGAAGGATGCACTGCCTCCGGTTCCTGTTCAGTTGTGGGAAGTAGAATGCAAATGCAATATTATTTGTGTATCTGAACAGCATTCTTATAGAATTTTAGAGCCAGAAATTATTGTTCAAATATACTTTTAGCTTTTTAGAAAATCTAGTTTTGTCGCAGATAAATCGTTTTTCGGATTACTTATCTGGTTTGTAGAACATCTTTGGTTTCCAAAAACCTTCCCATATATAACAATCGATTTCTTAGCGACAAAAAGTAATATTGTTAAGGTTTAAAAGTAAACAAGCCTTTTCCCTGAATTATTTATCCTTGGTACCCTTAGCAATTTGAGTGTTAGTTTTCGTTCTCTTTACTAATTGTTATAATATTCTTTGATTACTTACACCTTTGTTGTTGTTGTTCTTGTTGCTGTTGCTGCTGCTGCTGCTGCTGTTTGTTGCACTGTTGCTGTTGTCTTTTTTATGGCTGTTCTTGTACTTCTTTCGCTCAGTCGCTGCTGTTCCGGTTCCTGTGCCCGTTGCTGTTGTTCCTACTGTTGCTGCTCCGCTAACCGCTGAGGATTCATTATTGCTGTTGCTGCTATAATCGCTAATGGCCGAGGTCGCCTGCTCCTGGCAGTTGCCGGCGCTGCTCGATTGACTAATGCTGGTGCTGGTGCTGGTGCTGTTGCTGCCTGTGCTCTGGGCATCGATGTCAGCCAGCTTAGCATCTATCTGTTCCAGTGGCTTGTACGAGGCGCGATCCTTGCCAGCAGTTTGTATGCAAGCTGTAAATATAATAGGAGAGTAGCATTTAATTCATTTGTTTTGAGTAGCTAGGAACGCTATTATATCTATTTATATCTAGGCTAGTTTAAGTTAATTTTAGTTCCATTGTTTCTTTACAAAACTATCTAAAAGATTATGCTAAGAGTAGATTAATCATTTTATAAAGCTATTTAGATTTAATTTTATACATTTTCCTGTTAGCAGCTTGAGTTTTTTACTTTTAAATCTAGTCATAAATAAAATTCACTTTTATTTTATTTGATTCCATAGTCCAAAAGGTCACCAAAAATATAGCAACAAATAAATATATTTGTATTGTAATTAATCTTCTTATCAACATTAACAATAACTATAAATTATTAAAAAATAGAAATATATAAAAAACAAAACTACATATTTCATGTATTTTGAATCACATTTTCAGGTGCTGCAGGGGGAAAAAAGCCAACAGAAAAAAAGATGGCAAGCAAATGAGCGGAAATGTGTGGCACATAAATCAAGTTTCGTTAGTAGTGTTTGCAAGTATGTATTCTCATTCATGTAGAATATGATTTATATGAATTAAAAACGGCAAAATCAAGCAAGACATCAAATGGATGAAGTTTGCGCAGGCGCCAAGCCAAAACTAAGCAGGATTAACTGGAGAGGGCGGGGGGGGGGTTGGAGGACGGGCGGCAGGACACACGCACGACAAATTGCATGGGGCAGCTGTAAGTGTAATGAGCGGCAAATAAAAAGGCACAGCGACAATGCAACGCCACGATCCAATTATAAAATGTCGTCAGAGCAGCGACTGTTGATTGAGTTGCAAGCTAATTTTAGTGTTGCAACAGAACAGGCAGCGGCGGCCTGAGGGACGTGGCAAATAGGCGCCTCGGGCGCTCGGTTAGCAATTAATTGCCGCATGTAGCCATGTTGCAAGGCCCAATGCGGCACATAGTGCCGTTGCAATTGCATTCCGTTTGCTTGTTTTTTGCCTGCTTGGAGTCGTCGCCAATGACCCATGACAGGTCGCCGACGAGTTGTCGACTTGTCGCTTGCGTTGCGCCATCAATTGTCGCTTAATGAGACAATTTGTTGCTTGTTGGTTGTTGGTTGTGATTTTGGCGGCAGCCACTTCACGAATGAATTCTAAAATCAATTAGCATTTGGCACAAATAATCGTTTTTCTGTCACGCCAACCCAACCATCAAAATAACAAAGAACAATACTTTATATGTTGTAAATACAAGCGAAACAAACAAACAACAACGACTTTTCGAATGATACTGATAAAAGAATCTTAAGAAGTTTTGCGCTAATTGCTAGCTTTGTTTCAATATATTCTTGCTTAACTTTATGCTTGAAAAGCTATTTTCTTCATTATTTTTGTTATGCCAACTTTTAGAGAATGATAAAATATATTATTTACTTTGCAAATAAATTAAACTTCATTGCAAAAAATCGTTTTTGTTTTCGTATTTATTTAATCTATATGCTATTGCTATCATATTCATCCCTACTTTAAGATCTAGAAATTGGGTAAACATGATTTTTATGACATGAATATACTACAGATAATAATCATAAAAGCTAGATTCTGAAAGAAAACTTGTTTGACAAAAACTACACTATGAATATATATATTCATTGCTTTAAGGATCAGTTAAGAAACACCAGCAAAGGCAGGTGCTAAAAGAAAATATATTCCTCACAATCAGAGCGAAAAAGACTTTGATTAGGATTATTTTCAATCAAACTATTTATCTGTTCAATAAAAAAGAGCTTACCTTATATCTATTAACATATGTTATACCTTTAAAATACTAAGTAGTATTGAATCTTTTGACATATATGTATGTCTTAAATGTTCAAGCACATTTCTATACATATTCTGACAAGAAATTATATTATTATTGCATTATTATTTGAATGTCTGTAACTTATTTCACATTACTATTAAAAAATTACTTTAAACACACAATATTAAGAGTCTCGTTTTTAATTGTAGCTTATAAAAATACTTAATCCTTAAACTTTAATTAAAAAAAAAAACTTGCTTTTATTGATATAAATTTGTTTATACCGATTTAAATAATCCCTTCATAATCCTTGTATTTCTGTTGTTCAGTCATTGAACACTTACCTTCAATCTGTTTCATTGGACTCAGTCCGCCGGTCGTATAGGTCGATGTCCAATAATCATTCGCATAACAGCCATAATCCGCAAGATTTGCGCTGAGGCCATTGTCCAGGAATGGCATTGTTGACACCATGGCACTGGCGCATTCCGTTGGGCCCATCATGTGTGTCATTGGAACACTTTGTTTCGAGCACCTTGTGGCCAATTTATATGTGCAGCGAAACACCAACAAAATTGTTCAACACAAAATAAAAAAAGTACAAAAAAAAACCGAAACACGATAATTTTGAAAAATTATTGAATCATTTATGTATGGTTTTTGGTTTTGGAGGCTTTATGCGATTCAGTTCGTTGCTTTGTTTTGATTTTAAAAGTTTTTCGCGCAGTTGTCAAATTTGATTATTGCACACACAAACAACAGAAAAAAAAAACAACCACAACAAAATAAAAATAAATTAAAGATGTAAAAATTCAATTTGGGGTCTATAAACAAAATTGAAAAGTGTTGAAGAATCGTTGCTGCCTCGGTTCTCAGTTGTCAATCAGGCAGAAATAAAACACAACCGTAGAAAATAGCAAATTGCAATCGCTTCAACACCTCGACGCAATTTTCATATATTTGGCTTTTTTTTAAACGATTTTTTATGTATTTTCAATTTAATTTCACGCTTTATTGTTAGAGTTTGGCGTTTAATGGTCCGATTGCGTTGACTGCCAATTCTCTTGTTTCTTGACACAAAACAAATTGATCGAGTGACAGATTGATAGAATGATGCACTCTCTCTTTCTCTCTTTTTCTCACAGTCAATAGTTGTAGATTTGTTGTTGTTGTTATTACGTATTGCAAATTTAAAGCGTTGAGGTGTCTCAATTGCCACCTTCTTCCGGCCAAGTGCGAACTGATGTTGTCGATCCGTGATCCGTCTTACGTCTTACGCGTTTCGTATTTGCCGCGATCCCGCGTTACGCGACTATCAACACTTGACTCGTATCTATATTTGAATTATACACACTGGCTGCTAATGCTGCTGATGCTGCCACACGCGCTCGCATCCGTATTGTCAAGAGTTTGGCTGCGGAATGAATAGCAGAAAAGCAGAAGGCATTGCGCGCATCCGTCCAATGGATGCTTGATCGTTGGATCGCTGGCCTAGTCTCTGGCACTGGGATCATGTTGTTGCTCACCAATCGCTGTGCCACTTGAGACGGCATCAGCATCCAAATTTAGCACATCCTCTGTATGTGTATGTGTGTGTATATCTAGGTGTTTATCTCGAGTGGCCAATCGCAGCAGAGCTACACTAAGTTCATGGATGTTTAAAATGTTCGGCCAGCGCTTTCTTTGAATGCGCTACCCGAATACTTATTTAATTAATTAATTTTTATATCAAGTATTAATATTATTATTCTTGTCAAATGCATAAGAACCACTCACATACACATATTACATATGCTACAATACCAACAGATGTGCCCAACACAAATGTTGTAGGGCAACAAGGCGCGAAAGCTGAAGCATAAGCAACAGTGAAAACATATGCATGATGTACAGCATTCACAAATATCGATAATTGACTTTATCAAGAACTTTGCTGAGTTACGACAACAACTTTGTGTTACTTGTCCAACACAAGCAGTGCACACTGTATGCTTCTGATGTGCATGCTTTCTCTCTCTCTCTCGCTCCTTCTGTCTCACACATCCCCACTCTCAATGATCTTTGAAAGAGCAAAGCATTAAGACCACGCCTTTGGCGTCTCTTAACTGGTCGATTGCTTTACTCAATTAATGTTCATTGATTTTGAGTGGGCGTACTGACTCATTCAATGTGTGGAATGCTCTGCCGAGAAGCGTTCACTTCACATGGCCCTCATTTGGAAAATGCTTTTAATTGGACTGCTAGCACATGGCAGTGGTATTGGTGTTGTTGTTGTTGTTTGTTGGCTGCTTGGTTTATAGCCAGCAGGGCCATAAATACAAATTGCGCCATAACCTCTGCACTAAATAAACCATTAAAATGGAACCGAAAACTTCCAAACACCGACGGCAACAGCGGGGCATTAACATCTAGCTGGTTTTGTGAGCACTTTGCTTTTTGGCTTAGAAGAAGAAGAAGACAAAAACAATAACAATCAGAAAGCCAAAAATGAAATGGCGGCTGTTGGCCATTAGCATTAGCCGTGTACCAAGTATAATCGAGAATGTTATGGCGATCAAAGCAGAAAAAGTGCGGCAAAGATCCGTTCCGGCCAAGAGGTTTGGTTGTTGTTGCTGTTGTTCTTGTTATTATTGTTGGTGTCTGCTTTTCATCAGCAGCACTCATTCAATTAACGGTAAATGCAGCAGCGTTGCCGCCATTGCTGTTTCCCGCAACCCCCACTCAATCTATTTATTTACCTCTGCATTCTTCTTCAATGCACACATACATACATAGAAATCTATAAATCTTAACATCCAGTTACGCCCAGGATTCACATTGCCCGGCTACCTTGGGGTGCTCTGTTGTTTCTCTGTGAGCTGTTTACAATTATTTTGAATTAAGTGGTTTTTGCAGTTTGTTTGGCTCTGTTTTTTCGTTTTTTTTTTTTAGTTTCCAGTGCCTCGCAATCCTAAAGCAACAGCAGCTATAATCAACACAAAGCACAAAGCAAACCCAAAGCAAAAGCCAAAAGCAATCGAACTCTGCGTTTGAGTATATAAATATTTGATGTGTTCTTTGAGTTATGGCATATTGTTATTACTTTATAATTGGCATAATTTATTAAACATTTTATATTCCATGCATTTAAGCAGCAATTAGTTAACATATTTCACATACAGCTCTTAGCTAATCGAACAGATAGCTGAATTGAATAAATATCATAACTATATTTGTGTTTCTTCATCATTAAAAACAATCTTTTTTAAAGGCATTAAAACAACACACTAAATCAATTTTAAAATCTTAAACATTCAGAAATACAATTGCTAAAACCTTGAAATTATTTTTAAAGCATTATTCATTGTGCACAAAGAAATACTTAGCCTAAAGAAAAGATGTTTGTAGCATTCAGTTTTAAATGGGATTAGATTAAGACACAGTTAAATAAAATCAGCCTTTGAATTTCTCTAATTTTATTTTCTATTAAACGAAAATGATTTCTTTCGTAAGCAAATTACAAAAAACTTTTAATTAATGCTCCAAATATTCATTATTCTTTTTAAGTTTGCGTTCAAAGAAGATTCTAAGCCATTTTATTAAAACTGTAACCAAAATTGATGCAATATTGCTATTTAACACACTAAAATAAAGCCCATTTATATAGTTCTTTTTATCAGCTTGAATCAATCAATCTTGAGCGAAATGTAAGCGACAATCAATGCATCAATCATAATTAATAACAACCTTATCAATTATAATATTAGCCTTTAAACACTTTAAGCTTTAAGCCCTCTATTTCCAGCATACATATTTATTATGGCTTTAACGAGAATTTGGAATAAAATTTACAATCAATGCATTTCTTTAGTTTCTTTTTGTTTTGTTTTTTTTTTTTGACGAATTGAATTGTTAATAAAAATATTTTATTCATTTCCTGCAATTCTTTTGATTCTTCCTTATATGAGAGATAATGCTACGAGACATTCGAGCAGCTGTCAAACGGGCTTCACTGCGCAACATTTGCTGCTTGCAGGCCAAAGAGCGTGCCTCATAGGCATCCTGCGACAAGTCGCCACTTTCGGCCAAGTGGCAAGTATCATTATCACACTGGACACAATCATCCGCTATCAGATGTTCATCAGCATCGCCATGCACATTGGCAGTTAGGGCGTCAAGTATGCTTTCACTTGGCTTGATCGCCATGTTGCTGCAACACCAATAGGCGGCCAGAAAGTCCGATTCATTTGAAGATGTTGAATGGCGTTCAAGTTTGGTGCTGCTCTCTTTTGCCAACTCCCGCTGTTTGGGCGGCTGTGGAGCCAAGACGACGGGCATGGGCTTGAAACGCACCTGGTCTCGTGCCCAACGCACGCCGCTGGCTGTGCGCTCGTTGCTGCACTTTCTGGCCTTCTGCTCGAGCTTGTCCAGTTCCAGGTCCTTCTCACGGTACTGCTTGGGCGTTAGGACCAATGGCCGCCAGCATAGCTCCAACGTGGACAAGCGCTTAACGCCCTCATCTTTTTGTATATAGTCATCCAGTATGGAATCGTTGGTCAGCACACGGCCATTGTATGTGAGGCGACTGAATCCCATTGGCACTTTCATGTTGCGTCCAATGTGCCGCTTTAAATCCGCCACATTTCGCCAGCGATCCGTGTCATAGATGTTCTTTTGACCGTCGCGGGTCAATACTTGAATCTGCAATTTATTCATATTAAATTTACCTACTGCATTGAGCAACTTAATGTTATCTAAAATTTGGTTATTGTTTTGAGTTGTGTGTGTGTGTGTGTTTGAGATTTTCTGTATACCATCTATTTTATAGACTATCTACTCTAAGCCTTAGAATTCTAAAACGTTTTTTCAAACGAATTAAATCTCATGGCAATAGTTGTGAACAGTATCGGTTTGTTGTGGATAACCCTACTTTTCTATAATTCTTATAAAAGTCCAAACTCTTTAACAATTAGTTACAATAGCTTGAGGCAAATTTTTGTAATAAGAATGTATTTCTTTTTTGCCCTAAACCCATTGAAAATGAGTTAAAGTGACTAACTCTTTCATCCAAGATTCATCTGTTTGTACGAAAGCTTTAATTTCAGAATCTTTTAAAAGCTTAATTAACCCTAAAGAGATCAAGTATGTTTATCGATAACACGATAAGTTTTAAAAGCATTTTATGGTTAACATCCTTTTAAAATCATTAGGCAAAAACCAATTGGGTAAATAACAAAATACAAATCGCCAAATTTTAAGGATTTCTACAACAAATCCCAAAACAATCTGAAAAACTAAATTCTTTAAGATAAATGTATACACAATCGACATTGTGTTCGACTAATTGTTCTAGCAACTCTCAAAAGTACAACATTTCTATGTATGTATGTATGTATGTATGTATGTGATGGATGCTTCGACGTGGTGGAACTGTTTCCGCATTTGTCTCATTCAGAGTCAATTGAAAGAATTGCTGTTTGTTTGAAGGCGTTGATAAATTTATGCACCCCATTGGCGTAGCTTCCGGTTCCATTCCGCTCTACAAGCATATGCCCCTGTGTGTGTGTGTGTGTCTGTGTGTTTGCGTGTGTGTGTTCAAGGGAGAGAGAATGTCAACCGTTAGGAGTGGCGGCAGTGGCCAACTCAATGGCACCTCATAAAAGCCAAAAGCAAAGCAATACGCTGGGCTCATCATCATGAACGAATGCAAAAGGAAATCTTTGTTGTTGCGCAGATCAAAGACGTGATAATTTCATCATTCATTGCTAGTTTGTTTTCACTGTGTTCACTGTTTATGTTTTTTGTGTATTTTATTTAATTTAATTTAAATTACATATTTATATGTATATTCAGCATATGTAAACAAATTCAAGATGCACAATGTTTGTTTGTAAAGTGTGTATCAAAAAAAAAAAATAATAATAAAAGCGAATTACAAAAATGAAAATGTCGTTCAATGCTCAAGAGTTAGACTAAAACCTACAGTGCCAAATTGGCAAGAGTGCAGGCCAGGATCAGAGCCAGCGATAGCAGAACCGTAACGGCGCCATCACGTGCAATCGGAATCTGGGTGTCATTGGCCAGCAGGGCATTGCAGCCGTGACCCTCGCAGGTGTAACAGTTGCCATCGATGACACACTGCTTCTGGGTCTGGGCGGTGCTGAGGCAGCCGCGCTGGAAGGAGCCGTTGAACACACGATTGCTGTTGCGAATGAAGCACTTGTCACCCAGACGATAGGTGGGGCAGACCTTGCTGTAGGCATGATTCTCGGTTGCGCAGGTGGAGTTGATTGAGTTGCCGGAGCACTGCAGACACTTGGGGCGATACTGGGGGAATATCTGACGATTGCAGCCCTCCATGAAGGTACAGGTCAGGCACTCGAGCTCATTGTTGCATGAACGCAATGTGGCATTGTCCAAATCGCTGGCACATCCACGAATCGTATATCCATCTAAGCAAAAAACACAAAACAAAATGCATATTCTTAAGTCATAAGCCCAAATCGAAAATTGTACAAATACTTACTTAATACGCGTGTGTAGCAGAGCGTGCCATTTTTGGCGCAATCCTTGGTCAGTATATTGATTGGATCTGTGGCACAGCGTTCGTCAGTCTTCGAGTGGCACTGCACGCAGCCATCTGTAAATGTCGTTAAAACAGCTGAGTTAAATTCATTAGACCTGCACTAAACTTGATATTTATTCGTGCCAAATCTTAAGATCTAAAATGTTAATTTTCTTTTATGTGTAGCTTATAAATGTTTTCTTGTAATCAAATTAACGAAACCGTGATATTCGGGATAAATAATGCTTTACGCCGTAAATCTTTCAAATATATAATACCTATATATGATTTTTCCTATACTTTTTTTAACCTCTTATCTATTCTGTACGTTCGTAAATTAACTTCTTAATCTATTGCACAAGGCTCTAACAAACTGATAATATTTGACTCATTAAGGGTTTTATTTAGAAATTAGTTTAAAAAAAACCGTAAACTTCAAAAGAACCATTGCTCGTCAAAAGCGCACTTCGGACCATGTCGATATAAGTATAAGGTAGTGCCTTATCATTTGGTGACTGAGTGCACTTTATTCACTCTTATTCACATTTCTAACACTTTGTGTCTTTGACGCTTAGCATTGAGCTAAGGAATGGTTTTGGTTGTTGATGAGACCACCTTATACGTATTTCATCATGCTGTTTCGCACGCAGCTCATTCTACGTCCTAAGTCTTGGTTGCGCATGAGTGTCTCGTTTTGTGTTTTAAACGCATTAGTGCGAAACTCTATTTGTGCGCTCTTATCAAATGCAAACACTTTGCGAACTTGTTTATATATGTATATAAACTCTATTTGTTCTGTCATTAGAAGATAAGCGAGAAGTAAGGGAGTAAGTTTTTACGAGCACGATTATGGCATGAAGTGTCAGAAGCTGAATCATAATTTGGGTTTTAATTCCTTTGTTAATGTGTATAAAAACAATAGTGCAATAAAACCGCCATCAACCAGTACAGAGCTAAATATATATTGAGCATAATGACTCATACAGTTTTGACAACTTTACAGAAACAGAACAATAAGTCATTAAACGGCATTACACACGAGAAAAATTACTTTCATACTCTATTTAAATGTACTTTAAAACATTTACAAATCAAAGTAGCTCAAGGGAACTTTTAAGATTCAATAATGAGACCAGATATTGGCAACGAAATTGATACGATCTACACAAGTTTGATGACTCATAACGTTTTGTGACAGGTTGAAACGATAAGAACACTTTCGGTGTTATAGTTAGGATTATGCCTTTAATTATGTATACATATGCGTTTTATGTTTGTTCAACTGAATTCTTTGGCATTTTGCCAACCCATTGGCGTAAATCTGTTAAAACAGATATGTGCGCTTCAATATCATTGCCGAAACATTTGTAAGTCAAGTGTTTCTCGGTTATGCGAGAACCATTTTAGTCGTATTTCACACACAAAAACACACTTATCGAACGATAAGCCAAAAAGCTTATATACATAAAGATAAGATACTGTGTTACTTAACATTAACAACAAAAAAAAGGCAAAAAAATAAAATAATATAGTATGATGGCAAATTGTTACATAACACACCGGCATTTGATCAAATGAAAACCGTTAGAACTAAGAATAAAAGAAAGAAAGGCTTTACCACAACTGACGTAGGCCAAACAGGCTAGAACAGAAACTACCAGCAAATAGAATTTCATGTTGAGTATTTAAAACTTTGACGCAATTAACTACTTATATATGTTCGAGTTGTTATTCGCACCGCACTTGAAACGCGCCTGCTGAAGCTCAGATATAAACTGAAATCAGTTATTATGGACGGTCTACCTTACTGTGTCTTACTATACTTTCATTCGTCATTATCGCTTGCTATCGCTATCGCATTTATGTATGTTGCTGTTGCCGGGAGAATAAGATAGGCCCAAAAGCGGAGCAGCTATCAGCAATAATACATATATGCAGATAGACTTTTGCTGCTTGTATATACTTTAAAATAATGGGTTGGCATTGAGCTTGATATAAAAGTAATATTTTATTAAAAAAATGTGTGATTATTATTGCTTAATATTTTTTGATTTTTATCACAATTTCAAAAAAAGAATATATATATTTATGATCATTACTGCCAAATAAGATAAAAATTGTTATTAACTTTTAGAGGGAATGACCCCAATTATTTGAGTTCAAACTTTTTTCACTAGTTCCGTAATCGAGTTGGGACAACTATCGATATATCGGTAGTTTTAAATAAAATATCGAAAGCGTTGCCACACCAACTTAAGCGCTCAACACATCATATGGCCCAAAGGGCATGGGTACTTAGTTGTTTAAAGAATACGCTTATTTACTGAAACTGCTGTATTTAATGTGTTCAACTGAGACATTGATTCTAAGTGAAACACACGCACCACGCGCAACATGACACTAATCGTGTGCGTGTGCGATTATTGGCAGCGCCGCCACTTCTACAATCGAAAGTCTAACCAGCCGGCAACACAAACCGGCACAGGCAGAAATGGCACTGTTCGCCGTCTTACATTGCAACTGGATGCCATCACCGCCCACTATTGGTTGCGCGAGATTCTGCAGCAAAAGGTTTTAAAGCAACGACTGCAAAATAAGCATGGGGTACAGCTATTGTGGCTGTCATTGCATCCACCGGAACGCTACCCCATTGACTACAAGTTGGCTGAGATGCTGGCGCATACGTTATGGGAGTACATCGAATTGGAACATTTAATGTCATGGCTCTCAACTCTGGGTGGCGGCTTCTCGGCACTGGGTGAACATTTCGAACGATGCGTATGTCGCTAACCCAAAGAATGTCCAATACCAACTAATAAAGTTTATCTCTAACCAACAGGCTCAGACAGCGGGTAAGATCTCGCTACAGCAACTAAACATTGGCCTGCGCCTGGGTGATCCCTTTCTGCAAGCACGTTGCAAACTATACTACAGCATATCGCTCATTCAGCGGGGCCAACTACGCCGCGCCAAGCATCTTATACGTGCCCAGTACCAATTCGCCATGCAGCACAAGGAGCGCGATCAGCGTCTGGTGCGAATGTGCCTGGGCATTTGGTTGCGATTGCGTTTCGAGTATGAGGAGCGACGGGAACGGCGACTTGCTGGAAACAATGGCTTATCTGTGCGAACGGCAGTGACGAGATGTGCTAAAGGCGACCAGTGAAACTGCAAATCTACTGCGATACTCCGAATCAGATCGAGTTATACACCGATCAGATAGCTATACCACTTTATAGGGTCATCTGCTCTTTTAGAACTTATAAGGTGCATTTGCTCGCTGTTGTTGTTTAAGCTTAAGTTAATATAAACAATTGAATTGTTTTCGGTTTATAGCTACTAGTTGTTTAGAAACAAAATATACAATTCAAATATATTCTACACACTGTTTTCGTATTGAATGTATTTATTTATGTATTATGAATATGCGTATGTGTGTGTGTGTATGTATGTATATGTGTACGTTTGAAATGCATTTCAACTGCGCTTCACGCAAAAACATTTTCATCGCGACTCTTCAAAAAACAATTACAACTTTTTTACTTAAGCTATGCAGTTTTCCTTTTTTACTATGCTTGTTAGGAGTATGAATGTATATATATGTATGTAGATTAATTAATATGCTACCAAAAGAATTGACGTCACAATTACATATTATGTGCACGGGTTTATATATATATATAAATGTGTGAAGTTACTATGTATATATATAGGTGTGCGAATATAATGCTTCCTTATTGCTGAGGTTAGCTGTATACATGCATATATATATATATATATTCATATATATTCATATGTACACACATATACATATATATAATAAATATAAAAACAACACAAACAAAAGGAGAACAAAAAAAAAACATTGAGCATATATATGTATATAAGAAATGTGGCTAAAATTTTTCAATTAAATGATCGTCGAAACGGAACATATAATTTGTAGTAATTTGTGGATTATTGCTTGCAGTGCTAACTGTTTGTTATTGTTGTTATTATTATTATATGGTTTTTTTTTTGTTTTTTTTTTGTTTTTGTTGTTCCTCTAAAGCTTATCCATTTGGGCCAATAACCAACTTATTGCGCCAGCGTGCCCATAGGATCCCAGGCGGGCAGCACAATGGGGTCCATGTCGAAAACTCGCATCACATCCTCGGGCACATACTTCTTATCGACGACAACCTCAAAACCAAACTCTCTGAACCAATCGGCGCCCATGACCAGGTAGCCTTTCTCGCCACGATCCTCGCCCCAGGAGTTCTCCACGCGCAGTTTACTCGCCACACCGTTTTTCTGCAAATTATCAAATGCAAACGTTAAGAAAACAATCAAATGTATAAGCTACATTCAATAACACGTACATCCACTGAAACAGCAGTGAAAACCATGGCATGGGTCATTGCCGATTCACCGTAGATCAGACGATCCGCCTTGGAGATTGTTGTCTGTATATCGATGTCAAAGACCAGCTTGAAATTGTGGCTAAACATGCATACGAAAGAGACGGGGAGATGGCGACATAACGACGTGGAAAAAAGAAAGAAATTAAATAATAATATAGTAGGAAAATGGTGTATTTTAAATGACTTACACATCCATATCCTCGATACCCTGCTTGGACGCAAAACGCTTGCTAACCTCACAACCAAACCAGACAGCCTCGCCAGCCTGTAGCGATTTCGTAACCATGGCCAGCAGCAGATCAACATCCTGATTGTTGTAGAGGACCGGACGGCCACCGACAACATTGCCCAAACAATCGACCGTATAGACCTGATCGTAACGGCTACTTGGACGTGGATCGGTGACCAGGCACACCTTATCCTCAACATTGAAATGCGGTTTTACATAGTTCTCATAGAATTCAAGCGAACTGATTGGCCCAACGGATTGAAAGTTCTTCGATTTATCGTAGTAGTCCCAGGTGAAGGTCTCGGCGGGTATGCCCAGGCAAATGCCGACCACCTTGTAGATTTCGGACATTTGCTCTTGTATTTTGCAGGTGATCTCCTCATCGCTGGGATTTTTCTCCAGCAGCTCTCGCAAATGTCGCGCATATTCGCGCAGCTGCAAAACCAAACAAACAAAGGATCAAATAAGTTTAGCTTGCAGTGAAATAGAGTTCAAATTGATTACCTTGCTCTTCAGTATGGCATTCATGCGTATGCTGGACTCACAGCTAAAGCTCTCCGGAAAGCATTTCTTTGGCATCAGACCGTGTTTGGTTATCAGATTGACCAGCATATGCCACTGGCCGCCATCGGAGGTGGGATCGAGCAGCAGAAACGAGACAAGTCGGCCATCAACTTTCTCGCCTCGCTTTGCCGTCTTCACAATATTATTGAGAAAGTAGTTGCAACGCTCGATTTTGTCCCAATAGAAGAGGAACGCCTGTGAAAACTCGAACTCATCCAGATTATAGTTCTTCATGAAGGGCAGGCGTATGCAGTTGAGTGCCGCAAACAGCCAACAGCGTCCGGAGCTGCGCTGATTGGTGATCGGCTTGCCCTCCGTTTCCACCTTGTAGTTAAACACATGATTGGTCGTTTCCAAGGCTTTGCGCGACAGGCACACATCGAAGGGATCACCGCGCGTGCACACATTGAGTGCCAGCACATTTTTCGGTGCGCTGTAAAAGTTCTTGCGCCACTTATTCAACAGATCCTGCGTAATGGCGCTCTGATTGCCATCGGTGATGGTGGTGTTATTGTTGCTGCTATGGCCGCCTGGGATAATATCGTCAGCTGCAAGTATAGTGGTACTAGTGGTAGTGCGATTGGTATAACATCTAACTGTGCCCATTGTATTGTGAATTGCAGCTGCCGCTGCCGCTGCCCCCTGTTCGAGCTTCATTTGGCGTGCAAGCAAAAACACCACAAATTTATGTATGTCTGAAACAAAAACGCTTATAACACATTTTCAACAATAAATTTTGGACTCGTCAGTTTTCGAATCTTGACAAACTAATTCCAAACAATGTCGCAGACTTTTCGATTACGTTTTTTTTTACAATCAGTTAGTAAAGTAACAGTTACACAGTGTTTTGATCCTTTTGATCACATGCGATTCGTCTTCTTGAAACAAATTTTAGCCTTTCTTCCTATTCCATTTGTGTCATACTCTTTCTATAATTTTCTAGTGAGAAAAAAAAGGCATATTAAAATTATACGTCTTATTTTGTATTTGGTATTTGTAGAGTTGGTTGACAACATCGCCCAATTATAATAGTTGTCATCGATAAAATTGATATATCGATACAAGAAGGAGATGCAAAATCTTTGAAAATATTTTACCATTTGTAATTATGCAATACATACATACGAACATATGTATGTATGCATGGATACTTATTTATTTAAATATGGAAATTCGGGAAGTCGATCGACAATTGCGTTGTTGTCTTTTGTGCACTGCAAAGGCGCCGGGTGGGCGTGGTTAGCTAAACAAGAGTTGCGGGCTGCGCATAGGTCAAATAGAATTACGCGCAGTACTAGCAGCTGCAACCCATCACAGCTGTGCATGTGTAAGTGCGTGTGTGTGTTTGTGTGAATTGCACTTTGGAGCAATGAGTGTACACTTTTTGTGGTTTGGCTTGTTAATAAAAGCTGCGCCAACTGAAAATGACGCCCCCACTCCATTAATTGTATTGTGCGACTTTTTAAGTACCGTTGCAGCTGTTTATGTACGTAAATGCTAATATATATATACATTTGCACATACATATGTATGTAGTTAAAAAAAAAAATATAATGGAAACAGTTGGTACCACTGCCAAATGGAGTTGGGCAAACAATACTTAAGTAAAACAATCGCGTTGCAGCTTTTGATAAGATAGATTTATGTACATATGTTTTAACCGAGTACGGACTAAGCAACGCAGTAATCGTAAAAAGCAAAAACAGAAAACAAAAACAAAACTGTAAAAATCTTCGACTACAAAGAGTTGAGCAACAAGGAAAGCCACAATGACGACGACGAATGAAGCGAAGATGCAGAGTGTAATTAAACCAGTTTAACGGCACATACACACACAGTCACATGTACATACACATACATTCACGCATTTAGTTGACGGGGGAATCTGGAAGTAACGGAAGGAGGGCAATATGCCGTTTTAAACTTTCGCGCAAGCCGGCGCGCTGTTTGCTTGCTGGATTGAATCCAAACAAACAACATAAAGGGTTAAAGAGAAAGAAAACGGCAAAAGCAAAAACAAAAACTTGTTTGCCCAGGTTTTGAGCGAGTGCCTCAAGTGGTGGTTGCGGTGGGTGTGCAGGAGGGAGGGGTCTAAGGCAAAGAGCAAACCAGCAAAAACAAACAGATTTGGGTGAAATTTTACTTTCGTTGTTGCCGTATTGGGGCGTCAGCAAGCTGCTTCTTGCCCGCTTCCGCACACGAAAACGAAACGGGAACGGAATTGTTGAGCGATGCCTGCACCAGAACCAAAAGCAAATACAACGACAGCAACACTTTTCTTGGTCTGCCGCTAATTCTTGGACTACTGCTGATGCTGCTGCTGCTGTTGGCAATCATTATTTCATAATTTGTTGACCGCTTCTTAAACTCCTTTTTTTTCACACTTACACATTGTGGGAGTTGCAACGTTATTAATTTGTTGAATGATTCACTTTACACTTAACTCGTACTAATATATATATGTATACAGATTTATTTTAATTAAAAATAATTTTTTTGCTTTTGTATTATGTGTGCACTGCAAGCAACTTTTGTAGACTGTAAATTTTGCTCTATTTAGGTGCTATTTTTATTTATTAATGCGAAAAATTAAAACGAAAATGTTTGGCTTTAGCCCGAAACACGAAACTGAGTCCAAGACAAATGCCAGAGTATCGATACCGCGAATGCAGGTTTTGGCTGCCGGATCGTATTTGTAAAGTTATCGATTCATCGATAGAGAAAAAAACAGCAAATAATTGGTGTATTTTGCAGCTTCCTGCTGCCTGTTGTTGCTTTGTCGCCTTGTTGTTGCTGCATGCGCCGACTGAACACCGAGCAGGTCGCGAATTTTGAAATCGCTCCGCTCACGCTGCTTAAAAACAGCCATAAAATAGAAACGGAGAACACATACGTCGTCAAGAACGTAGTTACATCTAACGTGCATGCCTCAAATAACGAATCTCGACCAAGTTCGTTACCAAGATGAGTGGGTCTACGAATACCAATGCCAATATCAATAGCAACAGCATTGGCAACAACAACAACATCACCAGCAGCAGCAGCAGCAATAATAACAACAACAACAATGATGTTTCCGAGGACCCCGCATTGTTCAAGTACTACATAGAAAAGTGTTACGTGCTGCCGTTGGACCTAAAGAATGACATTATCTACTGCCAGCGTGCAATGCGCGACTTTCTCAAGGTGCACAGGGTGAGTAACATCAGTAGCAGTAGCAGTAGCAGTAGAAGCAGCAGAAACAATTGCAAAACACAATATCCAACCTGTGACCTGGCTAACTACGATTTCTGTTTCACCCTGATATCTTTCCCAGCTGGTATCTGATGTGTTCAAGGAGCAGTCCGATGCGGTAAGTTTACAATCATTTATTTAACTCCTCGCTTTTTCCCTTTTTCAAACAACACACACACAACAGTCCTGCATTACGCATTTATGTGCATGTGTACAAATAATAATAATAATATTTTTTTGTTTGGAGCATACAAAATGTAAAACGCAAGCAGAAAAGGTAACGGGGCATATATATTAGATTGACAGCGTTGCCAACTTTAACTAGCACAATAAACGTATATATACACACACCGTGCCACTAAGTTTGTATATACATACATATGTATGTATGTATGTAGGTGCCACTACGTTTCTTTTCCAATTATTTTTCAATTCTTTAGCCTCTGTCCCGTTTAGAGATGAGCGCATATTAGGCAAAATTAAAAATATGTGCGTGTAAATGTGTATGTATATATATGAGTATGTACATGTTCAAACATGTCCTAATAAGTTTATATTTTTAAGAAAATGATTATTGGTTTGGTAAACAATTAAAATGAATATGTATAACAAAGTTGTTACAGGTCATCTTTCAGTCGGTCACTCCCGATTTAAACACTTTTGGTTTCTATATTCAATTGATTTCCCTTTCACATGTCCACAGCTTGTTTTAGTTGCAAGTAATTCCATTAATGAGACTTCAAGAATTGCAATCAATTTATCAGAATCGAATTTACTGCGACACGTGCGCTCAAGAAAAGAAAAGAAGAAACAACAACAACAACAAAAATATAAACCACGACACGCGTTTAAATGTGATTTTCGATTTTTCAACTCTGACTGTTGATTATTGTTGTGTGGCATAAAATAAAAAATATGTGAATGTAAAGTCATAAGGTTATTCAAACCAATTACAGGATCCGGTGCAGATGCGTCGCATCCTGGAAGAACTGCAGATGGAGGTGCATGAGATAAATGCAGAGCAGCAGTTTCTAATGCTGCGTTTGGACCAAGATCTGGATGCATTCTACAAGAAGCTGGAGGATAACAACATTCGGACTGTACCTGAGCTGGGCAACGCGTACATATCCAGCTTAATAGTGCCTTTAATTGGCGATGCAAGCTACAAAGTTTGCCCACAATCGGTGCTGACACGCGACACTGAGGACATGCTCATACGCAAACACTTTCTCATATTCCAGGACGATGACACCTGCAATGAGCCGCTCAAGCTCAGCGATCTGGATGACAATGTGCCTTTGGTGCTTGTTGATGCAACAACACCAATGCTAGCAACACCTTGCAACAGCAATCAGCAGCAGCTGCTGCAGCCGCTGGATGTTACCATCATTAAGACCGAAGAGATAAGTGAAATGCCACCGCCACCGCCACCACCTATGCCATCAAAAAAGCCAATGCAGAAGCAGAGATTGTCAGCAAAAACGATGCAACAGCAGCAGCAGCAACAGCAGAATTCGCGCATGCGACCAAATTCGGTGAACAACAATATGCCGCCATTGAAGTCGGTTGGGATGCAGCCACCAAAACCACCACCACCACCACCGCCACCGCTGGTGATGATACCACCACTAACTGCCAGAGCTGGCAGGCCACGAGCACGACGTTTGGATGCCAAGCAGCCGGCGTTAAAACGCATTTCAACAGCATTGCCAACACCGCAGCTGACGCCCATTTCAAATGTGGCATCAACATCGGCCAGTACACAGTTGCCGCCACCGTTGTCGCCGCCTACACCAAAGTTGCCATCGGGCACAATCATTACAAAGATTGCAGAGACGCTGCCGCCGCCGCCGCCGCTTGTAACTAAGATGCCACCAACGCCACCGCCGATGCCGCCGCCACCAACTCCAAGGGCAACGGCAACGGCAACTGCTCCGGTACCGCTTGCGACAGACTTTAAGGAAGTCGCAAAGAGTCGCATGAATCTGCATCAGGCATTGCAGCGTGCACGCAAAACTAAACATCAACCGCGCAAAGATGACGACGATGCCATCGAGGTGCTCAGTCAACAGAAGGTGACAACACCAACCAACAGCAGCAACAACAACAACAACAATAATAAAGCGTCAACAGTAAACAAAACTAAAGCAGGCAAAGCTGCACTGGAGGCAGCAGCAGCAACAGCAGCAACAGCAGCAACAGCAGCAACAGCAGCAACAGCAGCAACAGCAGCAGCAGTAGCAGCACCAACAGCAACAACAAATAAAAAGACAGCGCCAGCCGCCGTTACAACCAAAACATACAAGACTCGCAATGCACAAGGCACTGGACGTAAAACAATGACTCCGCCACCACCGCCAGCAACACTGCCATCGGTGTCTAACCAGCAGCAGCAAACAGCAACCGCAACGCCAGCTGCGCTTCCCTTGGCATCGCCTAATTCATCGGATGAGTTGCATCAGGAGCTAGAACTGGAACTGGAGCAACAGCGTCTGTGCGCATCGGCAGCACAATGGCGCGATGAACCGCGCGAATCGCGTGTCCTGCCCTACGAATATGGCCGTGAGAATTTCCTAGGTCTATTTGGACTCTACACGCACGACATGGTCAAGAAACTGTGTCAGCGTCACTCCAAACGCAAGCGTCGCACCGTACAGAATGCAAGCGGTGTGGACTATCACTATGGCCAACAGCTGGCCGCCATCGATGCTGTGCGTCAAAAGAAGCTCAAGGATAAGCCGGAGTTTCTGCTGTCGCCCAAAGATAAACGTTTGCAGGCCAAGAAGGCACACAAAGCGGCTGCCGCTGCTGCCAATCGCAAGAGCAAAAGCAAAACTCCTGAAAAGCCAGGCGATAACATTGCTGCTGCAGTCAACTCTCAGCCAGATGGCGGCAAGCAAAAGTGCAAGGAGTGCAAAAAGCGTGCGGGTAAGTTGAGAATTTGTTTTCTTGTTTTCTTTTTGTATATTCAGCTAATGAATGTTGCTTAACAAGCAATTTGAATGTTTATTAGGTTTGCTCATTGCTCGAAATGTGTTTGGTTTTAAGCTTTTTTTTCTTTCTTCTTATCTGTGTTGATTTCTCATAAACTTCTGTATTGCAAATCTCGAGGAGTTATTCGTTTTAGATTGTATTTGTAGTAAAGAGTTGATGGAACTAAAACAATAACTTGAATAGTCATAGTGAATAACAATAAAAGACTAGATTTGAAGGTAATGCGATCGTTTGAAGTATTGTTTAGTACCTTTTTTAAGAGAAATTTAATTGCAAGTTGCACGTTTTTAAGAGAAAACTAATGTACAGGTACTATAACATTAAAATGATTTTATAAAAGTTCGATAAATTTAAAGCTCTTAGTTATAATAATGGTCTCTTGAACATGTTTCGGTTGAGCTTTAGTTACAAATTGAAGTTTTTACTGTTTGAGTATTACTTTCTAAAACTTCTTGAAACTGTACTTTTACTGTTTTACCATTTCAATTTTAATAATTCGTTTTTTCCTTGTTCGTTTTGCAGAAAATTCACTGATATGCCAGAGTTGCCATGGCCATTATCATCTGGAGTGCCATGAGGATGTCAAGGGAAAGATGCAAGCGCCGTTGAACAGCCGTTGTCCACCGTGCTTGCGCGTTTGGCAGTTGTCAACGATATCATCGACGTCGTCCTCGGGAGGTCGTGGAGCCAAATGTGTTTCAAATTAGTTGCTAAGATAGTTGTTTTTTTACATATGTATATTGAATATGGGCGAGAGTTGAAAGTGTTTGCTCGCCTTTTGTTGTACATTGTAGCTTGTAGCTCGTTGAATGCAGCATTTTTTTTTTTTTGTTTTTTCCTGGACTCATAACATATGTTTTCATATAACTTTCCAATTTTTTAAAGTGTTTTTCTTACTACCATTACATGACTAGAATGTATTCTTAGAATTTGCATAAATTTTTTTTTCTTACTACATTTATTGACTACTGTATTTTTATAATTTTTTTTTTACTTAAGCTCAAAGTTACATAATTCTGTATGTATTTAGAAAGCTCGTACATATGTTTATTTAACGTATGTATGCACAAGTACCGTTGGAAAAAGAAAATGTCTACGTGATACATGCATACATAACTGTACATACTATTTTTAATTATTTTTGTATTCTTAAATGAAGAAGAAGAAAAAATCGCCTTGTTTTCCAAATCTCCCTCCACGCATAAAGCAATCAAAATGTAAATGTTTATTTTATTATTTCTTATTTCAATTAAATAAAATAGTTCTAAGTTGTAAACATAAACATTGCGTTTTATTCGTTTTGAAATCGAAATAAATAAGGGAAATGGAAAAGGATAAATGCATATGAATGGCGAAGATAATATGCACTTTTTTTACATTTAAAAACACGGATACGCAGAAAAACAACTTGATTTTATTCATAGCTTCATATGCCTTCAACTTGCCTTTTGCCATACAGTTGGCTATATTTTTTTTTTAAATTAACCAGCGTTGCCAACCACACGCAAGCGGCCTACGAACAAAAGAACACATACACACTCAGACGAGATGGCAGCACTAATAATTTATAGCGCTAAGATTTTGATTTAAATGCGTTTAAATAATATGACATGTGAAAACAATAAACCCAAACGCCTCTATGATGTTTGGAAATATTGTTTCAGTTCCAAATCAAAAGGGAAACAAATCAATTCATAAAAATGGAAAATAATAAGAGATCAATTTCTAAAAGGGAGAAAAAAAAGGCCAAAAAGAAGCGGTCCCACAACTTGGAGCTGGTAAGTCAGATGCCAGAGCCACTGCCAGAGGCCGTGACCAAGGAGCTATTTATGGCTAATCTGGGCATGGTGAAGGTCTCCCATCTATACGAATCTCTGATGGAAGACGAGAGTAGCAAGCGACAGACGAGACAGACGCAAAGAAAAAGGGATCTTGAGGATCAGACTCAACCAACTGGCATCATTCACAGCGTAAGTTAATGATAAAATATCACTTGGCTTCTTATTGCTCTACATCTAATAACGTTTGCGCTTTTGATTTCATTATAGCGTTTACTACAAATGCAAAGTAAAATCGTTGAACATGTTGAGAAATTAAAGCAGCAGCAGCAATAGCTGGTAAAATAACACAAAAGCTGCCAAAAAAAGAAAAAATAAACAAATCGGAATAAAACCATACACATTGCTCATTAAGACGAACAATATTGAAGCCCAAATGCAATGCCAACAGCAATTCCATTAGAAGTTCCATGCGGACCTAAAATGCAAGAGCAGTGATATTTTGGTTGCAATACGACACCGATAACGCGATACCACTTCAACCAGTTTTATAAACATGCTTGCCAAAGAATACTTTTAATAGTTTTTATACAAACATTTATATACATTTAATTGCCACGTGCCTTAAGTCAATGCCAAGCATTTAAATACTATAATATACTTGGTTTTTCTACAACTTGATTAACCATTTGGAATGAACAAAAACAGCTATTGCCAGCAAAGGGAACAAAAGCTGTTGAACACGAAGAGCTTGGGCCGCATTGCATAGATCGCCCTGACAGAAGCACATATAAACTTTCTTATAATTGTAGATGGTGTCCGCGCATCGATCCATATTATCATCGGGTCCACGCTGCACGCACATTCTTTGTATAGCAAGATCGTAATCTACGTTAAAAAATCGATATTACCACAAGCAATAAAACGATAACCATTCATTAACCGTTATTATTTACCATCGAGCGCATAGGTGCCGCCGCCCTCAATCACTTTGCCGCACCAGCCACTGGCGCAGGGTATGGCGGAGAGACCCGGCTCTCTTTCCACATCGGTGGCGTTAAAGGTGAACGGATCCTTGCAGCTGCCCAGTTCTCCGCGTGAGCGGCATTGATAGCAACGGCGCAACAGTGCTGCAAATAAAGTTACATTTGGGTCAAAAGTAATTATTTAAAATGCATTACGCATAGGCTGTCCATGCACACATGCGCACTTCAGTCGCTGTTACAGTTTCGTTACGTGTTTATGCACAGGCGTACACATACATATATGTGTGTGAGTGTGTGTGTGTGTATGCACAAAAGACTTTAATGAGCAGCAAACTTGCTCAGATCGGACATACCGTTTATTTGTGGTGCATTGCAGGCAATTAGAGCGAATATCACAGTTAATTTGAACACAGACGCTTGCATTTTGCAATTGTTATATACTGGTAGTGAGTATTTTAGTAGAGTGTTTTGGGAAATACACTAACCGTGGTAGTGAGAGTTTAAGTTGACATTTGTTGGATTCTTTGTTGTTGTAACGGGAACCAACATTGCCACTTGGCAAATAAAATACCAAAACGAATGCAACAGTGCGATTAGAGTTGCCAGACCAGCTACATGTTATTCGTTTGGCAACACTGTGCTATAAGTTTTGCCTATTTTGGCATAGTGTGCACACACTGTGACTAGTTTCGTTGTATTATTTCAGCGAAAAATTCATCATCTTAATATCGGGCGTATATTTTTTGTTATTATTTTGAAACAATAATAACTCAAAACAATTTTACGAGCGTCAGATGCACCAATTTTTGCACTAAACTTCAAGTACAGTGTTACGGATCAAGTCTGCAAGCGAAGTGTACGAAAATAAATTGGGAAAAAGTTGCAGTACGTAGAAAGAAAGAAGAGAAAAAACAAAAGCAAACGCCAAGAGATTTTCGCAAATTGTTCATAGACAGACAACAGGCGCAGAAAACAGAGTAAAACACTAACAGCAGGAGTAGCGGAAGCAGCAGATAGCAAAAGCTGCAGCAGCTGTGCTGCGTAACATGCGCATACAAGAAGCTGCAATAATGAAATACGTACATACATACATATTGTATATGTATATATATTAAAATATATGCATAATCTGTGCGTTTGTCATTCCGTCAAATCGCAACGTAACCAGAAACGCAAACAAAGAGTAGCGGAAGCTTCGCTGTTGGCGTAGGCGTTTCTAAACGAGACAGACACCTTGCAACTGCAACTGCTGCCGCTGCTGCTTCCAAGTTCAATGCAACTCTGTTGCTGTTTTTGTTTTTGTTATTCGATTTCTGTGTGTGTTTGTGTGTGTTTGTTTGGTTGGTTGGTGATATGCATGTCTAACTTTTTTCCGTGCATCCCGCAGCATTGACCAACCTACTGACCCAAGGAGCTAAGAACCAGGAACACGCAGCGGAGTAAGAGAGCGAGAGAGTGAGCAAGAGGCAAGAGGTCGCCTGGAGCAATGGCATTGGATAGCGGCACGCAAACGATGACGGGCAGCAATGCGCTGACATCATCCTTTACAACAAATAAGAAGAAGGATGCCGCCGCCGATAAGGAGAACCTCTGGTGAGTTTAAAGCATATGTGCAGTTGGAAATTTGCTTCCTAACTGGCCACAAAAAACAGCTGCTTTTAGCCATTTAACGACATTCTTTCTTTCGCTGACGTTTGCAAATAATTTTTTTTGGTTACTACCTTGTCGCTTTTACTCTACGTGTGTGTGTGTATGCGGCGCCGGCTGCAGGTGCTACTACTCACCACACCCACCCAACGCCTCACAACAGTTACTCAGACCAACAAAAGCAGCTGATTTTTTTCTTCTTTTTTTTTGCCGCTGTTAATTTTAATGCATGTTGTCATTTAACCTCAAACCACGTTTGGCTCACACACACGCACACACATACGTACATTCATTGACTTGCATTTCTCCTTTGGTTTTACCTTTTTGGCAATTTTCTCTTGTGCCGATTTTAATAGGTTTGTGGCATAAACACTAACTAATAGCTAAAAACAACAATTATAATCTAAATTGTGTACGTGTGTGTGAGAGAGACGGAGGGCGAGAGCAAGCAAACGGTGATTCATGAAACAGCAAAATCGAGGGCAGCGTTGCCGGCTGCGCAGTCGGCAGCGCGCACCTTTTGCTTTATAATTTATTTATTTGTTATTTCTAATAGGCAAGGCAACAAACTCGCACACACACACAGACACACGGTAAGCTTAAGCTATCGATAATTCGACTTCGTTTGGTCAGTTGACAATCCAATTTGAATTGGAATTAGCATTGACCAATAAACGTTGCATGCGTGTGTGTGTGTGTGTTTGTTTGTATAGGCGATGTTGTCATCGCTTAACTATGTACATGTGTATTTTGGCAGTTGGCCGTTAGGTGGCGCGCATGTGCAGAACGTCAAAGACGCAGATCGTTTTCAAATAAAAACATATGCTTTGAAAATTATCAAGTAGCAGTCAAGTGTGCTTGCAACTAGATACCCTTTAATACCCTTTCGCATCCGTTAAAATGCTTCATGGGCAAACAATTGGGCTTTGTTTCATGCCGTTGCCAACGAGCAGATTTTATATTTATCGAAATAGTTGTGATTTTTGTGTTTTGCTAAGTTAACTGCTATCGATGATCGGTTATCGCGTTATTGACATATATGTATAAATGTTTGTATGTATGTTTATATATTTATGCATTCGTTAAGCTTAAAGAGACTTCTACAACTTTTCGATAAACACATCATCGTTATCGTTGTCATCGCCGTTAACGATATGATGGTGTTGCTGTTTCTCAAAGTTGTTTTGTATGCGCTCCAACAAATCGGTTGCCACCAACGCAAAATCCTCCCACAGCGCATCAGTTTCCGATTCCTCAGTTTGCTCCTTCTCCACGTCCGGCTCTTGTTCCAGTTCTGTTTCCGTTTCCGTTTCCGTCTCACCCTCTCCCAAACGCTCTTCATCCAAATAATCGGCCAGCAAATCACTAATCTCGTCCAGTATGCTGCCACTCTGGCTAAGTGTCGCCGCACATTGTGCATCAATCAACAGATTCCACAGCGCCTGGCACACAATATTGGCCAGAAACCAATCCTCTTGCTCCAGTGCGCCGCGCAACAGCAACGCCAACAACTCAGCGCCACGCAGTTGCAGGAACGGTGCTCGCTGCTCACCATCGCCCAGCAGATTGACCAGCACACCAATGGCACAAGTGCGCAGCTCATAATCCTGTCCACTTGCCTGCCGCGTCAACTGTTGCACCATCATTGGCAATCCTCCGGCAACGCAGAAGCAACGACGCGCCAACTCATTCCGCGTCAAATTGCCCAGCACGCGAGCCAGCTCCACCTTGGTGGACACGGCCGTTAGCTCGCAACGTTCCAAGGCGCCCGCCAGCGCTGTCGCCAGCTCAGCAATCAAACTCTGCAGCGAACCAGCAGCTGGAGCCGCTGCAGATGTCGCTGTCTGATTGTTGTTATCCTGGTAGAAGCACAAATTGTGCAGAGCGCCGAGTGTGGCATGCAACAGCTCCAGACGTTCAACAGACTGCGCCGTTTTCGTGTCCAGCGCCATGGCTGCATTCTCCAGCAGACGCAACAGCACAGCGCCCAGAGCATGCACATTGCCCAGAGCAGCGCCCACTTCCGCATTGACGCTCATATTAGCCACAACACGTATCAGCTTGATTTGTGCATCCAGCAGAGCCTCGCTGGTTGGCTGACGTTCGCTTAGCTGCTGCAGCACATTGAGCAGATATTCCATGGCCACATCATTGTGATAGTACTGGAAAATCAAAGGGAATGATGCACTTGATCATCATCATCAGCTTGTGCAGCGCACTCACCTGAACCCTAGCCGATTCGTGCTTGGCCAGAATGTTGCCCAGCATGTAGCCCAAACGGCTAAGTACGGCCAGCAAGCGTTCACTGCACTGACCACCATTGGTATAGGGACCCAGCAGCAGACCAATGCGTGCCGCATAGTTCAACAATGATTCACAACAATCCAAATCCTCAGATAGCACACTTGCATATAAGAAAACACAATCAAAATAAGGATTAACAAGATGCCACAAGTATGGATTACTCACCTAAGGGTGCGCACCACATTGGCCTGCACCTCAAGCTCACCCATGGCTATCTCGGCGGCGCGTATCAGATGCGGACAGGCGAGTTGCAGTTGCAGTTGCAGCTGCAAACGCTGCTGCTGCTGGGCAACATCAGCCAAGGCGCGCAAGGCAGCAGACAGCTGATAGAGCGTGTGCAGCGGCGGTCCAACCAAGCGCTTTGTGGCACCTGCCTCGTTCAACATTTGCAAATGGAGTATCATTAGCTCGACGGCGCCGTGACGTGCCAGGCGTGCTACTAGCGTCTGTTGGCCATTCAGCTTGCGCGGATCGGGCGCCAGAGCTGTGGCAGCGGCAATCGTTGCCGGTGGCGGCAGCTCCTCAAAGCCGGCAGCCCAATTGCGATTGAGCGCATCATCACGATCCTGTGCACTGCTGGCGGTCAGGAAACGTATGCAGCCATAGGCATAAATGCACGCTTCGGGCTCATCCAGTGGCGAGGCGCGTCCCAGGCCATCGATGAGTAGTTCGAGCACATCGTTCTCATGGAACAGACCATCGTGCTGTTCGTGGCGGGCTACCTTAAAGATAAGCTTGCAGGCGCCAGTCAAATTGCTGCCCGTTACGCGTAGCTGTAAAATCGATAAGAGCGTATAAATTGACATTTGCGTTTAGTATATAAATTTAATTTCAACTTTTACTATTGAATAGATTGTGAGGAACATACCGCAAGAACGACACGTGCAACAGCCAAAAGAACACGCGGCGATGTGCATTCGACGAGGCCATAAAGACCGCCCAGAATGAAGGCGCGTTTAAAGTTACGCTCCTGTTTCCTCACACGCGTATACAGCTCCAAGAGGATCTGGAGAACGTGAACAAAAACGTTTGCTTGGTTCAACAATAGAATGGATTATTTGGCTACGCCTACTTACCGCATTAATGTGCTGCACTGTCTCAGCGCTGCAATCTTTAAGGCCTGCATGCTGTTTGAGCATTTCAATAAGCATCTCTGAGCTGCACTGGCCAAGTAGGGCGCCATTGCGTGTGGGTGGCGTTGTGGCTTGGCCGGCAATGCCAGCAACGCCGCCCTGTAACGAGGGCAATTGACGTGGTGGCGCCAGCTTTGTGGCATCCAGACCACGACGATTTAACAACAACTCTGCATTCGCAACAGGCGCTGAAGGAGCCAACGATTTGTGATTTTCATTCTGCAGATAACGCATGCTATCGAAATGCAATAGCAGTTTAATGCCAATAGCAGCTTATCTTAGCTAATCTCTGATACTTACGAGAAGGCGCTGGGCGGACGACCAGCCAATGATACCTTGCCATAGAGCACACGTCCCGGCTCATGCGGCGTTATCGGACGACGTGTGCTCACCAAACGTGCACCGCCAGCAGCTGTTATTGAAGCAGTTGCCGTTGCCGTTGCGGTTGTCAAATCACCCAAATAAAGCTTTGCCTCACTTATTAGCTCGGCGGATGTCTTGCGTCTGCCCATGCCTAGACTTAAGCGTTGTAATGTTTGTACACTGCCATTGCTATCAATACTTTTGGCCAATTGCTGCTGTTTTGTGATCAACTCTTGTTTTTTCGTTGTTGTCGTCGTTTGTGTCGTTTGCGTTGGTTGTGTTGTTTGTGTTGGACGCGTTTCGCTGCGCGATCGTCGCTTTAACAATATGCTCATCTTGGCAAATCTCGTTTGTTTCTAATAACTAAATCTAAAACTGTCGCAATTTTCGCACTTTTTCTCGGACTGTCTCGCCAGTTTGTCCGGCTGCACAATGTGTTTGTGGCACTGGCAAAATGCGCATTGGTAATGCCACATGTAGCAAAGTATTGTTTCCTTTCTAGCCTATCTTTAAGCCAACAGCCAAGCAATACTTTCACAAGTTCTATACATGTATATATATTTTTCGTTTGGGTCTTTCGTGCACCATGCCAACCGGCTTTCTAGCGGCAGAGAGGGTGTTGGTCGGGTGCTGGCTCGATTATTTGTTATTGTGTTTGCATGTCAATCGTGTGAAGCTAAAGCGAGTTCGCCACCCTTAGCCGGAAAGTCTCCCCGTTGGCATAGTGGAACACACACACACAATCAGAAAACTTAAATACATATATTTCAATTAAGTTTTGAGTCAAATTGTTAAATACATTTTATGCGATACTTTTCCTTCGATTATTGGTAAAAAAAAAGTTAACAGTTTTCCCTTTTTATATATATATTTTTAACTTAACTTTTTGTTACACAGTGCAATACAGCACACACAAACACACACACACGCACACAGCACTATAGAAGAGTGTATAGTTAAAAAGTAGAAAGTCAGAAAGCGGGCAATCGATATTCGCAGTTCGCAGTTCGCAGTTTTTGACACGAAGGAGTAGTCTCGGCATGAAGAGTTTAGAGCCTTTACTCAAGTGGTTGTGTTAAGCGTCATTTGCATGCCATTCACATAGTCATAGTCATTGTTGGCCAGTTTGACAGAATCGAGTTAGTCAGTCAACTAGTTGGACAGTATAAGCATTTGGTCACTTTTCAATCGAAATATAATTTAATTGCGTTTGAATTTCTCAATAAAAATGTTTCAGCTCATAGTGTAGGGCGATGATATACATAGAAAAAGAAATAAAAGAAAGTCCAGCACATACATAAATAGCAAAGGGATGCAATTAGTTTGATTGCGTGGCATGACACAGTATGCAGAATTGTGGTTTATGGCTTGTTGAATGGGTGGATACGGGCTATGGGCTTTGGGCTTTGGGCTATTGGCTATGGGCTGAGGCTTTGGCTGTTTTATGTGACGAAAATGGGGCAGCTGCTTTTGATGTAGATTGCAAAATCATTTGATAGCCAAAGTAAAGTGACCCAATTTGTTGTTGTTGTTGTATATTTATGCCATTTACTCCTCGTTACAGGTCAGCGATATTGAATGAAGTACAAACACAAGGCAGCACAAAACTACCGTCAAACAAATCTGTACTAGTATTAGGCGATAATGCCACTGGTAAGACGACACTAATTGCAAAGCTGCAGGGCGTTGAGGATCCGAAGAAGGGTTCCGGTCTTGAGTATGCTTACATTGATGTCAAGGATGAGTACAGAGACGGTAAGCCGACACAGTACTAAGCATTGTGGTGTATATAGTTTTGAATAAACATATATTTCGATTGCAGACATGACGCGCTTAAGCGTTTGGGTACTGGATGGCGATCCAGGACACACAAATCTGCTGCACTATGCGCTTAACGAAACGAACTATGCACACACCCTCGTCATATTAACAGTCTCGATGACACAGCCATGGGGCTGGCTCGAGCAGCTCAATCAATGGATCAAAGTGCTTGCCCAGCACATTGAGAGCCTGCAATTAGATCCCAAAGAGAAGGAGGCGGCACGCCAGCGTTTAGCAACGACGTGGCAAAGCTATTGTGAGGTTGGCGATGATATGGATCCCGGTTCGCCGGTTAAACGCACCATGCACACCACATCTATCGATGAGGATGATCTGTTGCCGCTGACAGAGGACGCACTAATTACAAATCTGGGCCTAGACATTGTTGTTGTGGTCAC
The DNA here is from genome assembly GCA_035044725.1 of Scaptomyza caliginosa. Lineage (NCBI taxonomy): Eukaryota > Metazoa > Arthropoda > Insecta > Diptera > Drosophilidae > Scaptomyza > Scaptomyza caliginosa. Next base: position 467,605 of record JAWNNR010000325.1, read on the forward strand.
AAAGGTAATGCACAAATGCAATATTTCACTTTAAACATATTTCATAAAAAGCTTCATAACTTACAGACGGACTATATGTCAACACTGGAAAAGGAGTATGAGTACCGTGATGAACATTTCGATTTCATACAGCAATGGATACGAAACTTTTGTCTGCGGCACGGCACCTCGCTCTTCTACACCAGTGTTAAAGAGGACAAAAACTGTGATCTCCTTTATAAATATCTGACGCATCGAATTTATGGTCTACCATTCCGTACGCCAGCGCTAGTCGTTGAAAAGGATGCGGTGCTCATGTGCGTATACTATGACCTTTCTATGACCTATAATTTATTGTATGCTTTTTCACTTACTTTGCAGTCCGGCGGGTTGGGATAGCCTAAAGAAAATAAGTATTCTTTATGAAAACATGCATGCGGTCAAGGCCGAGAATCATTACACAGATATCATTAAGGCGCCGCCCACACGAAAGGTGTGTAAAGTTTAAATAATTTCCAATCTAAAACATATACATAAAGCTTCATTTTCGACGTTGCGTTCAGGCCGTTTCCAATCGTGAAACGGAGGTGCAAACCGAGGACGAGCAGGCCTTCCTTGCACGCCAGCAGGAAATACTCAAGCAGGGCGGTCAGGTACGTGGAGATTCGCCATTACGCTCGCAAGGAGCCAGTGCTGGCAGCAACAAGAGTGGACCCCGCACACCCGGCAGTGCCGGACAGAGTTCACCCAAAAAGGTTAGTGCAACGCATTGATTTCAATTGCCATACGAACATTTTTCATTCTTGATGCAATTACAGATCGATCCGAAGCTGACGCCCGCTGCACCTGGCAGCGAAGGTGTGCTGGCCAACTTTTTCAATTCGCTGCTACACAAAAAGTCAGGCGGACCAGCTGGTGGACCGGCGGGTCCTGGCGGTCCAAGTGGCATGTCAACGCCACGTGCATCCAATGGCACCGATTCGCTAATGACCGCCGAAAAGTTGGCCGTGCGTTCGGATGCGGCTGCTGAGCTGGATCGTTTGGCGCGTAGTGTTAAAAAGGATATTGATTTGTCGCAAAGTGAGTGTTGAGTGCGTTAATCCGACACAACAACAGCAACAGCTACAACAACAATAACAACAGCAACAACATCTACACCAACATAAGCAACAAAAACAGCAGCAGCTGCAACAACTAATGTCCAACAACAATCAGCACGAAGAATTCGAACTTACAAAAGGCAAAACAACATAACTTATTAAATGCACTTAACAAAGAGAGAAAGCAAACTTCACATTTGGTTCTTATCAAACAGCCTTTTACATGGGTTAACTCTTGGCAACGCTTTAAAAGCCTTGTCATTTGTTTGGGCCTTGTGCGGCTCAATGCTGAATTGAATGTTGTATTGTTAACATTGAAAGCCTTTAATAATTTGTAATACTAGTTGCGTTTTGTGCATTTGTATTGTTCGTTGAGTTGGCATTTTATGAGGCCTGGGCATTATGTAGTTTACTGATTACATAATTATACATATACATATATATATATTAAAAAAAAGGAATTACTTAACACACACACAAACACACATAGATTATAAAACGGCTTAGCAAAGTGAAAATAATATGAAAGAGGAGAAAGCGCTTCCTTTGTCATGCTTCTCCTCAAACGACATGCATGTGCTTATTCTACAAAAGATATATATATATATATATATATATACTGATAATAGGATTCATCTTCTTTTTTTTTGTCGTTCGGTATTAGCGTAGTTTGGGGCCACACATGTGTATAAATAAATTATTTAAACAATGTAATTTTTAATATGTAATTTAAAATGCGTCAACTCTGCAACGCTGTTACGCACTGAGAGATTTCAAGAGTACATGCCGGCAGTGCCCAGAGGGCTTGGCAAATGCTCATAGACACACACATACCCTTACAACTAACTGTAGTTGCTAGCTTGTACGTACTTTTTAATTATATTAATTAACTACACACACACACACTGGCTTTATGTATTATTTGTTAGATATTTTTTTTTTATATTTGCGTTCTTAAAGAAATCTATGAAGTTGCAGAATAGCTAAGTAAAAAAAAAAACAACATAATATAGTAGCAATGCTTAAGAAGTATTTGGATTAACTATGCTGCGCATTTTGTTCATTGTAATTAAAACGAACTTTTGATTTTAACATAGTCTGATTATTATTCTTTTCTCGCTCAAAGCCACATGCGTTTAATTGATATACATAAATTATTTACAAGATAAACAAAATGTGAAAAGAAAACGAACATCAACATATAAATACTATTACGATTATTATTATTACTACTATTAAGTAACTATTTTTTTTTTTAAACACGATTTACTAACTGAAATTCTTTTATGTTATGAAAGTCAAGAGAAATCCAAGTCAAGTACTCACCAGCAATCGCTATAATATGGCCTTCCATGTGAAAAAAATGTGAAATTTTCAAAATCCTCCCCTTTCTCCTTCGCAAAAACACATGCAAAGAAATCAAGAAAAGACATTGAGCAGAAAAGAAAACTCTTCTGGTTTTATACAATTTTTATGTTTAACTTAGTTTATGTACAACAACAACAAAAAACAACTACATATAAAAAAGTGTAAAAGAGCGAGAAGCGAAATTATTTGTACTTTTGTAAAATCAGCCTCGCTTAAATAACTCCAAATTTTAAATACAAACAAAAGTTGATTAATTAATTTTTTTTTATGCCATATGCCTCGGCCCCAAATTTGCTGTACTGTTTGCCTCTCGCTCTTTGCTGTGGTGTGTCTGAAAATAACAACAAAATTAATAATAAATAGTTAAAGCAAATAAAAGGAACGAAAAAGAAAGAAATTTTTGTGCTACAGAATCTATTTTTATGTATAAATAAATCAAATGATTGCATATAATAAATAATGTATTACATATATATAAAAAAAAAATAAATTATTGTGCAAATTATTACAAATTGAGAATTAAAACGTATTTATTCTGTATAAGTACAACATAAAAAAAAAATATATCATCAACAACAACAATTCAATACACACAAATGTTAACAATGTATGTGAAACAAGAACAAATTAAAAGTTAATTTATACAATTAAATATAAAAATATATATTATCGATTGCCACAACAACAACAGCATCAGCAATTACTAAAAAAAAAGAAAGAAAACAAAGAAAATTTGCAATTATATAGTAAAAAAGGAAAAAAGAACTTCTTTTGTTTATGGTTTTTCTACTAAAATGACGATTGATTGTTGATTAAAGAGATTTTAATAAACTATTACAAAGACATTCGTATTGCCAAACAAGTTAAAGACCAGTTGAAAAGTTGCTTGAACTGAGTGCAAAATGACAAATCGAATGCGGATATGCAATAATCGAAGCTTCCAGCCAAATATCTGTTTGCTGGGGGGAACGGGGGACAATGCCGCAAAGCCGTTTTTATTAATGCTGTTTTCCAGTTGCTGTCATCGCTGCTGCCGATGATTATCAAGCAAGTTTGCAAAAGGAGGCATGGAGTTCAAGGTGTTCCTATGCGATGACTGAATGGCAGGCCATAACATTTTCACAGCATTGATATTTTCATTTCGATAATGATTTTCACAAAGCGTCAAGCGTCTGTGTCCATGTGTGTGAGTGTATAGTCAAGGCCTGTTATAGTCGTAGTTGGGAAAATGTGAAGGAAGAAACGTGGCAAGGCAAAAAGGAACAGCTGCCAGCTGCCAGCTGCTATTGCTCCTCAACTTCTGCCTTGATAGCTCCAAGGATAACACTTTACTTGACCTTTTCTCTCTCTGTGTGTATGTGTGTGTGTGTGTGTGCGTGTGCGTGTGCGCGCTTGATAAATGATGAAGTCAACGTTGCCGCTACTCTGTGTTTGATACTTACTATGTTGTATTGTTTTCAGTTCGACTTATGCATGTATGTATGTGTGTATGTGTGTACATCGCTTGTTGTTGGTTTATCCTGAAAGATGACAGGCGGCTGTTACGTGCTCATTGCGCTTATTGCTAGCATTGTCAGACTTAGCCGCTTGCCAGCCTGGATTTAGCACAATATTGACATTGATTTTGATTTGATGTGCATGTGTGTGTGTGCGTACATGTTTGTACATGCTTACATTATGATGATGTACATAATGTACATATGTATGTATGTATAAAAGTGGGTCAATTATTTTAGGCATTTAATCATCGAAACTGGGATGGGCACAAAGCAATTTTGTGTTTTTCGTTTGGTTTTAATTTGTGTATTTCGCACTCGTTTCGATTAATATTCTTAATGATTTGTATAGGAAAAGGAGCATATTCACATTAAAGTTTCATTTTAATTCACATAGTAGATGTGTTCTAGAGCAAGTTTTAGATCTTGCTCAGACGAGCTGGTAATGAAAACTCGACTCGGAGATACCCTATATTCTAGTCTTAGGTTATCTACGAGTAGTTCATTTATAAGTCAAGAGTCGCTAATAATAATTATCAGAATATTTTAATCTTGTTATAATTTTCTCAATGCCATTTGGCAATTGCAATACTCGCAACGTTATCTCGCTGAATTTTAATCGAATGCAATATTATTCAGTCAAATCGTGTTCATTGGTTGCTTGTGTTCAATAGAACCTTTGTATTATTTTTAGTGTATTGTAATGGATTATTTGCTGTATCAAATGGTCGAAATAATGTGTTGAGAAGTATATTTTAAAGTTAATTCGTCTAGCCTGAACTGAATACAGGGCATTTGATAGTCGACTTTTCGCATGCAAGCAAAATTTGTTAACATGGATAATTTTGTTAAACGCGCGCTCAAACGGTTTGTTGATGTGAGAATAATTTATGCAAAAATAAAACAACAACAAAAAACAGAAAAGAAACAAGCAACAAATAATTATTTATTAAGTGCTTAAGTCATTTGACTGACAACAAATAAAAATATGCACGGCACAGTAATTAGTTACACCAGTCAAAATATTATATGGCCTCATCAAAACTAATCGAACTAATCATAAATTGTGTTTAAATAAAAAATAATAAGATACAACGCTGAAGGTCACAGCACCCAAATCATTTATCTTATGTATGTTTTTGACTTTCGAGTAATCTTCAACAAACAAGTACAGAAATACATATCAAACAGCAATCAACCTGTACACTAATAAATTAGAGTTTCGTTCCAAATTGTGTTCAGTGCTATCTTAAAGCAAAAACCAACAACAAATTGCATCGATGCTGGCCGTCGCAACAGCAAATTGTGCAGCGAAAATCCGAGAGTGAGCGACAATACAAGAAAAATAACTGTAAATGCCACAAATTTTTCATATGGCTTTTGGAAAACCATCGCTGGTATGCATATACTACAAAGAAGAAGTTAGCCCCTTCTCTAAACCAAACAAGCAATACAAAGTCATTTCTATTTGTTTCTATGTTCCATTCCATTCGGTTTTCGGTGAAACAGAGCCCGCACTCATGCTAACGGTACTCGCACATGCATGCACAACTTTTGATGCTGTAATTGCACTCATTTTATAGTAAGCATTAAGCACTTCCCAACTGTTTTACTAACATTTTAATGTCTCGATGGCTGCGTACACTTTTGACCAAAGTAATTAATTTTCAAGCTCTCATTGTCGTAGATCTCGTTTCTTGTTGTACTTGCCAGTGACAAGAAAATAGACAATAATTAAGGTCATTTGTGTTGGGTGTGTAGGGTAAAAACATTCGTTACCACACTTCATCCCTTTTATTTAACCTTAATACATTTAAAATATATATTCTTTTATTAGTTTTAATAGATTTTGAAAGCTACAATTAATGTTCGTTAGCAATATGCTGTACATAAAACTCTTAAACTGAAACGATTTCGCAATTCTGCAACCGAAACCGATATGCGATTATTTCGTAATCGAAATTGATTACGAAACCGATGGTTTGAGAAGCTTTGAGATAATAGAGGAATGGAATGTTTGGATGACAGACAGGGACCATAAGTCTATTGACTTCACCCAACTCCACGTAAATTACCGAAACAAGCACATTTCTCCCACATTAGCTTAATAAAACTAAAAGAAATTGGGGAATATTCATAGTTATAGTACATTTTAATGTCGACTAGACCCTAAATACGTCTCAGTAAAAGTTATATCATTATTTATTACGGCACAAGAACGTTCACGCAGCCCTCACCCTTTATTACAGAGCCCAATTTTAATGTAAATAGATGATATTTGATGGCAAATACGCATGGGGCCCATCTTTGATTTGAATAAAGCTTCATTGTTTGTGAGCTTCAATTTTTGCGCATTTATCTTTGTTGCTTTGACTTAGGGTTTGGCTGCATTCATTCCTTGTTTGTTTGTTTGTTTGTTTTTATATTTTATTATATTATCATATAATAATTGTAGTAAAGAAGTTTCTACATTGAAAAGTTATCTCAAACTACAAATATTACTTATTGTTAATACAGTTATACCTGGCAAACAAAGGATCAATTGATGTCAGAAGCTTTGATAGATATCACAACTTACTATATGCCTAAATTTCTTATCTTTTTTCTTCAGACTTTTTGCATATTTATTCAGAGTATCTGATTATCTAAAGTAAATAAAGTGTTTGGGACTATAAATGCTCCGTTGAAATTCACTAACCTATACAGTACAATAAACATGCTCAAGTTATTAGCACGCATTACTATTCTAATTGGATTTCTGGCCATATGCTGTGCGGCATATAGCATAGGGCCAATAAATCAAACAGGTTAGAGTTTAAAGTTATACGATAGGTTAATTGGTAATCAGCTCTATTTTTTAGGTTTACACAGTTACACGGATATACGGAAGGAGCCGTTCGTGAAGATCGGCAATGGTTTTTATTATTTTGAGAACAGTACGAAGGTAAATTGGTTCGAAGCCTTTGAGAAATGTCGTCAAATGAATGCCGCCTTAGTTAGCTTTGAGACTTCGGCTGAATGGAACTCCATTGATAGTTATCGTAAGTTGATGAAGGACAATAAAAGATACTGGACCTCCGGAACGGACTTGGGCCGTGAAGGCGCACATGTTTGGATGGCAACCGGCATGCCAATAAACATCAATGTCTGGGCACTAACAAATCCTGATAACTATCGGAATAACGAGCACTGCGATGAGCTTGGCTGGGGTAATCATCCCATAAATAGCTTGAACGATTGCGATTGCAAAGCGAAACTCAACTATATTTGCGAATCTTCTCCGCCGCGAACTGCTATGTTTGTTATGTGGTAGAGAGCGATGGGTTTTTCGGAAACGTCGGAAAAAACCATAACACAAATAATTCAAATCTTTATTATGTTATGCAAGAACTGTACTTTAAAAAATGCAAAAAAATAAAAAATAAAGTTAAATACAGATTATAGCAGTTCGCCGACGGGCTTGATAATCATCTCGTGCACCTGCATGTGGGGCGGCGTCGAAAGGGTGAATAAAACACCCTGTGAAATATCCTTGCCCCTAAGCATTGTTTGCTGCGCTGTTTCACGCAACGTATCCGGCACGATTTCCGTATCCACAACGCCGGGACTAATGCTCTGCAAGTGCGAAAGATAAGCTCATCAAAAGTGTTCACACAAAAGAACTAGTTCAACTGCAACATACCGTCAGTTTGATGCGCGTACCCATGCCAATGAACTCCTGGCGATACATCTCGGCCAGAGCAGTGACAGCATGCTTGGTGGGCGGATACACATTTATATCGGGCGCCCTATCCCTTGTTGGCGCAAAGCACTTGTGCCCCAATATGCTATTGATCAATATGATGTGACCATCAAAGTTGCGCTGCTTCATGGAGCGAAAGGCGCGCTGTGTACAGTTCACAATGCCCATAATGTTGGTCTGCACCGTTTGCTGTACATCCGCAATGGCCATGTCCACCAGACGGCCCGGGAACACTGTGCCCGCATTGTTCACAAGCACATCGATGCCGCCCAGCTGCTTCTCGATCGTATCGAATGCCTGCTTCACCGACTTCTCATCACTCACATCGCAGTGCAGCGGTATTAGCTTGTCGCGCCGTGCAGCCGGCACTGATTGCTGCAGCTCCTTAACGCGCTCAACGCGTCTGGCCAGGCCAACGACCACGAGTCCCGCATTCACCAGATCCAAGCAGATCGCTGAGCCAATGCCCGAACTGGCGCCAGTGACAACAGCTACACGATTTTGCCAACGTTCCATATTGCCTTATTTCCAAACTGTCTGGACTAACTGTCTAGCTTACTGTTTAGACGAATGGTTGAGCTTGTTATGCGATTGTAAAATGCTGAATCGACGCTTTAAATACTTTCACTGATCGTATAGAGACCTGTTACTATATCTCTCGGCTGTATCTATTATTAATAAGCCTTGCGTGTGTATTCGACTAGAGAACGATTTGCTAAAATGCAAGTCGCGTGCGCTTTAGCTTATCATATAATTGATGATAATGATAAATCATATTGACATTTGGTGTTCGTTCATTTGTTTATACTGACAACACGAGCACACTTTGCCGGCTTTGTTTGTTTATTACAAAAAAGTTACGCCCTTTACTTGACTTTCGCTTGTGTGTGACCTGCCTGTGTTTAGTTATGTATTATACTATTTTACTATACTTTATATCGTCATAGTTAATAAATTAAAGGCATAATTGATAAGCAGCGATGTCTGTCAGCTATCAATGACTCTAAATATAAATATTCTAGGCATAACACCGACTCAAATATGCAAAATATTCAAGTTTAGTTTCAATCAAATATTAGAACAATCTTAAGAAGGTTCCAAGCCTTTGATAGGACACTGCGGAAAGCTACTTTAATTTGACAATTACCCTAGAGTATGGGCGTGGTCGGAATACTTGAATGATTCAATAAGTAGATAACTTATAGATTTGAAGATCCGCAAAACTCTTAACGCCTGTTAACAGCAAAAATTGTATATGATAATGCACTTTTTTTCTTTACCATTTGTACATACATAAATATTAATGGGTACTTCAAAGCGGTTTGTATTTATTTTTAAATGACATGCAATTTTGAACCTACAACAATTTCGTCAAGTTACGTATTTGATTTAACCGTGGGTAAATATTATCTAGAACTTTTAGAAAACTTGTATCTCTTTCATCAAGATGATGACACTTTTTTGGTAGTTGACCCATTAGGTTAGTTTCACTTAACTTCAACTTGAAGCGAATATCTATTTATATTTCTGGTGGACTTTGAAAAACCTTACTAAATCCAAATGCAAAAAACACAAATCAAAAAGGGAGACCTCACTGGCATGTATACATATTTTTAAACAAATCATAAGTTTCAATCAAACCATGACAAAAACCGGTAATGGAAACCTTACCGGCAAAGATCTCGACTATAAGATACCTTAATTCCTAGATTAATAATGTACAATTCTTACTTTTAAATATAGTCTTAAAAGGCAAGAGAACTTAATTCTAGTCTACAATATATTCACTAAGACACATTAGTCGATATCGTAAACGGCAAAAACTTATCGATAGCTTCAAACAAACTGGTTCATTTCAGGGTTTTAATGAACTTATGTTCCTTATTTTATGTTATGTTATGTTATCCATAAGCCTCTGACAGAAAGTAAGACAGATAGACGGACATGGCTTTATTCGCTCGGCTGTTGATGCGGATCAAGAGTATATATCCTAAATGCATTCGGAGATGCTTCTGTTAATGACTTCACGCAAAACGAAGCTGGGCTGTAAATGTAATGCATGAAATTAAATTTTTTGCGTGCTTAATGTGTATTTTAGTCTGTTTTCTTCTCTGTTTCTCAGTTTGTGTTAGATCGTGTGATATAACAGAACAGATCTCTATATCACGTTAACTGCTAAAAAAAGCTCCTTATTTTAATAGTTGTTGCCAAGTGCAGTATTCTTGATAAGCTTTTGTAATCTATTTTCATGCGTTTTAAAATTGTTTTTACCCAACAAAATGATATAGATCCTTGAGCTACGTTCATCCAATTATTTCGAATTGGTTTTTATCATACCGATTGCTGATTGCCTCTTGCCTTTTGCCATTCGTGTTGTACAGACGCAAGTGGCCCAAGCATTTGTTTGAAGCACTTTTGCGAGTCATCATTTAAGCAATAACCCAATACCATGTGCCAGTAGTAGGCAACTGCCACAACAATCCGTTGGTTTGGCAATATTTGCAAATTGTCATTGTCAAGAGGCTGTTGAACTGTCCTCGGCTGCTGACCCAGCACTAGCAGCCTAAGGACTACAAAGGACAACAACAACAACAAAAGAGAACTCCTGCTGCGAGCTAGTATTGTTGAAGTTGCCTTGTTGCATTTGCGCGTGTGTGTGTGTGTGTGTGTGTGTGTGTGTTCGTAGTTTTGCAGTGTTTGGTACACTGTTCTGTGTCGAGTGTATCGACGGGGCGTAAGTTCAAATATTTGTTAGCGTAAAGAGCAGCTGTTATAGTTCCGTATCAAGCTCAAAGTATTGACTTTTGTTATGACAAACAGACAACCAGACAAACAACGACATTTGTTTAATAATGTTAAGGCTGTAAATGCGTGACGAATAAGGAACATGGCAAAAATAATGAGCCTAAAGGCACTTACACTTAATTTAGGTCATGCCATTTTAAGTATTTAGCATAGAATTTTCTACTTTTTTGTTGTGGCCATAAATGACAAGTTTGTTGATACCCTATGTTAGTGATGCAAAGGGTATGCCTAATATATGTTTAACTATCTAACAGCTGCTTATTGGCGTATACGCTCTTTCTTGCACTTACAGCGTATCTTTCAGTTGTTTTCGTTTTCGTTTTTTTTAGCGCTTTTTTTTGATGTTGCTTTGTCTTGTATCCTTGTCGTTTGGATTGTTGGCTGGCTACTGTATTACGAAAAGGACGGCAACTGTTATGCTGCAGCACAGATGATAATGACGAAGACGTGGCAACAGCAACAGCAATAGCAACAGCAACAGCAACAAAGGGCCGTTGTCTTTTATCTTGTGCAAAGCATAAAATGCAAAACACTTGAACTGAGTGGAAACGTAGGCGAAAGCAAAATAAGCAACAACACAACGGTAAACAAAATAAGTCAGCAAAAAATATAAGCACACACATACGAATACGAATACGAATGGCGAGAACAAGATGAAAACGCAGAGCGGCAGTGTTGATAATCATTATCTAGCAGCAGAGACAAAAGCTATGCACACGCTTAATGGTCGTGGGAGGGCAAGAAGAGGGGTAGAGGGACGTCAGGTCTAAGAGCTATAGCGTCTAGAGTGAGAGCATGAGAGACGACTGTCAGACGGTGGGTGTGTGAGTGTGTGTGTGTAGATGTACCCTGGCTATAAGCATAACCATCATTAGCATGTCCATGTCCTTGGTGAATGCAGGCAGCCTGGCCTGTTCTAGTTAAATTGCCTGTCCTCGGCACACTAAATCAGACCGTAAAAAACCTTAATAAAAAAATAAAAAAAAACAACAACACAATTCTTATCATGAGTATAAAAAATTAGAAAAGAAATAATAAATGTGTTTATATATAGTATAAGCAACTGGGTTGACACTCCGCTGAAAGCAAAGATTAAATGATTAAGCTTTAACAAATGATGCACTTTAACTAAGCGAGAACGAGCTTAAAGCTCGCGTTTTCCCTAACTACTGTAAATGTAAATTATTTCCATAATAATCAAGTAAAATACTTTGGTTCTTAGATTAATTCAAGTTGTTTTTTAAGTTAGTTTAAGTATATTTTTTTTTTATTTGATTTTTAGCAAAAATATAAAGTTTTTTATTGTAAAAAAGAATAATACCAACTAGTTAAAGATTATCAAATTGTTCATCTAACCCGGAGCAACTTAGTATTATGGTACATAAATATATATGTATTTGGCATAAAATTGTGTAAAATATATCTACTGGGCCAAGTTGAACTATGCCAAAGCCAGAAGCTAAGCGAAAAATCAGCAAAAGCATCCTGCACATAGTTCATCAACTTGGCAAACAAACGCATGCCTTGGCCAAACGAAGGAGGGGAGGGGGTTAGGAAATATGTTGGCCGCTGCATTCGTTGATAAAGAGCAAAAAGGGGGAGGGCCAACGAGAGTTATCGCATTATGTTGCCCTTGGGTGGGTTGTGTGTTGCAGCTGTCTTTGTTTAGCTTCGCCACGCGCTCAACCATTACGGGCAATAGCCAAATAAACTTGGCCAGAAAGTGGCGAGAGAGCACTTGAACTTGAAGTGGCAAAATAATTAGCGAAACACACAGAGCAGGCCAATAGGATATGACTAACTTTGGCAAATGTTTTCACTTGAATACCCTAACTATAGATTAATGTTATGTTATGCAATTTGTAGGGTATCATATAGTCTAACCTTGGCATCTAAGGCGTTTGTGTGTTTGAACAACTTACTTAAATTTAACTGTGTCGGTGTTGAATTGGATTGGATTTGAAGATTGAAGTTGTATTGTCTTTATTTTTGTTTCTTTTGGCCCTGTTATTTCAGTTGGCCTAAACCGATTTAGCCACACAGCTCTCTCACACCTTTTTCACTCGCTCTCTTGAGCTGTCAGTTGACTTTTGGGCGCTTTGTGTCAATTGGCAGCTCTTAGGCCAAAGCTTGAGATGGCTAAAAGCAGTGCGACTAGGTCAATATACATGGCTTAGAGTATCTATTACATGTATTTTGCCATCTATCTATCTATCATTACCAGAGTCAACTAGTCAACGCTAATGCCAACATGTTTTTCTATTAAAGTTTTGCCCTCTAATAGTGTTAGTGCTTAACGCTTATGAATGGTAGTAACTTATATGGCCAAGAAGTTAACCAATTTAAGTTCGAACTTATGATACTAGTTGCAGTTTGACCATGATGGCATAATCACTTGCTCTTAGCCAAGTTAAGTGCGTGGGCGTTAAGAAGATGCGTTCAATTCGCTTCCAACTCGTTTCCGTTCGCTGTCTTACCGCATCATCACATGGCAATGCCAATTTATTTAATATGCCGTACGTGAGTTTCCGTCTTTGGTTCTGTTTTCTGATTCGAATTCAGCTGCCATGACCTCGTCCCTTATACCCTAACCTAATCCGATAGCCTCGCAATCCATACACGGTTTGTAACGCTTTGCAGTCTTGACTTACTCTTATCACTTGTGAATTCTTAATTATTAAAGTCGTTTGCCTTAGTTTACAGTCTGTCTACTTAATACCCATTTGAGTATAGATAACTCTGTTAAGATCGATAAGCTATGTTAGAGCCCTGTTAAGCAAGGGAAACTGTTGTTTAACAGTAACATAACGCCAGTCCGTTTCGTCAAGAGAGGAACGGGAAAAAAAATGACTCAAAAGGGTGTTTGGCCTTTTACAAAAATTTTCTCAATGGCAAAAAACTTATAATTTGTATTTCACAAAATAAATAGAAAGAAAAAGAAGCTGGGCAATCCTCTCGAAAGAGTATTGGAATTTCGATCAAATCATAAACGACTTTACTTATTTTCTTGCGCATTTCGTTTCATTTCATTGGACGTTTTCAAATTTTTCACTTGAGCAAGTTTTAGTAGCAGCAGGTTCTTCGACTTCCTTAACGATGAGAGGCTTTTATTTCAGTTTTTTTCTTTCCTTTCCATATTTTTCTCTTTTATTTTGTTGCTGCCCAACCATTTGTAATAAGCAAAGCCAAGCGGCTAACATGTGAGGCTTTAACTTGGACTCGGACAAAAGGCAGAAATGGAACAACAACAAACATTCAAACGTCAACCCTTCTGCGCTTTACTCTCTACTCTAGCTCAGCAAGCAGAGCATATAAACACGTTAGTATTGTCCTTTTTTAAACATTCATTTTCGACTGCAGCTTTTCCTCTTACCCTAGCCCCTGTGCATAGGTGTTAGTTATGTGCATTTTTTTTTTTGTTCTTGTGTGCGTGTGTGTGTGTTGGAGGTACATAAAGCTTCTCAGTTATATAAACAGCTGGCTGACTATTTGGACGACTAGAGCTGTCCAGCTGGTTGGGTTGGCAAGCTTAGAGTTAAAGAGGATTCCGTCAAGGACAACGAACAACGCTAGGCGAATTATGTTAAAGTTTACGAGCAGTGTGTGCATATACAATACATATGTATGTACATACATCTACATACACATATAGACAATCTGGGTCTCAAACTATGGCCCGCCTCATATGCGAGTCTTTGTGTTTGCGCATTCAAGTGGCGTTGCTGCAAGCAGCTGGCGTTTGGCGTTGCAACAGCAAGCATCTGCTGCCAATGCGGCATGGTGTCCTCTTCCGTCACTGTCGTTCGTCTCTGTTAACTGGGCTTAGATTCCTTGCTCATGATTTTCATATAATTTTCTCTTTTCTGTTTTCTACATTTTTTTTTGTTTTTTTCTGTGCACCAAAGTGAGTTTTTTCATATTTATGGCCTTTAGGAAAGCTCTTTCACACTGGCTTAGTTAAACCCAGCAGCTTGCCCACTTACACCCTGTGACTAATTTTTCTTCTTTTCCGTGTTTTTTTTCTTTTACCAAATTGAAGCGTGGATGCTTTAAGCAAACAGGACTCAGGACATTTCAACTGCAAGTAATACATAAATAAACATTTGCCTAAGCTTACAGTCTTATTGTTTAAGATACCCATTTGAGTAGAGATAGCTCTGTTAAGATCGATAAGCCATGTAAAAACAATGTTAAGCTAGCAAAAAACTGTAGTTTAACAGTAACAGTAACAGTAACGTGTGCTGATCAAGAGAGGGTCGTGGCAAGGAGCTGAATATGATTAATCTTTGGAGCGTCTGACCAAAAGTCATGGTTTTTAAGCAATTTTCTTTATTTCAATAATTTAGAAGCTATCAAATAGTCAAATATTAGTTAAAGAACGTTAAGTCTTAATGTTCACTTGGTTTTAGACAAAATTTAAGTTATTGGCAAAAAAAAAACTGTTTACATATTATAGCCTTGTCGCGAATGCCAGTTGCAACCGATTGTTTTCAAAAATTCTTATCTATAGAGTATTAAGGCTTTGGCATAGTAAAATAAACCAAACCGTTGTTTTTGTTGTGTTTTTGATAAGGTTCAAAGGTTCAAAGGTTCAATAACGGCAGCATGACAAAATTTATTGACACTACGTGTTCAAAATGCACATAACTGGACATTGACCCAAACACACACACAACCAAATATTGATGGTTGAAACTTCATGAAGCATACAAATGTTTGGCAATGCGTAAATGTTGTGATAAACCACATTGAGATAATGGTTGTTGTTGTTGTTGTTCTTGTCATTATTGTTGCAAACTTCGCCACTTGACTAACTCAAAACGCATCCAACAATTTGCGAAGCAACAAAGGTCTGAAGGAGCCACTGATGGCAAAATGAACCGCTTGACTATGCATGAGCCAAAAGGACCATATTCATGCCGGCAATGTGGGTTAGAGCAACGTCAACATTGTTGCCATCGACAACGTCATTGTCATCGTCATTGTCCTAGTCGATTGGCAAATGAATATTTACATCAGCGCAGTTCCAGTACCTAAGGCAAGCAGAGCCAAAACCCAGCTCAGCCAGCGAAGGTTGAAATTGGCTTTTGCCTTTTTGGCGAAACGTATTTTGAATTTTAATATATGAACAACACACATACATACACATATGCCACTAGCATCGTCACAGACGCAAAGCAACAAACAGTGGCAACCCTTTTTTGTTGTTGTTTGGTTTGTCCCCACACACACACACACACACACACACACACACACACACACGGCACAAACGAAACGAATGCGCATAAAATTTTAGCCGACTATTTCATTAGCAAAGCAGCCGTAAGAGCTGAAGAATTTGAAAAAAAAAAAACAACAACACAAACATAACCAACTTTGCTTATGAAGTGGTCTGAAATGCACTCAGAAAAAATAATAAGAAAACTTTATATATGGATTTTATTGAATTTTATTAAAAATAAATTAAACTTTTCGCTGTTGCTGTTTAGAAAACTTGATTAAATTGCTCTGGTTTGTTGCTGTGTAAATCCAGCAGCCCCTTTTTAGCCCGCCTTTGCCCTTGTCGAAGCATGAAAAACTAAAATCAACAAAACATCCTTTCAACTGGCGGCATTGACAGAGACGACGCACTACAAAAAGACCGCAATGCGATTGGATTAACATTTGCTGAATATCTATAGCATACTTAAAGGGGTAAACGCACACAGGATATGTGGCCTAGTCAGTCAGTCAGTGAGTCAGTTTTTAGCTTGAGCGTGAGTGCGTCTTAGTTTGCGGTTAAACACTTGGCTGAATGATTGGCAAGCAGCATATTTGAATATTTGATTGCTTCTCTCTCTCTCTCTTTCTCGCTGTGTGCTCTATAATCATAGTAAAAAGATAAGTGGATGATTTTTATATTTTGCTTAATATAACACACCCAAACACAAAATTTTAAGATGAGTTTGCTACCTGAGTGAAAGAATATGACAATGAGCCGGCATAAAAGTAAAGATGACATTTAAACTTTATGATGCTTTAAGGCCTTGTCTAACGAAAGTTGTTAATGAAACGTGAACGTCCTTGAAACATTCCATTGGCTTTCAGCTTTATTGGCATTCAACCTTGAATATCCAAAAAACAAAAAAAGTGATTAAAGCCTTTTACAAAAGTTGTCCTTCAGCTTTACTAGCTATCAATAAAATTTTTTTCATATTTTTTCTTTATTGCTTTTACTTTTGATGTTTTGGCCAAAAGTTTGAATTTAGAATGCGTCATTCGAGCAAATAGCAACAATGGTTATATATATATATTTTGGCCATATGTGTCTGTGGTAAGGTCAGGACACTGTGACAGGACACAATGAGTTCCTGTCCTGTGAGGTCCTTTTGCCGCGGTCATAATTGCACTTTGTGACTTGGCTTGGCCCGTGTTACCTCAGCGCGCTTTAGGCTTGATTAGGCTGCCGCTGGAGCTGGATGTGGCAAGTGGCAAGTAGGCGTGTCCAGTGCTGCTGGCATTTTGACCTTGACAGCGCCTCTCCCTCATGACCCAAAACGAACCGAGCATTAAATGACTCCCAAGTGTATGAAGTATACAACACTTAAATGTCGTGATTTATAATCAATCTAATGGATACATCTTTTCAAATGTTTCTTCGATTGTCTCTGGCATTGGGTGATTAATTATTTTTTTGTTTTAAGTTCAATTGATTTAAATTATTCTTTAGGGCCAACATAAGCCAACATATTTAGTGTGCGTATGTATGTGTGTGTGTGTGTGTGTGTGTGTGTGTGTGTGTTGGTGTTGGTGTGTGTGGCGACGCGCCGCTGAAATGCCTTTGCGTGTGGAAAATGTTGAAATGTATACGTGTTGGATGCGGCAGGAAGGACTTGGCAGACAGACGGCAAAGGATCCGCGTGTGCCTCGTTGACTAACAGCAAGAGATTTATGCCAGCAACAACAACAACAATAACAACAGCAGCAGCAGCAGCAGCACGAGCAATTAAAACAGCGGCAGCAAGAAATAAGAATGTGATAAATATAAAACAAAAGTGAGAAGCCGTCATAGCCAACGAGTTGGCCAACATTTTTACAGCCGCATACGCAGGCCAACCTTGGGCGTACTCGCATAGCACTGAGACAGCAGTCACGCCCCCTATCCCACTTACACACCCACACACACACACCCACGCACACACACTGGGTGATGAAAAAATGAAAATAAATGGCGATGGGCGCTTTTAATGACGACGCAGCTGTAAACACTTTGAAGGCGTTGGCCCACTTGCCAGAACCAAGCAGCTGTCGGCGGAGTCTACACAAAAGGGGTGGGGGGGAGAGGGGAATATCATCTGTTTGCCATGTGCTTGTGTATCCTGTGTGCCGTTCACTTGAAATGTATTAATAATTGCCTAATGTCTAATTAGCCATGCAATCTAAGAGCTCACACACTCCTACACTAAGGTTGTGCGTGTGTTGGCGTGTGTTGGTGTGTGTGCGTGTGTGTGTTGGTGTGTGTATGCCCAAAGCCAAAGTCATATCTAAAGCCAAGTTTCATATGCGTCTTCTCCCTTTGTGCGCTGTCAAACAATTTTTTGATAACGAACATTTTACACGCGCCAAAAAAAAAACAAAAAAAACAACACGCAGCGTATTAAAAGCAAAAACAAAAACAAAAAAAAAACACACAGGCTGGGGTTATTAGCGTTTTACTCTCACATTTGCTATCTCGTTCTCGCTTGCGCCTGTTTTGAAGCGCGCCTGATGCTCGCTCTGTCGCACAGCTTGGCAATGTATGTCGGTTGCTCTCTCTGCCTGGTACTTTTTACAGTTACGAGCATGAGTGAGAAAATTTCCCTATAATGCGAGACATTTTTTTTTATCGCATGCTAGAAACTTTTGCTTTTTGTTTAGCGACAGATCGCAAGCTTTAACCTTGAAGTTGGGAATAAAATTAAATTAATCTTGTTTATTTATGTGCAAATAGATATAAATCCGTTTGTTTTTGTTAAAAATAATCAAAATCATGCTAGAACAGTTAGTTTTATTTCCCACCCACAAAAAAAAAGAAACCAGGGTTACTAGATTAAAAATCCTATTAAAAATAACTGTTTTTTTGACTTTCAAACTTGTTTTTAGCAATAAATCTAGTTAGCTATTAAATATTTAATAAGCCATAATTAAAGTGTTATAAATCAACGAGAAACCACAAAAAAATAAACAAAATTCCATCGTGCAGTTTGTTTTGTTAAGATTATTTTACAAATAGTTCAACTAAATAAAAAGCATTCCATACATAATTAGTTTAATCTGTTTATTGCATAATTAATGATGCGAAAATAGATTGTTTTTAATTACAAATGCTCACAAAATGAAGTTGTAATGTTCTTTTGATTTGGCCAACATTAAGTAATTGAAGCGTTTTAGTCATTATGATTGCCCAATTGTGCTAAAAACAGGCTGATTGTTATTTGTTAATTGTTATTGTTATTGTTACATGGGTGGTTTCGGGTGTTTTGGTGCTAAATTGCATGGCATTTAAATGATATTAACTATTCATGTTGAATATAGAATTTAACTGCAAAAGCGAACATTAAAACAAAACACAGAAGAAAAAACCAAAAAAACTGACGCATTGCTGCTAAATGACAGATAAAAAGCGACAGGCAAAACAAAATGGCGAAGTGGCCATGACACCAACAACAAGCATTTCCGGTAAGTACTACAACCATGTGTGTGTGTGTGTTCGCGTGTGTGTGTGTGCAATGCAAAGATAAATAATCCAATTAAAATATATAAATATGAGCACGTTAAGAGACGCAAAAAGCGCATTAAATTTTAAGTGCCAATGACTAAGACGATCCAATGTTCATTCAATCAAATTATTGTTCTTGTTGTTGTTGCACACACACACACAGATAGAGTGACCACCACGCCCATTGTGGGCGGCACCATATTGAATGCAAACAATGGCGCCGCGAAACATGACCATGACTAAGACTCCAGCGTTCTGGCACAATCTGATTGTGCCTCAGGATGAGCTCTTGTAAAATGTATTCGGAAGAGGGGGGCGGGGGGTTGTTTGAGCGTTTTATGCTCAACTATCAATTGTTGTTGTTCGTTGGTTATGTTTCAATATGTTGTCCGTGGGCTGTAATCTGATTTGAATGTCGAACATTGATGCGCGTCAGGCTGTAAAGTGCATAATAAAATTGTAGAAATTTAATTATGCGCAATTAATGCGCATTAAATGCAGCAACAGGATGTTCAAACCCACACACAGCTCAAAAGAATTTCATGTCATGTTGTTATCGCTTAGAATTGAAAAGTTGCCTTTGACATTTTCTTTAAAATGCTTTTCCCCAGGTCATACGACCTGGCCTGGTCCAAGGTAACCATGCCAAGCAGCTGGCTTATTATAAATAAAATGCCAATGGCTGAATGCATTAAATGATATCTTATGAAACGCTCTTTGCAGCAGCAGCATCGCATAGACATTTGCATTTGATTGCAATTTGATACGCCGTGTGCACATAAAAGAGAGAGGGAGAATCATGTTAAATAAAATTGCATATTCTGGATTCCAAAAGCAAATGTCACATATCATTGGCGTCAGCTGCTCGTTATTGCATCGACTTTGGCATAATAGCTCATTCAATAGAAACTTTAAACCTTCTTTAAAGACTCTCTATATTTTAAAGCGTTTGCATAAATTAACTCTCTCGGTGTTGACGGGCTAAAAGCAATATTTATTTGAATATTCAAATACCAGAAAAATATTTATTTGCATAAAGTTTATTGGTTTTTACCTTTCACCCTCCCCAAAAATAAAAACAATTATTTGCATAGCACAAAAATGTAATAAATAAATGAATAAACAAGAGTGTATTTGATTATTCGGTTTTGGTAATATTAAAGGTAAGTACTTATGAAGCTTAACACACACACACACCCACACACTAACACACACTCGATTGAATATGCTTAAAAGATGTGCTTTTGCAAGGCAACAAAAGCTGTCTTGAATGCCATTTAAGGCTATTTATTGGTTGTTGTTTTTTTGGGCTTTTCCAATGCAAAACAGGGCAAAGGCAATGTGTGTGTGACTCGAGTTGGCCATGTTAATATCCTGTCATGGCAGGATACAATAACAATAGCATAAGTCATTTTTAATTGACTTTTATCGAGGGCATTGGCTTTTTTTTCCCCCATTTGCTTTGCTTTGCTCTTGTTGTTTTTGTATTTTTGTGTGGTAATTTGTTATATATATGTGTATGTGTGTATGTGTGCATAGAAGGGTCCTTTGCTGAACAGGACGAACGAACTGAGCTGGACAGACAAGCGGCAGACTTATGACTGTCATTTGTTGCACGATGTCCAACGATGGGTATGAAAAAAAAAAACCAAAAAAAAAAAAAAAATGACAGGCAATGAAGGCGATCGCGTAACTAGACAGGACATGAACGTGCCAGTTGCCACAGCGAACAGGGAGAGCGCACTTGCGCTCATTAGCGTGCCAGCCAGGCCTTACTTATGCAACTAACTTACTTACTTACCTGGTGTTCCTGGATTTATGTTTAGCTATTAATCAAACCAATGGCACAGGCAACGGGCAGCACTTGGGTGGGCCAAAATTTATGTTAACTGCCTGCCTGAACTGGCATTCAATTTGAAATTGGCTGCGAAAAGTTGAGATTGAGATTGTTGAAATATGTTCTTCCTCTTTTTTTTTTTTGTGGCTGACTTCGATGCTTACTTTTAATGGCTTTTGGTTTTATGTTGTTTCTTCACATTTGCTTTTCCATTTATCAGTGCGGCCTTTTTAGTGCATCTAATGTTAGTGCGTCTTATCGTTACAATAATAATAAGTCTACTTTCTACCTAAAAAACGTGAACTTTTCAAGCCGCTGTCAAAAGCTTTTCGTCTTTTTTTTTTTTGTCGAGTGTAAATTATCAAATTACTTGCACAAGTTTTCCTCACTGCTGTAAAAAAGCAAGCAAAATGGACAACTTTTGTAGGGTAGCGGGCATATTGGCTAACAATATTTAATATCTACTTGCAAACATTTGCTGTTTAGCATAACCAAAAAAACAAAAAAAAAATGGTGAGCAAAAAATTGGCCAACACAGATTGGTGCCAGCGTGTGGTAGGCGTTGATGAGGCTTATTGTGTCATAGTTATGTCATTGCCTGGCTAATGTGCTCATCAACGCCGCATGTTGCTGCCTCTTACTCTTTTTTTGCACAATGTTTCACTTGCTGCTGGAAAGTAGGCAACACTTTTTTTTCTTTTTTGGGTTTGTGACTTGACTTGAGTTGACAAATTGATGGGTGGGCATGTTTGGCTAGCACATTTGCATACGCTGCACAAGAAAGCCAAAGACTAGTGTGTGTATGTGTATGTGTGTGTGTGTGTTTGTGTTCGTTAGACTGCACTTCCTTTTGGGTAACTAGGCAATAAATGTTAGGATGCAAGCGCTGATGCGCCTGTAAGACACCTCTCACATTTTCGTTACTTTCAGCACTCAAAGTTTTTTTAAATTTCAAGTTTTTCGTCTGTCAGTTGCATCAATCATTCGCTTTATTTACTTGCACAATTGACACTAGTTTTTTTTGTTTTCTTGTTTTGCTTGAGTATTGTATTAATTAAAAGCTTTTCGTCGCCTATTGAAACGAAATGCATCCCGCAGGACTTGAACATCTTCATTTAGTTTGCAAGCAAATACTTTGACAGGGCAGAAGAGTTTTTGCGAGACAGGGTATTTGTTAAGTCGAGCACTTCTGTTTGCCAGTTGTCAGTCAGTTTAAAAATGTTGCTTAAGCCAACTTGTTGGCCATAATAGAGCAGCCTGCATAGAGCAAAGTTCAAGTGGCCAAATTTGATGCACGTATTAAGTGTACACTAAGGACACAAACAAGGACATTGGATATGGACACTCACTGGCCAGCAGCAAACAGCAAAAACAATTAGTTCATGTAATTACACAGTGACTGCGAGCGTGTGTGTGTTTTGGCCAAGAAGTGAAGTGAGTAAAAGCATACACAAAAAATAAAACTAATAATAAGACTGATATGTGTGTGTTTGTGTGTGTGTGTGTTAGTGAGACATGTGCATTGCATTTGCATTTCAATGGTCACGAATTGTGCCATGTTTTTGAACGGTTGGGGGTTGAAACAGACATGCGTATATAGAATATATATAACGTTGCATATGCCTCACAGAGCTGATGGTGCCGACAACAACAACAACAACAAAGAATACAGCAAAATGCAATACAATAAACATGAAATGCATTTTTGGTGCACAAACGATATGCGAGAGTTGTATCAAAAAATTCCAACTGAATTCGTTTGAGTTCTTATGGAAACTTTAATACTTTATAATGGAACTAGTTGAGTGTATGTTGGAACCAAAGTAGTCAGCACTATATCATGTGTGTGTGTGCATAAGTGTGTGTATCTGCGTGATTGCAGACAACAGGCTCCAATTGCAGAACCCGGTCCAGACTCTAAGCCCCAAGCACAAAATGCCCAATTTGGTCAACATCACTTGCTGCATACAATGAAGAGAGCAAGCGAACCATCCAACCATTCAACCATTCAACCACTCAACCACCCAGCAGCAACGAGCAACGAGCCAAGCCACCAACAGTGCCGAGTGCCGCCCACATTGCACGCATTTGCAATTTAAACGGAATGCGCATAAATTAGTGGTATTGCCGAACTTACCAGCAACAACTGGCCTGAACAACAACGACAGCAACAACAACAGTGACAGTTGCATATGCTGACAGCATTTGCAAGCAAAGAGCAAAGAAAATACACAAAAAAAGAGAGAGATAGGGAGAATAGTGAACAAGGTCTTGAAAAAGTGTTTGGAGTTCAACAATTGGGACAGTTGTGCCCACTAATTAAGATAGTTCAATTAAAGCTTTAGGTTCATGACATTTCGTTTAAGGTAAGGCCTCAAAATGTCAAGCCTTTGAGAAATCTAGTTCGGCTAGCTGGACAAGATTGCATATACTAAGATAAATATATTCATAGACAACCCACAAACATAAAAAACAGCTGCTTAAGTTTACAGTCATATTGCTTAAGATATCTATTTGAGTAGCGATAGCTCTGTTAAGATCGATAGACTATGTAAGGAAAATGTTAAGCGAAAAGAACTGTAGATTAACATTTGAGTAGAGATAACTCTGTTAAGATCGATAGACTATGTAAGAGAAATGTTAAGCGAAAAGGACTGTAGATTAACAGTGAGATAACATTAATCTGTTTCGGCTTATCAACAAAAGAACAAAGTAAGGAGAGATATAATTTAAGAAATGAATTCCCTTTTACATTATCTTAACATCTGCAGCCGTAGTTGAGCTTATTGTAAGAAACTTGCTTACTCCTTAGAGAAGATAATAAAAACTGAACCGAATCCACAATCAAACAGTTGTTTAACTCTCGAATCTGTTAACAGCAAAGTGCTTGACTTTGCTAGGTTCTAACTTCTGTCTGAGCTGTAAATAAGGAACATGTAATTCTAATTTACAAATTTTCCTTTCATTGCATTTAAAGTTTCTATTTGTTTGCTTTGAACATTGCCCCCTTTGGTGAAAGTATTTAGCCAAAAACTGTGTACAAATGCTTAAATATTGCGATACACACATGAGAGTAATTTGTTCAATATGTATATTTATGGGTATTTAACCTTGTGTGCTTCGTAGATAGCTGCTCATTAATTTTTTAATTGATTCCATTTATTATTTGTTGCGTTGTGCCTTCGTTTGCAGCCTGCCAAAATTTTGGTCTTAATTTATTTAGCTGGCAGCAACAATTTTCCAAAATATTATATGCCATAATCATACAAAGCGAGTGTCATGTTCATATTCGAAGCACAAGTGAAAGCGAAAAGAATAAAAAATGTAAATATAAAACCTCAATTATTCAATGGGCAGTCCAATAAGTTTCGTTTACACAATTGATTTGGTCTTAAGGTGAGGTATAATTATATTTAACAGCATCATAAAGTTCATGATGTTGATGTTTAATTGAAAAATTTTCATTGTTAAACCGAAGTTGCAAGGCCGCCCTCTCAACGTGTGTGTGTGCGTGTGTGTTGCAATTTTTAAATTGCCTTAATCGATGATAAATTTAATTGGTTTACCAAATATGTGCATGTGTTGGAGGAAAGGATGAATGGATGGAAGGAAATGTTGCAATGTTTTTACACCTGAGTGGACGGCAGCCGGCCAGCTGATAGTACAAGTACTTTCTTATTGTTGTTGCTGTGGGGCTGGACATTTATGAGGCCATAATGCAATTCATGCAACCAAGCATGCAACAAATTGCCATGGGGCACATGCAAATTGCGTCTGCACTGAAGCAAAAACTTGATTAATGTTCAATGCTATTCAATTTTTGCGTTTGCCTTTCGCTTGGCAATTAAGAATGCAGCACCGTTCAAGCCTGTCCCCCTTCCCCCCCAAACGTAAGTATGTGGCAACAATTTGTGGCATTGACACGTGTAAACTACATGTGTATAGCTAATGTAAATCGCGAGGCGTTCGAGCTGAAACAGAAAGCTAAACTTTAGCCTGGTAGAGCTCGAGGCTGTCGCTGTTTATTTTGCTGAGTTTGTCAAAAAAAAAATATGAATTTTTATTGTTGTTGAAAGGCAACAAACTAGAGAAGTGTTTTGGCCAAAAAGTATAACTGACAGCCAACCGACAGCAAACTGAAAAACCATAAAACCTGACTGCCAGCCACATTTTGCGCAACTCTCTTGCCTCATCCCATTTTCCATTTGTCTCTATATAAATATGGCAATGGGTCTTTTCGCATCATAAATCTACGGGCTTGACTGTCTCTATCCCTGTCCAGCTAAACACACAAACGCACACACACACACACACTCTTTACACTAACAATTGCACCCTGTGCCGAATCAGTTAAATGTTTGTAGATAGATTTACGACCACAATTCAGCGAGCGTTAGGTTATTTTGTCCAAAAAAGTAACAAATACAGATACAATTCGCGTTTTGAATATCATTTTCCATTTTCTATTTCCATTTCTGTTGAGCTTTTGGTTTATAAACTCAACGTCAGCATTTTGTTGTGTCGAAAAACTTTTTCTCTTTGTTTTGTTTTTTTCGTTATTGCCAAATTGTTAAATTCTTGCAATTCAGTTTGAATAAACAAAATTGCTTTAATACCTTGTATACCCAATAGTGTCTATGGGGTATGTTTTGAGTCAGTAAAATATAAAAGCCATTTATTGGTTGTTCTTACATGCAAAATAAAAATCTTTCATTTCATAGGGTATTTACTTATCGGTCACTAGCAGTTACCTGTTTGTGGACGATTCTTGATTGCTGCCAGAGTTATGGGGCAACTGGGACATTGCGTATGCGACATATAACCGTTTTGAATGGATCCAGAAGTGATTTAGTCATATGGAAAATGGTTTAATTAATATTCTGCAGTTTGTGTTGCCTAATTTTAGGCGGCTTTAACGCCCTTCAGGCTGCCATCAGGCTGTTGGCGATGCTTGATTCGTTGTCGCTCCTCTTCTCCTATTCGCCTGTCTTCTTGTTGTCGCTGTCGCCTTCAGCTCTTTCGCAATTTCACTGATTAATTGCTTGGGTGTTGTTGTTTAATGTGTTTTTTCGGTCGGTTTTTTTTTGGTTTGGTTTGGTTTGGGTTTGGCTGGTTTGGGTTTGGGTTTGGGTTGTTGGCCGGCTGGCCTTGCGGTTGCTCGCTGCTCGGCGGCAACGGCTCATCTGTTTTTATTTATGTATTTCATTTATTTAATTCAAACGTCTGCCTCTCTTCTTTCTCTCTCTGTCGTTCTCTCTGTGTTTTGTTGGCGTCGCATTTGCATTTTTCTTCAACTTGGAAGTCTAAGCCTGAGTCTGCGTCCCTTTGGTTATGTTTGCTTTGGCTCTTTCTCTTTCTCTGGCTCTGGCTCTGGCGTTTTTCTTCATTAAATGCGTTTGAATTAATTTATAATTTGCTGACGCTTATGTATTTATGCCGCCTACCCAATGGCCTTTGCTTCGTTGCTACTCTTGCTTTCCTCTCAGCCATTTTCACGCCTGGCCCCTAACTGTGATTAATTGTCATCGAATTTTCATCGAGTCAGCCAGCTTTGGTTGCGTTCTTTGCTCTCTCTCTCTGTTCTGCCTACGCACTCGTCTTTTGCGTACGTAATTGTAATGGCCACTAATATATCTTTGCTGTTGTTGTTCTTGTTATTGTTGTTGCCTCTTAGACTTGATATATGGGCGCGTTGGTCGAGAGGCACGCTGATTTTTATGGCGACTCTGCTCAATTTCACTGGCAACGCTTTGCTTATACTTGCAAAAAAAAAACTGTCTCGAGTATAGTCATAACGCATAATCAATATCGTATGACCAAATAGTATGTAACAGCTGGAGCGAGAGATTAACTTATATACAAATGTTTTATAATCTTTATGCTTAAAGTAAAGCAAACACATAATTATTAATGATAGAAATTGAAAAATAAATGGCAAGCATACATACGTTATAATAGAAAGATAAATTGATATTATTTATAGGCACATCTATCATTGAACACGTTTGTGTTACCTTTTTTCTCATACATCTTCTATCCAGCAAAACAGGTTAAGTATATATATATATATATTTGAAGAGTTTTGTTGTTTGTTTGTTTGTTTTTTTTTTCTTTTTGGTACATAATCGCATGCAATTGATTTTGAGTTATTATATAGTTGAGCTTGTGTGTCGGCAACGACAATATTTCAATATTTGATGAAGATATGCGCGAGCCAGAGTGTTTGGGTGGTTGGTTGGTAGGGCATTAGCATTATGGCCAAGTTTATTAGGGGTGAGTGTGGCACTTAATGCACTAAACAATTTCACGTTTGATTGAAGGCAAATAACTGAGTGCGTTTGCGCTCAAATCATGCGTAGCGAACGCAGCCCACTTGAGACCGTGTATTGGCTATATATTTTGTCAGCCTTGTTGTTGTTGTTGCTGTTGCTGTTGCTGTTGGACAAATTAGTGAGCATCGAACCGCAAAGTACGTATACGCGCCGTATGCCACAGAAGTCAGCGCTAAATCTGAGGGCTAAGCTCTGGGCCACTGCACACAGTTATGTGGTAGTATTATGGCAAAAGCCAGATCACAATATGCGTCTACCCCAAAACATAAAGGCATACCAAAGTATGTGGATAAGTGAACAAATGAACTCTTGGCATATTTTGTATATTTATTCACTTAACCTAAGAGAACTTGTATGAAAAAAGTGTAAAAATCTAATTAAGTTTCTTAACATCTTGAAGCCAATCTTGATAGAGACAGTTCGAGAGCAGGCCAAGTGTCTGTGTTTTGAAAATCAGAAGCTAACTAAGAAGCTAGCAAGAAACCAAAAGCAATGACAATTGACGCCTTTCATTCAAGTGGCGAACTCTTGGTATTTGCTTTTTAGATTTGCTTGGCGCTTGTCTTTGCCACAGCTACCCCAGAGGCCGGATTCGAGTGGACGCGCGTGGCAAGTGACAATCAATTGACATTCATTTGTAATTGCAACAATTGAGCGCCTTTGTCTGCCTTGCTTGCTTGCAAGCAGATTGAGTGCCTGTCGCTTGCCTTCAAAGCACTTGAGAGCCAGGCGGCAATGCTTGATTTTGTGCATCAACTAGCTGAAAAATGCATGAGAGCACAAAGTAGTGGAATGCTGTTAATCAGTTGATCCGATTAAGGCTACTGACACATTACGCTTCATGCCACAACTAAGTTTGTTCCGTTGCATAAAGCTGTTCACTCTAACCACTCTTGCACCATAGCTTTGAGTAGTCACTTTGGATAGATTTTTTATTTAAGACAGCAATGAGAAAAAGGTAATGGTAATAAAATTAGTTCAAGTTTTCCCATGTTGCAGGAGCAGAAGCTGACTGAACTTATTGATGTGTGTAATGAGACAGTAGATAGGAAACACCTTGGCGATTGTTTAGATCAAAGACATTCCAAGCTTACTTTGCTAAAACAGAAAATATTCAAATTGTGAGCTTCTAGGTATTAGAAGATTGTGTCCAACTCGACTGTTTTATTGCATTCTTTTGGGCAGATTGTGTGAGAAAAGTCCAGATTATTCGAGATGCTTCTAGAACATGCAAAAAACCCAAAAAGGCGGCACAGCAAAACGAAAGAATAATATTTGATTCTTGTGCATGAGTAACCACAGTGCCTTAGCCAGCTGGCTGGCTGTCATTGAGAAATGCTGCAACTGTCATCAGGGTCCGCCAATGCAACACCTTAGCCCAAAAACACCCACAACAAGAGTAAGAGAAATCCCTGGCTCGTGTCTCAGATAACCCCATTAGTATTTACCATTCAACTGCACACATTTTGCCCTCTCGATTATTCTCTGTGTGTGTCCTTCAGTGTTGGTGTTGAAGCAGTTGCGTATAATCAATGTCAGAGTGCAGCAAAGTGGCATTGTGGCAGTGTGGCAGAGGAATTTCAATGTGTGTGAGTTGTTGTAGTCAGTGTTATTTCTTCTACTCTGCTTCTTTTGCGAGTTTTTCAATTTTGCCTAAAATGCTTTGCGGTAGCTTTTCCAAC
This sequence comes from Scaptomyza caliginosa, assembly GCA_035044725.1. Lineage (NCBI taxonomy): Eukaryota > Metazoa > Arthropoda > Insecta > Diptera > Drosophilidae > Scaptomyza > Scaptomyza caliginosa. The sequence goes on from JAWNNR010000325.1 coordinate 496,683, forward strand.
TCTCCAAGTGTCCAAATGTCCAAGTAGGCGATGCCCTCTTCCCTCTCTGCGTGTGTGTGTGTGTGTGTGCCTACACATTGCCACTGGCCAAAAATCAACATTATTCCATACGTGACATTGCGCCAGCTGTGCCTGCAAGCTTGTTGGCCATTTTCCATCTGACATCCAAGGACATTTTTGAATCTGTCTGTTGCCGTACTGCAAAAACTGCATTTTAAAATCCATTTCGAATATTTAATTGCAAATTAATGACAGCCAAGTAATGCCTCACGTTCATGTTTATCGCAACATAATTAAACAAAACGAAAAGCTGAATTTATTCCTCAAACATTTCGCAATGTTTGTCAATGTTTCTTTTGCGTTGTGGCAAAAAAAAATAAAGTATTAAAACATATTTGAATTAAATGTTGCAGATTCGTGTTTTGCCAAGCGTTTAATGTTTTTCATATAAATTTCAAAAGTTTTTTTTCACAAAAAACACAAAAAAAAAAAAAAATATGTTTCTGTCTATATGAAATGTGCAAGCGCATATAACATAAATATATATCTGCTTGTGCGACAGCACATGGAATTCGTTAAGCTCTAGGCAGACATACAAACAAACACACACACATAGAGACACACACACATGCAAAGTAGTAGACAAACGCCTGAATAAACACACCGCAATTTTAATTGTATGCACGCCATGGCGCATAATTTCGCGAACACACACACACACATGGAAAACTATAAAAATATATATATATATATATATATATATATATATTCATTCACTTGTATTCATATGCTAAAGGTGGGACAATACTTTGCAAAATGCACAAAAATTACGCAAATATAATTTACATAAGCAAATTGTATAAACTTAACGTAACTAGAAAACTGTCAAATCATCGACAACATTTGCATACTATGAGTGTGTGTGTGTGTGTGTGTTAGAGTTTATTCATTATTGTTTAATTAGCGCTGTTAATTGTGAACATTTATCAACTTAAATTGGGCATGCCAGGATTGAGTTTAGCGTGTAGTTCAAATAAATGCTATTTACACTTTAAAACAATAAAAAAAAAAAACAAAAACAAATAAACGAAGCTGAGGTTTTTTAGTTGAGAAGACTTGACTTGACTTCTTCGTTTCTTAACAGGTTTTCAGAAGCAATGGTACAGTTTTTTTTATTCTTAGTCATAGCAATACTTAGATAAGGAAATATTCTGCCCAGGGATTAAGTCAACTTATTTTGCTAAACTGTAAGCATTTATAGTTACTTGAACGACTCGTTTGTCAATGCGGATCAAGAAAACATTTCTTTTATTCACACAAACCATTTTTCCCTTTAACCTAAATAAATGTTTTTGGAATTTTGTTTTTAGCTTTAAAATACCTTCAAGCGGAGTTTATTCAAATAATTTAAGGGTTAAATTATTGCTCTTACAATATTCGTACAATTTCAGTGTAAGTTGAAACGCTTAATCTGGCGCTGGCATCCACAATTTGATGGACTTCAATTACACAAAAAAAATAAAATAAATCAAGAAAAGTGAAGGCGTCAATAAATAAAGGCGGCCAAAAGCGGCGAATGGCTCAAATGAAATTTATTCAGCGGAACGCTAAACAAATCAGCTGGCGTTTGTGGGAAAGAGATGTAGAATGAATTGGCAATGGAATGGTTTGACAATTGTGGCCCAAATGAGTTGCAGGCCCAAATTTGAATAATGAAACAAACATAAAAATATGACCGAATGGAATTAGTGACTGATGTCCGCATTTGAGAATGCCCAAGAGGGATTGCGAGGTTGGAAGGTTTTTCACTCGTCAGTTAAATGGTTGAAAACCAAACATAAATGATTTAACTTTTTACTTGAACCTCGTTTCGTTTCGTTGCAGCTGGTCGCTTTAATGCTCTAAACTGTAGTTGGGGAATAGCCGCATACCAAGGGCATGGCCACACACACACACACACACACACACACACACACACAGATACAACTAGCTGTTATTCCCGACTGACGCATAGAAAAAGCGTAGAAATGAACAGCAACGAAAAAAAAATAAGAATCCATTCCAAAAGCAAATAAGCAAGTTCAACTTGAAAGTTATTGACTTGGCTGTACTCTGCTTTTACGCCTGAGAATATAGTTGGCAGCAAGATACCCTCTCTAGCTGTATTTGTTAACAGCTACAGGGTATATTTAAAGAATAAACTTTAACGTTTGTAAATGCTTTTTATTAAGATGTTACAATTTCAAAGGTCGCCAAGTATTGTAGTTTAGGTTACACAAATCCGCACGGGACGAGCACAAACACACACACACACAGGCAAGAAGAAGGTGGGGTGGATAGAGGAGGATAGATGGTCAAAACACTTGCAGCTATTTTCATAAATATTTTATTCGTTCCATTAACGTTTCGTTTTTTTGTTCTTTTGTGTTGAGCCAAAAATAGTCATAAGTGCTGGGGACCGGTCATGACATTCAGTTGCCTTTATTTGTCTACACACACACACACACATACACACACACACTCATACATAGCATATGTATATCTAGCAAATTATACTATTAAAACTTTATCCACACAGAGCAAACAAATGCAGAGAGAAAAAGAGAGAGAGAGAGAAGTTACCAAAAACATTAATACCAGCGGTAAACGCTTTGAGCACGCGGCCAAAGCAAAAGACACAGATACACCAATACAAGCACACTTTACGCTTACTGTTCAGGCCAACAACTTTGGTAGCGACAAAAGTTTTTAGAGAATACAACAGCAACAGCATCATAGGCACTTAGGGGCCAAACTCAGATTGCTATTTGTACAATTTTAGATTGAGATACAGATACGGATGCAAATGCAGATACAGATATATATGCTTGCAGATGCAAAGGTGCAAAGGTCAGGGACATTTCTGTTGTTGTCGTCAACGGGAGAGAACTTAATAACGTAATTAGTTTAATGAACTTCTTTGCTTAGATTTCTCATCGTACATTTTCATTCAAATTGCTCGTTGAGTTTTATTCTGGGTTGAATTTTAAATTTCATTTCAAGCCTTTAAAAAGATGTAAAACATTAATGCACAGACCGAATCGTTTGCAACGTTTTGTTGCAGTTCTTGTATTCATGTTCACTTCAAATACCCTTGCCCCTACACACCACATCCGAATCCGAGTCCAAATCCGCTACCGTGCTGTAATGTGACAATTCGTTTTTGTTGTCGCTGCTGCTCCTGCTGCTTTTGACCATCCCTTCTCCCCCTCCCCCCCCCATCCAAATGCAGTCTAGTCAAATGCCACCAGGGAGATCAGTTGTCATCGTCGTAGTCGTCGCTGCTGGTGATGGTGGTTGTGATGGTGGTGGACGTGTCGCTAGCGGTGGTTATCACAGTGGTGTGGCTGTGTGGTTGCGGTCATTGTAATTTTGTCTGAGTCCAAGTCCTTTCACTGCTTGTATCATCTATCTTTCTGTATTTGCATCTGCATCTGTATCTGTATCTGTGCGCTTCCTTTCCCTGCAATGTCTATATATATCTCGATGGAAAACCAGATCAGGAGCTTAAAAACCAGATTGTTACCATGATTAAAGTTCTTACTAAACTCCAGCTTGATGGTATTTGTTGTTTGATTATTAATGTTCTTACTTGACACCTTTAGAGGAAGTGTTGCTTACAGGCAGATGATAGAATCTATTAATGCTATAAAGTGTCAACAATCTATTATATGAGGTTATAACCTTCTGGAGCATTTGCAACTTACTTAAGTATATTCTACGAAATCGCTTGAGAACAATGAAAATAGGTTCCAGGTATCTTCAGGGGGGATGATAAGAGCGATTAGGATAATCGTATGATTTCGTAATCAATTATATCTGAGTTCTTTTTGTGGATTTATTCTTTCTTCATATAACAGATGAAATTTAATTAACATTTGCGTATTGATTATTTGTTGCAAAAGTTTGTAAAGTTCTTACTCCATGATGTAAGAGACTTGTAGACAAGATTTGCACTACAATAAAGTCCCAAAAGAACTTGGCCCGTTCACTCCGTTTCACACACACGTACCTTTGTTTCGGACGGGGCAAGGGTTAAGGGTTAGTATGAATGTTGTATTGCTGGTCTGTTGGCCATTTTGCTGATTGCGACCGCACTATTTTGTTGGGTCGAGCATATAAATTGACAAAGACCCTAACTAAACCAAACTGCCGCCGCCTAATAGTTGAACCTCTTGACTTTACTATGTATGCGACCAGATTTCGATTTCAATTCAATTGCATTGAGTGGCTGAGTGGCTGAGTGGCATGTGTGTGTGTCTATGCTTGTAATCCTGTTCAAACTAAGCTTCAGCTTAGGCTCATGTATATATAGGCGTGTAAGTATGTGTGTGTGTGTGTGTTTGTTTGTATGTCCACTTGACCATTTGCCAGTCGACGACTTTTTACTGTCTACCATGTGCGCACCGCATTTAATTGATGCAATGCATTTGAGTTGAGCCTGACATAACTTTGCTTTTAAGCCTCAACACGGGCGTTAACCAACTCTTTGTTTCCCTACCCCCTCCTCCCGCCCGCTAACACCCTAAAAAGAAGAAGGAAATAGAAGAAAGCATGACAGCAAAGTCGTTGGAGCGTTAAAAACAATGTGTGTCAAGCATTAGCAGTTAAAAGAAGGAAACAAAAAAAACGAGCGAGCGAGCAAATGGAACATCAGTTGGGGAAAAAATGAAGGACAGACGTTGCTCATACGCCTGGTGGACTGCTATTTGTGTAGATTAATCCCTCTTGTTGGTCAACAACAAATGAACACAAAGTGTTGAAACGCAGTAAGAAAAAAAGCGCCATTGTAAAAACATTTATTGCAACATTGATTCAATGCTTTAAAACAAAATAAGGTGGAAAATAAGGAAATTTAGTTGTACTTTAATAACTATACTATTCCTAACATTATTCTGATTAAAAAGGTACAAAAATGTTTAGCTCAGGGTCTCATAATAACATCAAAGCTATGCCATTTGTAAACCAGACCACATCCCATCAATGCCAACACAAACGTAAACAGCAACAGCAACAGAGAACCTGGCCCAAAGCCATTGGCATTGAATCTAGTTTGGTGTTCACACCTTTTGATGTTGACAGGCGACGGCATGTACAAAACTGTTGAGACTCTGTTGCCAGTAGGAGACTTTGCTTAACTTTCGCCACTTGCCATGCACCATGTCCAAGGCTATGTGGCCAAAGCCGACATCTCTTTTTTTTTCCCTCTTTTATGACGTTCACAAGGTGGTAATATAAAACCGGAAACGGTGCGGCAACAGCAACAGCAATGGCCCAGACAACAACAATTTACGTTCGCATTCTCTCTTTCTGGCCCTTGTTCAGACGTAAAGAAAATGTAAATGAAACTGTTTCAAAGTGTCTCATTGTAAGCGTCGCTGTCGCACCCGAGTCTCATTGGAGCCCTTGTCTCCTGGCCGCGGCGCCCTAAGCCCGTAAGAGTTAAATGGGTGCGGATGTTGGGCCCGTCGCTTGTCTCCGACTGCGTCTGCTTCAGCGTCAGCGTCAGCGTCAGGCGTCCAACAAAGAAAATGTCACGGAAATAACTAAGGATTAGATTGATGAGTTTGCTGCTAAGCCAAGCGGCCAGCACCGAGACCTGAGACTCGGGACCCCAGACCCTAGACCCTAGACCAGGCTCAAACACAACCATGTCATAAACTAGTCACAGGCACACACGCACACACGCACCGTCGCCATGGCACGTGCAACATCAAAAGTCCTCAGCAAACCGATGGCTGCAAGGGACGCCATTTGGAGCAAGGGGCTTAATATTTTGATTATATGCCAACATCAGTTTATTGCTAGCCTCGTTTGTGCTCCAACTACTTCAGGATATTTTTCTCGTTGTTGTTGTTGTTGTACATCTGTTATCTTCTACTTCGGCAACTGTAATTAATTAAATAAGACTACTTTGAAGAGAGTGCACAGAGCCGAAAAATCTTCGAGTGAAATTAACTTGCAAAAGGGGGAATATGTTGACAATACGAACAACAACAGCGACGAGAGCGACGCCAACGACAAGGACAAAACCCTCGACAAGGTCGTTCATATGCATACATATGTTATATTTGAGTGTCCATATCTCACACACACACACACAAACAGCCAACAACATCAACATCTTTACACTGACAAACAAATCTTGTAGAGATCGTTTTTTTTTCTGCTTACAACTTTTGATACTTTTATCTTAACAACAGATTACATTGTCATTCAGTCATTGGAGTAACACATACTAGTTGGTAATTAACAGCTTGTCACTTAAATTTAGCACAAGCTATAGCGATTGATTGACAGTTGTACGAAATGGACAAGCTAAACTTGCAATTAACTAATCGGCAACTTAATCGAACATCAAGAAAATGGCACCACAGGGAGCAAAGTCCTTAAGGTATTTGCTAAGTTATCAACTTTGAATAGTTTGCATTAGATAAGACTTGCTCTTGTATAATTCAAATAGTAATTAATGTATATGAAAGCTGTGTACAGAGCAAAAAAGATTTAAAAGTAAATACCCAATACTTGTTTCAGTATCTATATATTTATGTTTATATATATATATATATATATATATATGTGTGTGTGTGTGTGTGTGTAGGCATGTATGTCTGTGTGTGTATATGTAATGTCTAACATTATCGTTGACATTTATTAGCCCCAACTAAGTGAATTTTTTGCTTTGCTGCCTCACACTAATATTGTTATTTTCTTCTTGTTTTTCCCATTTTTTTTTCGTCTTCCCCTACACCTCACACGTATGTCAGTGTGTGTGTAGCACCCTTCAAATGCGAGTGTCTGTATTTACATATGCACACATGTATGTGTGTGTGTGTGTGTGAGTGTGTAGTCGAGAGGTTTAGTAGGTGTGTCGGGTTTTGTCACGTTCAGCCGTCCCAGTTTTTGTTCGCTCTTATTTTGGGGCGGTATTTTGAGGTCTATGGGGTGGTTTTTTTTTTCTTTTGGTTATGGTTTGGTTTAGTTTTTGCAACGTTTCAACTTTACGTGTTGTGTTATTGAATAATTTAATTAACATTTCACACATATAGTATCAAATATATACAGATACACACATGCGAGTAACTATTTAAAGTAGCAAGAGCTCATGAATCACCCTGTGTCCGGCTATGCGTGTGTGTGTTGGACATTGAGCCCATGTGGCACGTCTATTGAGCTACTTTCATGTATTTTGATTGCATATTTTTGTAAGTTATGACTTGTGTTTTATGTTTAACATATGCGCATAAATTAAACCTCACCCAAGAGGAAGACAAGAGCGTGTTTAAGCCATAAAAATTATTTGGCTTTATGTTGTGTAGTGACATAATCATACATTTAACAACGCTCAGTTAAGCTCAGTTCAATCAGCCAGCAATTGTCAATTAAAAGTCAACTTGCAACATTTTGTGTATCCTTTTAATGGCCTTGCCCAGGGTCCTACAACAGTCTTGTCTGGTCTGGCCTGCTGCTTGCCGCTTGGTGTTGATAATAGTGTTATAGTCTGGCCTCGTGATTATGTCAATGGATTCCGAATCCGTTGACTACTCGCCGAGCTTCACTTCCGCTACATTGTAGTTGTAGCTATTATGCCGCTGTGTTTCCTGTCCCAGTCGCCGGTAGCCAGTCTGTGCCACTATGTTGCTGCTCGATATGAAGGGTGAAAGAGGTCGTTAGTCATTACCTGCCTACCAAAGCCAAAGCTAAAGCCAAAGGCAAAGCCAAAGCCAACAGCGTTAGCGACACTCTGCCACGTCCAAACAGACAGACAGACAGACAGACAATGCACAGTTGGGATTGTATGTGTGTTGTTGTTGCTTGCCATGCAGCTCACCCGTTTAACTATCTATCACATTCTTTGTTGTCCGCTCAAGGCTGTGATTCGACGCCCTACTGTCTGCAGCCTTTTTTTTCTTTCTTTCTTTTTTTGTTGCTTGGTCACGTTGAAGTCATTATCATTATCAGCACAACGCTCATCGCCTTGTTATTAAACATAATAATTGAGCGCAATTTGGCATTTAACATTTCGCTCTTGCAATATTTTAATAATTGCTGCACAATTTAACGCCATTAATAACGTTTTTTTTTTACTTCTTGTTGTTGGCAGCTTAAATCTTTCGCTTTATATGCATATTTGAACAAAAAACTATTTGCTTTATTGTAGCCACGTAAGGTCTGAAGTAATCGACAAGTTATTAAATATTCTACTCAAAGCAAGCAGCGATAATTGAGATTTTAATACCATAAACGCTTTCTGCCAGACAAAAGAAAGCCTTAAAGTATATATATTAATGATCGGCCTCAACAACCAGGCGAAAATATAGTCCAATCCGTCTGTCTAAGCTTCTCAGAAACTATAACTTTAGATACTTCAAAGACTAAAGCAAGTTTGCTCAAGCTATTCTTGAATAATGAATAAACAGAAAAGTTTCTATCGAAATCGGTTGAAAAACACCAGAGATATAGTTATACATTACTTTAGCGCAATATTTCAAGTGCTTTAACTTAGTTCCTCAGATATTTTCAATTGAAAACTTGCACGTTTCAAGTTCTATAAATCGTTTTAGGATATTACCTTTCAATGAATCAGATGGCCACGAAACCCGAGAAGACGAAGCACACAAACTTATTTAATCACATATTTATATAGATTTTGTTAAACCCAATTTTGATATACCATACCATACAGTATGTGTATGTGAAGCGGCTAAACGTGTTCTGTGAATATACGTTATATTTTATCCTTAGAAGCAACTTTGCAACTTTGTACGCACACACACACACACACATAGACGGGAGGAAGCAAAAAAAATGCTGACAAATTTAATAATCATAAAAGCTAAAGCAGACGAAATAGAAAAACAAAGGAAACGCAGCGTGAACAAAGCGTGGCACGCAACCATCTAGAAAGGCGTGCAAAGTATGGAAAAGGGGGTGTGGCCTGGCGTTGCGTTCCGTTGCGCTTTTGCCAAATTACGCCAGACAAAGTTTAAATGCAATTGAAAAGTTTTGCTTAAAAGTAGCAGCCACTACTACCACTACAACTACCACGACAACTATAACTATAGCTACAACTATGTGCTGAATTGTGAAGAGACTGCTGCTGGATTGGGTTGAGAAATTGTTAAGGGGTAGAAGCAATGTCATAAATTTTGAGTCAGTGCCAAAGTCGCTTAATTCATATGTACTTTCTGTATGTGTTTGTATTGAGGGCAACCAGTTTGAGGCCACACAGCAGACAGCACAGTGCGTAGTGTGGCAAATGAAAGCTACAACTGCAACTGCAGCTCCAACGCCTTTAAGAACAAATAACATACAGATTTTCCCCCGGGCATTATAGCAAAACTCTCAAGCTCTCTAGCCACAATCCAACCAAGCACAGCCGTCTCCATGCAGCTGTGCTGTGTTGCATGATAACGCCACTGTGGGGCAGCCAACGATTCGGTGTGTGTGGGGGTGTAAAACTTTCACAACCGGACAAGTTGAACAAAAGTCTTAACATATTTTCGTAATCCAAAAGTTTAGCACAAATGCGACTTAATTGTTGGTACGCCTTGCCTGTCCTTTCATTTCTTAGCCACTACACCACTACACTTGGCCAAAAAACAATGGCACAACAAGTTGTCTAAGCAGTAAATAAACTTGAATGAATAAAATACGCTAGGTAAAAGGTTAATTTCAAATGTGTTTTGGTTTTTTTATATTTTTTTTAACTCTCTTTTGAGAAGATTTTTCGAGTGTAGTTGCAGTTTTTGGCATAAACAAAAGCCTTGGCAAGATAAAAACCCAAATGAATTTTCTGTTGATGATGTTGCCGCGCTTTATTAAGTGATTAAAAAGAATAGCAAAAGTTGAGCTAAGATGATGCCGCAGCTGCAGCAATACTAGCAGCAGGCAGGCGCTTCAAGGGTGGCCAACAGCTCTAAACGGCTCTAACATGGCGATAAGATGTGAGGCACTGGCCTCCCCATGGAGCCACCATATTATGCAGATTTAAGCGCTTACACTGAAACAGACACTACCACACACAGAGAGAGAGAGAGAGAGAGAGAGAGAGAGAGAGAGAGATTAAGTAGAAAAGCTGCCTGGCTTTTTGAAGGGTTATGCATCATCACCAATAAAACACTTTTGGTTTATGCTTCATTAGTTGCAACCAAATAGAATGACAAAAGCTAAGGCAATAACTTAAGGATTCGGTAAAGTTCAAGTTGATTCCAATGCCTCTCCAACTGTAGTAACAAATAGTTTTACAACTACTTATCTTCTTAGAACACTTAGTTACCTTGAAATGTGAATATTTAAGTTTTTAATTATTTTACGCTTTTATTTGTTTTTCTTTTAGCCAACACTTTTTTTTGTTCGGTTTGCATTAAAGCTTAGGTACGCTTAGTCCATTGCAATTCGGACACAATGAAGTGGGAGTAAATGATGCTTATAACCCAAAAGCTGAGGAAAAGAGAGAGTGAAATGGAAGCTGTTTTTTGTTGTGTGCAGCTTATATTCTCTTAAATTGATTGCTTTTTAATTGAAATGAAAAGCGCAATAATATACAAACAAATTTATTTGCCCATAGTTCTTAAATGCTTTGATTTATTTATAAATTAAATGCAGCACATATTTACTGAAGCATTCATAGATTATAATTACTAATTTTAATCAACTTTCCATACAAACAATAAACATTTTATTGCATTTATTTGAACTTAACGCTTCTAAAGTTTTATAAGCATGAATAAATACCTAAGGTTCTTGAATAGTTTTTCAACAATTATCCTCTGTTAACGATTGTTGGTTTTTCTCTTTCACATTTTCCTTGTTTTTGCCACATTTTAGTGGGCCGTCGCTTGTGTCACGCCTCGTAGCGCCCAGTAAATTTAATATACAATCAGGTTTTTGTTTTTTTTTTTTGGGTTTTTTGCCACAACATCAACAACAAGGACTGACCAAAAACTGATGACAATCGCTTGTTGCTGTCGTTGTTATTGTTGTTGTTGTTGCTAGGGCCAAGTATTCATAAGTTTTTATGTCTTCATTTTTGGCAGGCGCCGCAAATCAAAGTGAATGGCATAAATGTCTGTATCTATTTAACAGAAATGCCCTTTTTAGGCATAAACAATGTAACGTCGACGTAATAAATACGGACATTATGGCAACAACAGCAGCAACAACAGCAACAACAACAACAAGAAGACAACACAAGCTAAACAGAAGCTTCGCCATAAGCCATAAACCCAACGCATTAACGCCACAAATTTCGACACAAATGTGACACAAATGTCACACAGACTTATTGATTTCTTCGAATCTCGAATTGAGATGATGGCAAATGAGAATAACTACATTGACACACAAACACACACACACACGTACATGTTGCTGTCCAGGCTGGTGAAAGGCAAAGACGCGAAACCTGAATGCCGACAGGAGGCCAAAATTGAATTCTCGATGCTGTAATCGAACACTTTTTGGGGTCGGAAAACACGTAGCACAACAGATAACCACAGACGTTTCGGTCCAATATCAACACCAACACTCACACACACGTAGAGATACAAGGTGAGGGGAGGTGGGATAGTACTAGCGTTGAAGGGCACATGGGAATGCAATTATGTGTAAACTATGAGAACAGGCAGAGATTTCGTAGAATCGACCATAACACTAGCAATAGTTTGGCCAAGGGAAAATTCTGGAAATTCATTAAAAACGTTCATTGCTGAAATGTTCATGCTTATGTTGCTTCTAATGAACATGAAAGAGGGTCATGTTCAGGCTTCTATAGAGCCTGATTAGAGCTACATTATCATAAAAATATACACCATTGTTAGAGGTTTAATGGGAACTTTTCGAAAACATTGTTGCAACACAATTGAATTTATAATTCAAATGGCTTTTGGTAAGGCTAAGCAACGGCAAACATGTTTAAGCCCGCTCAACAAAACAATCCAGTCAAATCGGCCAACAAATATTTGCGCCAACAGTTAGCTAATCCTATAAATATTTATGCACTTTTTGGACCAAAAGGATTGAGATGCAGCTGCAGTTAGCTAGCTGATGACAACATAAATGATCCCCAAAGGAAAGCCAAAGGCTGCTAACAGATTAAGTTCGGACCATTGCTATTCAAATGAAATGAACTGGCAGCAATTCGTGCTGAGCAGCCATACAATTTTCATTATTTTTATCTTATTTTTCCTACTGATTGCTGCCATTTAAACGTGCAACGTGCACAAAGCAAAAATGCTAACAAATATATACATATGTATATATTTATCTGATCTGATCTGCTGTGGGTGCAGCAGCAATTTTGCCAACTTTGCAAACGTTTGATTCTTCTTTTTCTTTATTTTTTCATTGCATAATAATAATAATGCAAAGTCATTTTTTATCATGGCTTACCAAAGCGATTTCATTTCTACTTTATAGTTTTTAGTGCATTTAATCAAGTTAAAAGCTTGCTTTTGTTAAAACATA